>JAVLUZ010000143.1:4527933-4770868 GCA_036768485.1 Mermis nigrescens
CCCTCAATTAGGTTTCCGGGAACTTACTTTAATTAGTACTTAATCTCAGCTTGGGTTAAGTAAGTAAGTTTTCACTAGGTGCGTGCGTAAGAGGGACGGGCTACCTTGAATAGACCGGGCCTTACTGGAAATCGCCGGCTGGTGATCACGACCTCCTAAAAAGGGCGAGAACCCCGTGTGAAGCGCATAAGCTTGAGATTCGGATTAAGTAAGCGAAGTGGGCTGGCGCTAGTCTACGTTAGCCGCATCCTGATATTTATTTGTCCTTGGGCCATTGCTGGAGACTTAATTTTCATACATGTTGATCCCGTAATATCAAAGATAGCGAATCCGACTGAAATTTTCTTTAAACTCTGTGGTTGTGTAAAGTTTACACTGCCTATTAACTCAACTCTTGTTCTAAAGCCTTGTGGAAGCTTAATTTCTTTCAAAATGTTCCGCGTAAAATCAAATTGAGAATCTGACTATTAGTTTTCTCTACACCTAGTAGTTGTGTTAAAGTTTGCACTAATCATTTGTTGACAAATATGTAGTTTATACTACAAATTTATTTTACTTCAAATCTGAGCGTTAGTGTTCCTTACACTTGAAATTTGCGTAAAGTTAATGCTGAAAAACTTTGATCTGTTAAAATAATGTAAGGTTGTCTTGTTTGAGAAGGATAATGCTGATTGATGTTAAGAACAGTATTGCTTTTCCGCGTTCTCGGACTGCTTGTCATTATAGTGGCATGTTACTGTATGTGTTTACTGACTGATGTACTCACGTCATGCTAATTGCAAAAGCAGGGGTACTAGCAAAGAAAAATGCTCCGATGGAACAAAAAAGATGAATATACTTGGAATTGTGGATTATTATGGATGTAAAAGGAGGGGACTAGGAAAATCTACCTAAAGTCGGAAAATCTGCTAAAAATCACACTTTCTCTAAGCAACGCAAAAAATCGATGTATATTCTGCGGCCAACAGATTAAAATAAATATTCAACCATAACAATGATTGAAACAGCAGCACGTTAGCTATGCAGTAGCTATGTGGAAATGATATTAAGTAAACTAACAGTCTTCCAAGCCAATTGAATGAAATAGCAAACATCGAAGACAATTGAAGACATGGTTGGTTAAAAACAGTAGGAAACACGTAAGTTGACTTGAAACAGACTTAATGTAGATACACTAGCATGCCCGAAACGATTGTGTGCACTAATCAATCGGCTCCTGCTTTGCTTGCTTATAATGCTCATAACAAAACAAAACAACTTTAAATACAATACTTCTTAGTTTTCTATCAATCAGGTGCCAGCAATTTTAAAAAAGTAACCTTGATAGATTTCGTTTATACACTCTTATCTGAAACTTCGAACATTATTTAAAAAGACACTTTTTTAGAGGCCGCAGAATATACATCGATTTTTTGCGTTGCTTAGAGAAAGTGTGATTTTTAGCAGATTTTCGCGACTTTAGGTAGATTTTTCCTAGTCCCCTCCTTTTACATCCTTAATAATCCATAATTCCAAGTATATTCATCTTTTTTGTTCCATCGGAGCATTTTTCTTTGCTAGTATATATATATATATATATATATATATATATATATATATATATATATATATATATATATATATATATATATATATATATATATATATATATATATATATATATATATATATATATATATATGTATATATATATATATATATATATATATATATATATATATATATATATATATATATATATATATATATATATATATATATATATATATATATAAATGAAGACCAAAAACAGATGAAAATTAAAAATTTTCTTAAAACGTGCTTCAAATTTACCGGAAATTGTGTTATAACGTAGTTGAAACCTTATTTCAGCTCTTATATTACTTTTATTGAGGGTATTTTGACTTGAAAAGCTCGATTTTTGACCTCGCCCTCTAAGACCGGCTGACCCCCTCCCCAGATCAACCAAACTGTGCATCTATGTTCAAATCTGTATGAATTATATCCTAAGGAAGCAATTTTCCTGCATGATTCGTTATTAAAAACGACATATGTGAGCGATTTAATTATTTGTTAGTGCGCCAATTCCCTCAATATTCTTCTTGCAAAAGCTCTTATTATTTGTCTTCGCTGGGCACTACAAAGGGCTGATACCTACGTACATTGCTGAATGTTTTTATTTTCTAATTAATAAAAAATTCTATAATCCTATTGAAATCTCATTGGGATTTATTAATTTTTTGGCTGCTATTGATCATAGCAGCAAAAATTACATCTGCAACGTGAAATTAATAAGGATAAGGAAAAAGCTGTTTTGCTACGGCGTTTTGGAATATTTATATTGTTTGTTTCTTCCTTTTTTGCCGTATAATGGCCTTTATTAATTAATTTTTTATTTTGCATTTATTATTTGGGCTATTCCTTTTAAATGCTTACTCGTAGTACACTGTATCTAATCTAGCATCGCACTGTACTTGAATTTACCGCTTTTATTTATTACATGTAATGTGTATGTCACAGCAAAAAGTTTTTCTAAATTACACATTGCACATACTAAAGCAGTCATACAGCTCATCAAATAGCAAAGAAAAATGCTCCGATGGAACAAAAAGGGTAAATATATTTGAATTTCTTCATAGTTAAGGATGTAGAAGGAGGGGACAGGGGAAAATTACCCTATATGCGCAGAAGCCCTAGGAATGTGCTAAACAATTAGAGTTCCCTAAACAACATAAAAATCGAAATATATTCTGCGGCCTAAGCGCGTTTCTGCAGATTTTCCGTAGTAATTTCGTTTACGATGGTTAGTATTTTCATTACTTTATTTTGAAAAATTTAAAGAAATTTTTGTGGGTTTTCATGCAAACTATTGAGTTGGCCATGTAGGTGTAAAGTTCACTCTATTATCTTTTACGCCAGAACATTGTAGAAGGTCAAGATTTCATTAAATAAATAATACATTGATTATTTTATAGTCATGGAAGTGTCTTCAATGCTCTTTTGGGAAACACTTAAAAACGTTTTGTGACTGCACTCTCATTTTTCACAGGCCGCAGAATATACTTCGATTTCTGCGTTGTTTAGGGGAAGTCTAGCTGTGTAGCACATTCCTATGGTTTCTGCGCATATAGGGTAATTTTCCTAGTCCCCTCCTTTTACATCCCTTGCACTAAAATGATCAAAGATCAAGAAATATTGCGTTAAAAGAGGAAGAAGAAAAATTTACGTTACGAGATATTGTAACCCTCTACATTATAAAACCAATTGGACTGCACAGAAACCAAAACTGAGTTAGATAAGCTTTAGGACAAGCTAACAGTAAAAAACCCGTATACTTTACGAGTTTGTGCAACAATCATTGAGTGTAAAGAAATTTTAAGTTCAGATTCGTAATCTACAACTCAGGGGCAACATTTAAAAAAATTTGCTCTCCACAAATTGTTTGATACCCAATGCTCTGGGCGGAAAAGTGCTTCTCGCTGTAAACTTTACACTTGTGCTAAATAACGCAATATTGGGTGTATAGAGACAAAATAAACTAGGATCTGTAACGCTAAGGTCAGGGCACATTTTAAGCATAATTAGCATGTTCCGCCTACTTAGCGGAGTAGCTGAAGAAATTTCGTTTTTCGTCTGGAACCCTTTACACTAAAACGATCACAGATCAAGAAATATTGCGTTAAAAGAGAAAAAATTGGTCCTTCAGAAATTGTAACCCTCTATATTATAAAATCAGTTGGACTGCACAGAAACCAAAATTGAGTTAGATAAGCTGAAAACACGCAAAGAGTAAAAAGCCCGTATACTTTACATTTTTGTGCAACAACCATTGAGTGTGATAGAAATTGTAAGGTCAGATTCGTAATCTACAGCCCGGAGGCAACATTTAAAAAAATTGGCCCTCCGCAAATTATTTGATTTTTCGTGTGTACACTTTACCCACTCATTGCTAACTCGGTATTGAGTGTAAACAAAAAAATGGTACATCGAGTCTTTTAATTATCTATCGTTTAAAAAAACCCACCACCCAGGTGTGTGCCGTTGTTGCTGTGAGGGGGGACACAAAATTCGCACTCGCTGTGATAAACATATAAGAAAAATGGTGGCCAAGTATAAGGGGAAATTTAATATGTTTTGTGATAAAGTAAAGGTAGAATAAACGCATTTTATCATAAATAAAACAGAAATTGATTCTACCTTGCTTGAAGGTGAGTTCGTCGGATTATGCTTTAATCAGACTTAAGTAACTACACTGTTTTTTCAAAAACCCTTTGGCAAACATGGCAATAGAATTTAATAATATATTGATAACGTAATATTATAAGACGTATTTTGTAACTTTTTATTTCGATTTAATCGAATAAGTTGAAAATTCAATTCAATTTTATTGCATCAGTTAAGCTGATTTGTTCTTAACGAATAGATAGTAATATGCATTCAGTCCCCACCGTCCCAACAGTCCCATTATCCAAACAGTCCCAACCTTAACTCCGATGTCCCACCAAACCCAGCATCCCAACACTCACTCCACACAACGTCCCACCAGCTACAACAACTCCACCAGTCCCATCTTAACCGAATCCACTGTCCCAACAGTCTCATAACCTGAATGACTGACAGGTACTATCAAGCTGATCACATTTTTAACTTCGTACCGATCTCGTTATCAGCATATTTATCGCATACGAATGTATTGCTGTATTTCATTCTACGGCAAACTCTTTTTAGATCATTTTACGTGTCTGCTTCTTCGTAAGCACACTGAAATGGTTTATAATTTATTAGCGCTCATTTTTGGCAAGAATTCATGCTTTGGCAAGAATTCATGCACAGAATGATCGGTCTAGAGGAAGATCAGCCGGTCTGGGAATCAGGTAGTGAGGTTTTGGAGTTAAAATGACCTCAAAAACTATAAATGCCGAGATAGCACTTAAACTATAGTCTGTTTCACATAAATTCGTGCATAAATTTTAAGAATTTTTACCTACAATAAGCCGAGCGTTACGATAATTATATATATGATCGATGCCATAATCGCAATCTGTCAGCTTTTTGTCGGATATGGTTTGAATATGGAGAATAAACCTTAGTCATAAGTAAGAGCACTGCCTTTATGACCTTGCACAGCAATGTTTCTTCTTGGTGCGAGCTGTATTCGCATTATTGCTTTAATGTCTTTTATTCTGTATTCTACATTTTCCGCGACTGTACATTTTTCTCTTCGTTAATGTTTTCTGATGACGTATTTTCGCTGTTGCAATAAACTTTACTAAATTACCAAATCAGTAAAATTCGGCGCGATGCGATAAAATTTATGACCGAACTTATGTGAAACAGACTATAGATCATCCAACCACAGTTTCTGGTCAATTTCAAGCTCTTTTGCAAGAAAATTCTAAGCTTGCATCCATTTTGACCTTTATTTTGGCTGATTTTCCCTAGAGAATTTCTAAACCCTCTGAACCCCCAGATGCATGTCTGACCCTAAGAAAAGATGAGAAATTCCTTTAAACGTATTTCAAGACCGCAAAAAAATTTAGTACACATTTAAGCTATAAAGCCGAAATTTTAAGGCACCGTATTCGGTTTCTTTAATTATTATTTGCTTTGCAGCTTAAGTTTCAATAACAAATGGTGAATATGTCAAAATAAATTTTAACATTTCGCGCTGAATAATTCTGTGTTGCTTTTTGTTGCAATGCACTATTAAGTATAAAGTGGCTTAAAAATTTTTTTAAGTCTAAAGCTAGGATTTATGTTGAGAAACCATTCGTGTTGCTTTCTTAATCGTAAATCAATTACAAACTATTTTAATAAGCTTACAAAAAAGACACGCATAATTAATCTGAAAAGAATTATTTGTAGATTAGAAAACAGCAATGCGGTAACTTGCACGTGGGGAAAGGGGACTTATGGGAGTCTCAGAGAGATACGGGCAGAATGACAAAATTGAAAATTTTCCTGGAAATTGAGGAAAAATGAAGTGCAAAAGTGCCCTAAAATCAGCAGGAACTATGGATCAGCAGTCTGTACGCTATTCTAGTATCTGTACAACTTTTTGAGACCATTTTGGCTCAGAAACTTTCTGTCCGGCTATCTTCATTAGACCGGCCATGCTGTGCATCTGTGGTGATAGACGACTGCATGCAACGTATACCAGTTTGATACATCGTTTAAAGCGTGGTCAGCTTGATTCTACCTGCTGATGCTGCGTGAATTTATTTCAGTCTACGCGATGGTGGGACTGTTAGAACAATGAAACTGTTGGATATGGTGAGACTTTCGGGACTGGTATGTGTTGCGATTTTTGATGGAACTGTCGAAATGACGGAACTGTTGAGTGGGGTGGTAGAACCGTTGACACTGGTGAGACTGTTAGGATTCCTGGTGGAATTTTTGAGATGGTTGGATTATTGGACTGCTAAGACACAATCAAATAGACAGCCATTTAAGCTAGAATTATTACGAACATAGATGCAATAATGACATAATAGAATTAATGCATTTTTAAATCATTAATGTCTCTCATTCAATAAATACTGAGTAGATTTTCTATGAGTTGTAAAACAAGGCGTAATATAGCCTCATACGTACTTCACGCTAAGCGCGTCGCAAAAGGTTTTGCGGCCACAGTATGCCTAAAATTAGCCTACCCTGCGCAAATATTCTGCAGCAAAATCCGTTCGCCGCGCCGAGTCTGCATCTATACTTCACGCGACGAGCTCGCCGCGTGGATATAAGAAGTGGCTTCAAGTTGGCGCTCAGCGCCGGTTCCACCGCCGCTTCGATTGCAGGTGCATTTACGCCGCATAGGTCACTTCCGCCGCATAGTTCACTTCCGCCGCATAGTACAGTTCCGCCGCATATTACGCAATAATTGCTATATGCGCTACGATTTGCCAAAGTGAGGGGGCGGACCCAACATAAAATGGTCTTATTTCTTGTAAACTTCGCTGAGATAGTCGGTAAAAACTGCATTTTCCTACATTTTTCAACACAAGGTCATGAAATAGGACTTTTCAATAATTTTCTACTATATTGGCTGTAAAAGTATCATCTTTAGCCACATTTAAGGTAATTTATGGTAAATAATTCTCACGATGCGAACCACCTACATTTTTAAGACTTTCTTACATAAAAATGCAATTTTCTCATTAGGCAAATTCGTACTAGCTTCAATACTCGTACATTTAGTCTCACCAATACGAATATATACGGGGGTTCAGTCACACCCCACTTATCCTCATACTTTTCTGTGCTCTATATTTATGTGTGATTGTATCTGTTGAAAAGAATTTATAAAATCAGGTGCATGGAAGTGCTCATTCGTCTTAAATGACAACACTATGCAACAAAAAATGAACTATTATTAAGACAATTATTCGATGACTAATAAAACATCGTTTTCAATTAATAACAGCAAACTAATTCGCGTTGTTAGCATCAAATTTTTCGACAAAGAAAAGCTCATTTAAAATTCAATTTTTAACAGTGAATGCGTGGTAAAATTTTGCCTTACCTCATTTATTGATTGAAGTTTACAGGATGATCCAGGAAGGAACTGCTTATCCAACGCTGCATAATATGGCTTTATGACTATCAAATAGCTACCTAATAACTGATCCCAGTTATCTAAGTCGGACATAATATTTTTAACTAAAAAGTTTTTATTACATTTTGTAGTCGGACATTTTATTTTTCACTAAAAAACTTTTATTACATTTTGTTTAATTAAACGGAAACCCGTATAAGTTCTATGTTTCAAATGCTCATTACTGTGCTCTAAAATGCACTTTGTGTAATTAATAACGATAGCGACTGTTCCGTACTACTATGCGACTATGCGGCGGAAATGAACTATGCGGCGGAAGTGACACTATGCGGCGGAAGTGCATCCGACCCGCCGCTTCGCAGCCGCTTCGCGCAATGTGTCACACTTCTGTGAATTGCCGCTTTGCTCGTTTGTCGACACCTCATTTGCATTTGCTGGAGCGGTGAGTCGACATCGACACCTCATTTGCATTCGCAAGAGCAATTGGCTTTTTAAGTTTGGCGGCGCGGCGAAAAATCCGGCAGAAAGCTAAAAATAGCAAATTTCGGTCCTTGCCGCGCGGCAGAAGTATAGATTTAAAAGCGGCAAACAATTTTAACTTCAGCGAATTCGATTGCGGCGCGGCGACCGCGTGAAGTACAGATTGGCTGGCCGCGTCGAACAATTCGCAGGCTGCCGCGCCGCAACGGGAACTATAGATTGGTTTGGCGCGAAATTTCTGCGGCTATCGCCGCGGCAATTTATCGCCGCACCGCTCGCCGCATGGAGCTAGATCAGGCTTAAATAATTTTGATACTAGAATTTTGGAAGCAAAGCTCAAGTCCTACGTCTCGGGCGTCTGAAATCGTGCTATTAATGACCAGAATTTTTCAGCTGGATGGATGCTCTAAGTTCCAGAACGATATTCTACTAATATTCTACTACATATAAGTCCAACATTATTGAATAAACCTTCATCTCGCTACATGCAAGCCAGATATTGCTTGCAAATTTCTTCTCATATAGAGCCTCAATTGCAGCAACTCGTAGAGCAGCTAACAGATTCAGCTTTTAACTCAGCTTGCTTTACAAATTCACAGGTAGTAATACCTGAGTACGTAAGTGCTGTGTTGATAATGAAAATGGATTATTTTTCGATAAAATTAATTTACGATTTATTTTTAATTTAAATAATTGCCTTCCCCAGAAACAATTTAGATTGAAAACGTAATAGTTCCTTGAGTCAATAAACTTATTTTTGCTTATCTTCACATTTTGTTCTTTCGCGTTTGGACAGTTTCTCGTCAACTACGAATATTTTTACTCATTTAAGTCATGATTGCGAATTGAATTAACTTCTGATCATCAAGCTCAATGAATGCAAAAGGGAAGCATTTTAGTGCTATTGAAACTGGGTTTTTTGTTAAGCTTTTCGGACTCGATTTTACATGGTGATCGGCCTCTGAGTTCTTAAAGCAATTTAAAAGCGATTTTGCCTACGTGCCTATCCTAGTACAATTATAAATTAGTCGTATAAGTACGCAGGGTCTTCGAAATCGATTGTGAGGAACCTCTTATTAACCCTTATGACGCAAATGAAATTTAATTAATATTAAAGCACGTTGAGTTGGACAAAGCAACATATCCGCGGGGTAAGTTATACTGGAGGAACATTCATCGTCTGCACAGTTAAGCATGCTGACGTCAGAACATATTCCGCTTATCATTTACGCCTAATCTCTTAACATTATTGCTCTTACATGGTGCTTTAGAAGCTTATTGTTCGCCATATCCTGGCGCGGTTTACCTTTATCTCGTCAGGAATGTTTGGACTAGACATAATAATTTCTACGCCTCTGATTTTCCTTCTTTTTTATAATATTTTGTTAAGTGATGTGTCGTGGACCCAATATCAGTTAAGCGCATGAAAATTGTCGTTTGTAATAAGAATTATTCATGTAGGCTAAAAAGCTCATATATGCTTTATTGATTGTGCCAAGGGAAATTTTCTGACAGCTTTGCAGCTAACGCGAGGTTTCCTGCTAAAATCCGGGAATTTCGGAAAAAAATGGGCAAATGAAAATTAAAATCAATTTCACAAAATTTATCTTATTCGACGTTGGTTGAATAGCGAATAAATGCACTTCTTATAGTGTTTCGGCTGATGTCAGTTTATTTCTGACCGCTTTAGTTTCACGAAGTTTTTAAATCTGCGACTCATCTGGCTTGACCAGTCTTGATTTTTATTTATTTATCTATTATTCATTCATTTATGTATTTATTTATCCAACTTATTTCATCGTCATTTAGATGCACAGCATGGCCTATCTGGGATAGTCAGTTGGTAAGGGGGAAGGTCAGTAAGTGAGCTTTTTTGGATCAAAATGACCTTGAAAACTGGTATAAAACTGGTATAAAACTGGTATAAAAATCCTAAGATAGGGTTGAAAATACGCTATTTCACAGTTTCTAGTTAATGTCAAGCACGTTTGATGAATATTTTCGATTTTCATTGATTTTTGGCCTGCAGTTTGCCTCATTTTCCCCCATGTGCATGGCTGGTCTTGACACGTATGGAAATGACTAAATCACTTTTCTTTGTAGCGTTTCTTTGGTTAGGACTGCTTTCGTAAGCTTAATATCATAGATGCAACGCATGGCCGATCTGGGTCATTTAAAGAGTTTTTGAACAAAACTAACCTCAAAAACTAGTGTACATCCGAAAACAGCAGAAAAACTGTATTAATCTATAGTGTCTGACCAGTGTTATGCTTTTAAAGAAAAACAGGAAATGTTTTTCCACTATACCGTTAATCATTATAATAATTATGTTTTTCGTAATTATTTTAATTATGCAATTAAGTAATTGTTTCAATAACGCACATTTAAAAAGCAAGAGACTGTTGTTATAATTTAAAGCCTTCAAAAGAATCGATACTTTCTATATTATCCTTTTATTACTATAATGCCATAGAGATAATTGCTATCAGCATTTTTTTGTTCGACTAGACTTTTGGCGCTCGAAATATTCATTTACGTTAATTTCAGTGTATTTAGCCGATAATAACAGGCTTATTGCTCGCTATTGAACTAGCATTTCAGTTCTAAATAATTTATATTTTGCGCGCTCGAAATTCAGGTCACGTTTTCATAATCGATTTTCTTGGAGGCCACATCATTTATGAAATAGGTGGTACGTCATTCAAGACGCCGTTATTCCATTTTTTATCCTTCCTATCTGGAAAACCATTGCTAAATTCTAGCACAAAAGCTAGGTTTGACATAAGCCTGGTAGCGATCCGTTAAAATAAGCTATTTTATTTCCAATATACCGTCGTGAAAACTTCTCGTACATCACCTGTTACAAATCTCCACCACGTTTATACGTCTGTCTATGAATTTTTTATATACCGTAAAACTTATTTAAAACATTTTTTGTATTGTGTAAATTTTTGTTTTCATTTTTTCAAAGTTTTATTGTGGATAATTGTCATATGTAAGTAAATCGACGCATCGCGTGTTCCATTGCTGCGAATTTTCGCAAATTAGGTTTTTCTGCGATGCACGGTGCGATTTTTTCTGCGAATCTCGTGAAATATCGCACGATTTTTTCGCAAATTTTTCCTTTGTCCTTTTCTCTTTGACCTCATTACAAATTCAACGCATTGTCCAGTTGATGCAAGTAGGTATGGAGCTAAAACAAATTAAAGAAATACAAAAGAATTTGGGTTTAGTATAAAATAGCCAGAAAGGTACCAACAATGCTGTTCTGTGGTTTTAAAGTAATCTGTGGGGGTTATCAAGTTTTGATGGGGGAAATCGCATGAAAATTGTAAAAAAAATTTTGAGGTCTTCAACTTTAGGAGTCTTACAACCGCGTGAGACATTCTGGTCTAATGTGGCTCTTAATAAATTGCTGAAAAAAAACCGTGAATTGAAGTAATTTTTAGGCTGCTTACATAAACGTTTCACGATGAAGAATATTCAGGGGCTGGATGGGGGCCGCGTTTTCCGAAATGAAAGGAGTTTTTTCTATAAAAAGAGCAATTCAACCTTTTCGAAGCCCGACAAGAAGCCAAGAAAAAGTAATACGTGCACGTAACAATGTCAAAAATTGTCGCCCAATTACTTATTTTTTCTATAATTTTTTATTTAAAAAGTTTAGGCTTGAATATTCTAAGCATGTCAGAATTATCTGACTCTTCTTGCCGACTTGCTGCGATTTTCGCAAGTTCGGCGCCATGCGTGGAGTATGAATGAGGCTAAGCTGTTTTGTGCGTATCCGTAAGCCTGAATTTTGAAGTGTACGAAATATCTTGATGAAACACTAGAATTTTATTTCTATACATTCTATGACATATGTAATTTTTAATATCTAAAATGAGAACGAACATTCTTTTGGAATTTAGTTTTTCACACAACTTGATTGCAATTTCATCGATATGGAACTGAGCTGCACTTAATCTAATACTTTTTTCGTCTTGATGAATGCTGGAACTTAAGTGGGTATATTTTGAGCCATTGTTTTCGCGCTATTCCGTACCTGCCGTCTAAAATACACAAACAACCTAATTGCTTACTACTCGTTTAGTATGCAACAATAGCTAACAATTCGATTTCAATCTGCTGCTCTTTTATATTTCTTTAGTTTCTTTCTTAGTGGTCTGTTATTTATCTAGAAAAAAACACGTGTCATTTTTCGAAATTCCCAGCATTTAAAGCCATACATAGTTTTCGTTTCTCGAAGCTTAACAATAATTGTTATATACATCAAAAATTTGAACTATTGAAGTAGATTTAGTTAGAATGAACATATGTGCATATTTGAAATTGGAGTTAAAATTCAAAAAATGTCATTGTAATGTTTAAATTTGATAAATATTCCTTCGGTCAGAAGCTACTTTAGAAGCTTAAAATGTCACGCCCAAATTTCGCGTCACTAAATTATTCGCTCCTTATAGCTTAATTTCACTTATTTATCTTCAATTCTTCTAATTGAAGTTTGCACAATTTGTCGTAAGCTAGGGTCGGGGTTGATTCTCCTATGTATTGAAGAAAAACAACAACGATTTGAAAATTTGTGATTTTATTGGAAATCAAAATTTATACAATTGCTGAATACGTTGGTTTGGTGTGACGCGCTCCAAAATAATAGCGAATTTAAGGCGTAACTAGTAGATTCGAATTGCGCTAGCTATGATTAGCTAAAGCGTCAGTGATTATGATCTTTCTACATATGCAATAATGATGACACCGGGACTTCAGGCAGGGACAAGGCAATGACCAGACGCTAAGACAAAGATAGGAAGAGCCAAAGCTTTGAGTCGCGCCGCTTTTATAGTAAAATCGGCGGGCGCACATGGTGTTGTTTTGATGACTCATTTTTGGATATCTTTTGCTCACCTGTTCTCACGTTTGCATCTGTCTGCATATATGCGCGTTTTTCGTAAACTTACATCTTATGCTTTTGACCTCAAGTAACCTTTTCCATAAGTTACTCACATAACCCAAAAGTTAGTAAACAATGTCAGTTGTTTGGGTATATTTTGCGCACAGCCTCGTGTTTTCCGATATTCTGAGTGTGGGAAGCTTAATTAATCTTAAGTTTCTATTCTTGTCTGACGTCTGTCTGCTCTGTCTGGTTCTTGAAACCGGTTTTAACTGGTTTTGCCCATGCTATTGCATAGAACCGCTTTGTTAGCCTTCGATTTTGCCTTTTCGCATATTTACATAAACATGAATGTCAATAGTATAATTACAATTTTTGGAAAAAATACAAGACAATATGATAAGCGTTTTCGAAAACTTAACGATTTAAATTACAACATTAGATTTTGCGAATATTATCTTATGAGTAAAAATAAACAGAATTTTCGTAATATTAGTAAAAGATCATATTACTTTAAAACATAATGCTTACATATGTTTCTATTTGTACATATTAGAGGCTTGAAATCGCGTCGATCGTGACAATGTGCATATTTGAAATTGTAGATAAAATTTAAAAAATGTCATTGTAATGTTTAAATTTGATAAATATTCCTTCGGTCAGAAGCTACTTTAGAAGCTTATTAATCTTGTCATGAAGTCAATATATTATCGACTTTTGACCTTTCTGTAATTTTTTGCTCCATTGCTCGATTTGTTTAACAATTTTCTTCGCCAGATTTATGCCAAAAAAGGTTGTGCCGAAACAAGATTCTCCGTTATTGTATTTCACGGTTCAGACTTAAGAATATCAAAAGATTTTTTAAGAAACATATGCAAATGTCTAACACCATAGCTTTTCTTATTTAAAACAAATTCAACGATGTGCATAATATTTTTAAAAAATCAAAAAATTCCTTATTACGAATGAAGGACGTTTATTCTATCGAAAATCAAGGAGAACTGCTCCTTCACTGCACTTGATCACGCCTTTTTTATCGTTGGACATGAGAATGAAAAATTTTAGCCATGTAACATTGCTCAGCTTAAAATCGATGAAATTATAATTAATCAATTATAAGACATATTCGTAAGAGCATAATTATCAACTTCTGCCTGCACATTTACATAATGAGTTTATTTTAATAGTTTCTTTAAAAATAGTGATGGCGAATTTTAGGTTGCTATGACACAAATATTATAACACGTTAAAGCTGATTGCCTTTTATATTGAAGTACCTAAATCTCCAAGAACAAGTCGGAATTGTGCATAAGTGCTAATTAATCAGTTCGACTTCTTAAAAATGCCCACTTAGTTGTCTTGTAGAATCTTCTTAGGAATTGGGAATTGTGTAGGCATTATTCTTCGAAAGCAAGCATGTTGTATGAGTATATAACATATGATATCGGTGACGGATCCAGGATTTTCTGGCAATTATATAGGAACAAAAGTTTTATTTTAACTTTTAACTTTTAAATTTCCAACTTCTATCTTCAATTACTGCTTGATTTCCTGATTTGTACATTTATAGCTTATATAAGTCCATTGGAGCATTTAACAAGTTGCATCGAAAAGTTTTAAAATTTATGCTTACAAATGGAAAAAATTATGGCTAAAATAGCTGATTATGTCCCAGAAAACTTTTTAGGAATTATAAAAAAGTTTGTTGCTTAAGAACCTGATCTTGGAGCAAAAATATGGCTTCCAGACGTCAAAAAGTTAACAAATTTCATTAATAGGTATTATCCGGTGCAAAGTGCCAAAAAATTTGAGAAATTATGATCAACGATGGATAGAAATCATTACAAATCGCATATGACAAGACAACAAGATAAGAATGTATTTATTGTCCAGAAGTAATACACGAAATTAGGTAAAAACACGAATAAATGATAAAATAGCCACTGAACATGAGGACATACACATTACGGAGTGTGAAACATATTCATTTTTTATCTCGTCAACTATCTTAGGACAATGGGGAGGGTCACCTCTTCCGCCTTCCTCCCATAGGTGGGCAGCACCAAAATTCTGGGGGTAGCAAGATTTTTCAAAGGTAAAAAATGGTCTTAAAATGGTAGTATGGCGAAAAAACACAATTTTTCAACGTTTCTTATCGAATACCATACATTGGCATCAAAAAAATTGCGAAAAAAAACAAAAAAATTTCAAAAATTGAACTCTGGGAGTATTTAGGTTTTTGGTGGGGTATTCGAACTTCTGGGGATGAGGTATTCGACTTTCTGAAGGTGCATACCCCCAAACCCCCACGCCCACGTGTGCTCCCTTCCACTTAAAATCCGTCATTTATGCATCAGCCTCCAAATAGCCTTTTCGCTCTTTCACAGATGAGTAAAATAAAAAAATTTTAACAAAAAAATTATAAAATTCACAATAAAGCGTGGCCAAAAGGTAAATAAAGCCACTGCGGCTTTTTTCCACATACCATACGCTTAAAATGAAATAGATTGCTTGCTGCAAAAACATGTGTCAAGAAGGGCGGAAAGCTCTTGGCATTTTCGTTGAAAATGATAAAAACTATTTAAGTGGATATTCTACACTTAGAAAGATCAGCATAAGTGCCAAAAATGTTAGCTGAGACGCAATCTAAATCTCTGGCGCAAACTGGACGTTTACTACCTCATATAATTGTCACTGAAAAGAACTATCCCGAAAACATTCGTACAATTATGTCAGACGATGGCTAAATTAGAGCGAATACATCCGGCTTTATCTCGCCAACTATCTTAGGTCGATAAGGAGCGCTCACTCCTCCCCCGCCTGATCATATGGCTATTCCATTTTTATCCCTTGAAAAGCCGTTTTATCGCATGTTTTCGATTTCATTCCAATATCAGATTTATTTATCCTCTGCATTATGTGAATTTTTTCTGAATTCAATATGACTGTTTTTGACTTAAGCTGTGATAGGTGTGTAATGCTACACAGCTCGTTTCGTATTCAACGTTGATATTCTCCCGTCTAGAGTGATTTGCAGTCTCGGCTTGCCGTCAGTTCCGAAAAGCCGTTGAATGATTCTAGAAATAGATTTGTCAAACAAACAAATTCCGCGTGACCTGACCGAAATTCTTATAATTAGCAAAGAAAAATGCTCCGATGGAACAAAAAAGATGAATATACTTGGAATTGTGGATTGTTAAGGATGTAAAAGGAGGGGACTAGGAAAAAGCTACCTAAAGTCGCAAAATCTGATAAAAATCACACTTTCTCTAAGCAACGCAAAAAAATCTACGGCTAACACATTAAAATAAATATTTAACCATAAAAATGATTGAAAAAGCAGCACGTTAGCTATGCAGTAGCTATAGGAAATGATATTGAGTAATAGTCTTCCTAAGCCAATTGAATGAAATAACAAACATCGATGCATCCAAAACAATTGAAGAAATTGTTGGTTTAAAACAGTAGGAAACGCGTGAGTTGACTTGAAACAGACTAAATGTAGGTACATTAGCATGCCCTTAAAGATTGTGTGCACTAAGCAATCGGCCCCTGCTTTGCTTTTGTAGTATAAACTATTCAATACCACTCAGTTTTCTATCAATCAGGATACGAAGCTAGTCAGCGTTGATACTTGACAGCAATTTAAAAAAGGGAACATTATAGATTTTGTTTATACATTCTTATCTGAAACTTTGAAAATTATTCAAAAAAGACTTTTTACAGGCCGCAGAATGTACTTCGATTTTTTGCGTTGCTTAGAGAAAGTGTGATTTTTATCAGATTTTGCGACTTTAGGTAGCTTTTTCCTAGTCCCCTCCTTTTACATCCTTAACAATTCACAATTCCAAGTATATTCATCTTTTTGTTCCATCGGAACATTTTTTTGCTAGTACCCTACTTTTAATTAGCATGATTTGAGTACATCAGTCAGTAAACACATACAGTAACATGCCACAATAATGACAACAGTCCAAGAACGCGGAAACAATATTGTCCATAACATCAGCATTATCCTTTTCAAACAAGACGACCTTACATTATTTAAACAGATCAAAGTTTTTCAGCATAAACTTTAAGCAAATATCAAGTGTAAGGAACACTAATGCTCAGATTTGGAAGTAAAATAAATTTGTAGTATAAACTACATATTAACAACAAATAAATAGTGCAAACTTTACACAACCACTAGGTGTAGAGAAAACTAACAGTCAGATTCCCAATTCTGATTTAACGTAGAACATTCTGAAAAGAATAAGCTTCCGCAAGGCTCTAGGACTAAAGTTAATTTGCAGTGTAAACTTTACACAACCACAGAGTGTAAAGAAAATTCCAGTCGGATTCGTAATTCCGATATTACTCTGATATTACGATCAACATTTATTAAAAAATTAAGT
The DNA here is from genome assembly GCA_036768485.1 of Mermis nigrescens. Classification (NCBI taxonomy): domain Eukaryota; kingdom Metazoa; phylum Nematoda; class Enoplea; order Mermithida; family Mermithidae; genus Mermis; species Mermis nigrescens. Next base: position 4,545,251 of record JAVLUZ010000143.1, read on the forward strand.
CTCCACAAAATGGCCCGAGGACAAAGAAATATCAGATGTAAACCACTTTACACCACTGTTGAGTGCTAACAAACTGGCATATCACATTTGGTTTCTGGTTCATTTGTAGACTTGAGATTATGTCCAGACTCATGACCCAGAACTTGGCAGAAAAAAACAAGACAGAGACACGTTTAACTCTTCCATTTTTTTGACTTTACACCTCCCGAAGAAGCTAAATATTGATGTAAACAAACGCAATTCGCTGTGACGCGTACCCCTTAGAGAGCACTCTATTTTTATCCCATTCGACCTCGCACGACTTCTGAACAGAGAAAGTGGCGAACAAAAAAATGGACTAACACGTATTTTACACTGTCCACCACATTGTAAACTTTAAAAATCTGAACCTAACGCCCCATTGAGTGTAAATAAATTCGCTACGGGCAGTTTGTAGCCCTTTGATTGTAGGAAGTTTGTATGTGCCAAACTTGTGTTCCGCAAAATATTTGATATGATTTAACAATCAAAATACGAAAAAAATCTGGTTTTTCGCCCATTTTACACCTCAAATTTCAAACTTTACCCCCATAAACAACTGAATATTACGTTTTTTTGAACGCGGCTTGCTTCGACGTGAAGCTCTTAGAAGTTACTTTATTTCTATTTCATTCAATTCATCCCAACTCATAACCGAAAAAGTTGGCAGAGAAACCTTGCACATAATCTGTTTTTTTCTCATCCACTAGAGTGTAAAGTTTAAACCCCTGGTACTAACTGCGTATTGATTGTAGAAAACTTTGATGGCATATAAAAGATAGCCCTTGATCCGTAGTACATTTCTGTCAGAAAAAATTTCTTAAATCTCATAACCGGAGTTGTTGACAGGCATAAACAAGTCGAAAACTCGACCAGAATATGTCTTTTTACCCCCAGATTTTCGCACTCTTTATACTCCCATTCGAGAACTAAGGCCAAATTTAAAAAACAAAAAGTGTCAGCTGCAGAACATATATAGATGAATAAGTCAAATGAAGTGCATGGTTTTGCCAAAAGAATTTAAAAAATGAAAACAAGTCAGCATTCAGATGATTCGAACCCATTAGTCTTTTTCTGAATCTGTATGCGAGAACGGATGCGTAAGCCACTCTGCGCCAACTCGACATATCGGCGGATTTTAATACTTAGTTAATAATTGAAAAATATTCATCATTCTACTTAAGTTTAAGAATAACGCATTTATGATAATAAAAATAATTATTTATCAAAGATGAGTCAAAAACCTCTGAAATAAGAAAAATCTGATAAAACAATATGCAATACGGAGTTATCTATCGGCACTAGAAAATAGATGTATAATTCAAAGTTCACCTCTGCATGCCTCGACAAACACTGGCTGTAGAAAAGTTTAAAGGTCAGATTCGTTATTCTAAACTAATGGAGAACATTTTTTAAATTCATCACCCACGATGCTCAGGGCGGAAAAATTTTTTAGTGTAAAGTTTGCACCTGCAGTAATAACGAAATATTGATTGTAAAGAAACAAAATAAATTTTGACGTGTAGCGCTTAGCATGAGGCACATTTTGAAGATAATTACCACGTTCTGTCTACTAAGTGGAGAATATGGCAGGAAAAAAATTTTTTGTGTCTGACGCTTTACAATAAACCGCCTCTAAATTTGAAAATATTACTTTTAAAACAATAAAAAAGGCTCCTTTAGATTTTATAACCGTCTACCTTTTGAAACCAATCAGACTGCATCGAATGTAAAACCGAGTTAGATATGCTTGTGCACATGAAAACAGTAAAAATCTGTATAGTTTACACTCCTGTGCAAGAACTAATGAGTGTAAAGAAATTTTAAGACCAGATTCGTAACCTACTAATTAGGGAAAACATTTTTTTTTAAATTGGCCCTCCGCCGATAATTTGAATTTTTGGTGTTGACTCTTCACAATCACAACTAGCTCGGTATTTAGTGTAAACAAAAAAGGTGTCTAAGTTTTTTATTATCTACCTTAAAAAAACTGCACCTCCCAGATATGTGCCGTTATAGCTGTGAGGGGGGGGCATATGATGGGGTACCTAAGTATATTATAGGTACGCGCTAACGCGCTACCTATGATTTTATATTTATGACTTATTGTATTATCTTTATAATTAAATCGACACACTTGGAAAACATTTTTTATGCTCAGTTAAATAGGCTAATTTTAGACTATACGTTATCCAAAAATCATCAGGAATTCTCGTTTCCATGCTTTCTTAATGTAAGCAACCGAATTTTTTTAGGAATGTCGTTAGCATACATGGGTAGCAGCCAAATTTTGGGGTCAAAACCGTCTCAAATCCAAAAAAAAACATTCCAAAAATACAATTCTGGGGTTGCGAGGGGTTTTTCAGATTCTGCGGGAAGGCGTGTAATCTCCCTTATACTTCCCACGCCCATGCTTGTTCGTTAGTGGGTCACCAAAGTACAATAAATATTGCAAGTTGTTCATGCGATTTAGGGTCGAACAATGAAAACGTTAGCGGAATGACCTTCTGAACTGGCAGTTTTAATCCCGTTTTTTGCTCGTCATGTTGTTTTATTTATCATTTATAAACGTTTACGCATTTAGAGGTCATCATTTTTTATTTTCCAGTAATGTATTAAAAGTCTCCATTTATCGTACAAATGAGAAGTTCAACTATATAAATTAACCTGCGTAATGAAATATGGGTGTGAATGTTAGTCGTTCTGTGGAAGAAACACGCGCTCAAAAACTGCGAAGCGATCAGATCGATTACAAGATAAAGGAAGAGCGTCGAATGAATGCATCAGTTATTAAGCTGCTGTTGCTAGGTAAGCAACCTCACTTCTCGAATACGCGTAAATGTCCTTAATATTAGACGAAAGATTTCTATGATATCTGAGGCTTTCTACAAAAAACAAGCACATGTATTTAAGTTGATCCGTCTAATTTAGTGCAAAAAAGTATTCTAGCAAGCAGTGCCCGAAAACTTTAGATTATCCTTTTAACAGATCCCTTTTCTTTTTAATTATTCATGTGAATTTCTCGCTGTAAAGAAATATGCAAGTGGAATAATTTTTGCCTAAATTCATACTTTTTGTGAGAAATAGGGTTTTAATTATTGTTTAATAATTGTAATTATATGATTTGCATTCATGTATGGCTTTAATTTTTATTTGATTCCTTATAAGATTTTTCCTGTCTGCCTTCTAAGGTCAGAGACCCCAAAGTGACCATATGTATGTCAGGCCTAGAGCACAAAAGAAAAATATATGACTTTCTCCGTCTTAGATAATTCCGTGAAGATGCAAATAAGTCTCTTCAAACTCTGTGACATATTACAGTTGTTCTAACAGTGCATAATTCATGCTTTGGTAGATTGGGTTTTCCTATGGTTTCGATAAGATAAATAATCCAGTCTTTCGTTATATTAATTCGGCGGTGAGCCTACTAGGATCAGTCTGTGTGCCTAACGGAACAAATTGTTTCGACATCGTAATTTGAGTAACGCCTAACACAAAAGTATGGACAAAATGTACCAAGACTAGTCTTATTTTATTCAATATTGTAACAAAATTTATCAATATTCGCAATACTCACCAGACCGTTTTTTAGATAATAATTCCATGATAATTCTGTCCGCGTTATTTCTTCATTATTAACCTAGCTCATTAACAATTACCACTGATAGATAACTGGTGCTGTTCCATTCATCTTTTTAGTCTGTTTTGGCCCCAAACAAATCGACGTTTAAAATTCGTTATGAGCGCTTGCAATTATAATAAAGATCCAGTAAAGCCAAACTAGCGACTATAAGTTGAAGTGATTAATGATATTTTATTTTACACTTAGGTGCGGCTGAAGGAGGCAAATCGACCATCTTGAAGCAACTTCGGTATGTTAGATTATGTATAATGATTTTAAGATAAAAAAACGCACGTTACCCTAGCTATTTATAAATAGTTAATTATACATATACCGTGTCATTTATGCATTTCGTTGAAATCTGAAATTATTTGTATCTGGGCTAAAAGATCAAACAAATTTCAACCAAAAAATGTGAATTCTTTCAGGGAACGAAACTTAAAGGTGAATTTACATCTGAATGTCTGTTTAAGCTTTTGCTTATCTGATTGGCTGTCTTGCGCGTCATAATTTCTGTTTTAGAATATTGCATCAAGATAAATTCAAAGGTGCTGAACTGGAATGCCAGAAGCACGTCATACATTGCAATATTTTGCAGATCACCGCTAATATTATAGAATTTATGACCGCGTACTGCATACAAATGGAAAATCCTGAAAGAGAAGTGAGCAGAAATTTTGATTGGGGTGCACAACCGCTAACTACTGCAGAACCGCTAACTACTACACTACCGCTAACTCTTAAAAATGACGTGAAAGGCATCTGAAATAATGTTTGAGTGTTACAACATAATGTAATCAAGTTCAGAACAGCATGAACAGTGTGATAAATCATTTAATTATGAAAACGATGAGCATTTATTAAAATTTATATTATTTCAATTGTAACACGGCCAAATGCATGCAGATTAATATAGCTAGTACGTAAATTTTATGGTACTCGATGTAGGTACAAAAATGAACAAATATTGGAATTCCATTTTACCGAGTGGTAGACGGATTCTTTCCTTAATTTTTAAATTTGTTGAAAACTTCATAGTTTTCACAATCCAGACTTGTTCTCGCAGCAATAATTCTCTGAAAATTTTTTCCTAATTTTCGACTAGTTTCCCCAAACAGTTAGAATCTATTTGAGTCCCCTTACTCATTTGTTTCCTTACTTTACTCTTTTTTTACTATTTCAAATTTCTTTTGCGGATTTTCACCTTAGGTAAAACAGCTTTTCCCAATTGTCAACAACAAGAACGAAAAAGTCATTTAACTACTTTGTTAAAAAGTCTCACAGCAAAGGTATAAAATCTTTTTATTTCTTTTTAATTCAGATATATGCAAAACGAATGACATATACGTACATTTCGCAGCTTTTGATTGATATTACGGTTACGTTATCGGTTGTGCACTATAGTCTGTTTCACATAACTTCGTGCATATATTCTAAGAATTTTCTTCCACAGTAGGCCGAGGGTTACGATATAATATATCAGATCAATGCTATTATCGCAATCTGTCAGCTTATTGCCGCAGATAGTTTTAAAATTTATGACCGAAGTTGTGTGAAAAGACTATAGTTGGCGGTAGTGTACTAGTTAGCGGTTGTGCACGATTCGCGATTAGCGGTTGTGCCACTTACCCGAAATTTCCTTATAATTATTTTATTTTGCTTTCAAATTGCGTTCTTCGCTTGTGGGCCTCCCCTTTCAAAGTCCTTTTTGCGCTGGCAGTCCATGAAAAAGTAATTTTCCTCAAAGTGTTCAAGAATGCATTTTGCAGAGGCGTAGCCAAGATTTTGGTTTGGGGGCATACACAACAAATTTTTAAGACTACTTTTGCAATGAATGCTAGCAACGTTATGTATAATAAAACTGATTTTTTCTGCCTTCAGTAGTGTAGCCTAGCTAATTTGTGGGTTTCTAATGATCAAAAATACAAAAAGTGTAGAGCGGCGCGAAGCGCCGGAAAATTTTAAGGTTTTAGCCGTTTTGAACTTAATTTTCTGGACACAATTATTGCACTAGAAATATCAAAAAAATTTCTGAAAAACTTCGGAGGGAGCAATGCCCCCAATGCCCCCCCCCTGGTTACGCCTATGGCATTTTGCATGCCTATGGAAGCGCCATCTAGGCGATATGAAGTAAATTCATCAATGCAGGTTCAAACAGTCTTTTTCGAAATTCTCATAATTTCACGATGTGACGAACCATCCAAAAATCAATCGTCAAATAGTCTGTTTTTCAATATTTATGATGTGCACCTCATTATCTCGTGTCTCCTCTTCTTGCGTCCCACATGTTCGCCTATTAATTTAATGCAAAAACTGCCTGCGGTAGAAACCCCTTACTCGACACGTGCGTGACCATAGATGCACGGCATGGCCGATCTGGGGGAGGATGGATCAGCTGGTCTGGGGGGCGGTGGCTTGAAAATTGAGCGTTTTTGAGCCAAAATGACCTCAAAAACTGGTATAAGCGCCAAAAGAGCATTAAAACTGCATTATTACTCACTTTATGGTCGATTTGAAGCACTTTTGAAGAAAATTTTCAATTTGCATACGTTTTTTGGCCTTCATTTTGCCTCATTTTCACCACAAAATTTCCTATTTTTCTATTCTGGTCCCCACGCGCTTGTCTGCACGTGACCCACCTCTTCTAATACCCACTTCATCGAGCACACCATCTAACCGTGAGTCCCACTCGCATATTGGAGTGATTGATTCGGAGGTTCAAATTCTTTAATATTAGAAAGCCTTGCATACCTTAAAAATTAAATTTTAAAATTTTTCGATCTTTCGCGATTTTCTAATTTTAATCGTCTGTAGATGTCGGTCCCAATTGTTCGAGAAATATTATAAACTGGAAAAGCAAGAAATGCCATATCGCATGCTTTATCTCCTCGCTATCTCGAATCTTGCCTGACTCAACCACAGATGCACAGCATAGCCGATCTGGGGGTCAACCCGGTCTGGGGGTCAATCAGAAAGCTATTTTTAGCTAAATAGCCTCTAAAATTAATATAAATAAGTAAATACCCTGAAAACTATCGTTGACAATTTCTGGTCGATCTCAAGCTCTTTTACAAAAACAAGTTTTATATTTTAGCCTTAATATTTCCTCATTTTCCCTGAAAATTTTTTGTCTTTTGTCTTGCTTGAAGTGTCTAGACCCTTTAATTAACCCATCCCACGTACACGTCTAGGCCTGACTTTTCGAGCGCACCACCTCTTTGTGAGTGTCACTCAGCGATTACGGAATACAATTAATATGACACCTTTCTGCTAATGACGATTTTCATGTAAAATAAAAACGAAAATCGTTTAATTATAATCTCATCGCCTGACTTGTTTGTTTCATGACGCGCCCAAGTATCCATGAACGTTTATAAAAATTTAGTGTACATAAAGTTTCGGAGAATAAAATCGGTAGGCTTAGCTCATGAAGCTAGATTTTAAATGCACATATGATACATTGTGCAATATTTCGAAAGTTAAGTTTTTAGAACTGATGCAGTGTAGCGTAATTATAAAGTCTTATGCATCACCACTGTTATTAGTGCAATTATTTATAAAATAGCCCAAATAATTAGGTAAAGAGAGCGCAATAGTACACAATAAATTGAAAAAATGTCGATGCAAGTTAATGAGTTACTAATTCATATCAGTCGGTCAATTCGCGCTGGATTTTGAGTGCAATCTAATTTAAGGGAGATAGACGCTTAATTTGATCAAAATCTTAACATTCTACAAATTTGCGAATTAATTGCTTAAACAGCATTGTAAAATATCGACTGATATTCTCAGATCGACAAAAATTGCTTTTGGAAGCCGCTAAAAGGACGAAATTCGAATGTGTATACAGTGACGACATCATTAATGCGTTAATAAGACTGAAACACGATGCTGTCTTCGAAGGATGCTATATGAATTGCAATCAGTATCAGCTGCTAGAATCTACCAAATAGTAAGATTGGTGAATGATTCTTCACGTATCGAAAATAAATTGCCAGAAAAAATCTTATCGAGTTCCTTCGGCGAAACAATGCTAACTTCAGCAGTAGCATGTTTAGTCTTACGCACAAGAATGTTACGCTTTTAATCATTCCCGAATCAAGATGTCCTGAATGCACTCTTTGCTATTTTTAGAATAGGAAATCATAAAATAGAACACTTTCGTTTGTCAATTATTCTAACAGATTTTGTCAAGCTTGAAAAAAGGATACTGGTAAATGGTGAATGGTTAATTCGTGAACTTTTCCTAGCAAATTGAGCCAACAATCTATTAAGAAGAAAAACACAATAATTATCTGAAAGAACGCCGTGTTGTAATCTTCCAATTGCTTTATTTCTGCTATTTTCTATTTCTAGGCGTAATTTATCCGGCTTGCTTCTTTTTTCGCCCTGAATGACTTACTAATGAAATGCTAATACATATTTAACTCATTAATTGAAGCGATTCGGCCGAAGATACTTAGCATGGCCGGTCTAGGTCAGTTGATAGTAACAAAATCCATAATTTTCGAATTCATAGAGCTGAAGTGGGTTCATAAGGTGAATTAAATGCTAAAACACTATGAAAACAAGTATAATTTATAATTTTCATTTATTCACTTTTGCTGAAAAATTTCAAACCGTTTTTCGTCTCAATTTCGCCACATCCTAATCAAAGGCCAAAAAGCTTCATTTTGCACTGTAAGGGGTTTGTCCAAATCCACTATAACTAATACGTTGGATTACTTGATACCCGATTTAATAATAAATACAAAGATTTTTAATTTGTATCGATATTTAGTGCGTTTGTTATATTTGATGTGATAATAGGCAGGTTACTTTAGCTTCTTTGATAATTTGGAACGGATCTGTGCTCCGAATTACGTGCCGACTGAACAAGACATTTTACGAGCACGAGTAGCAACAACTGGTATCAATGAAATAAGGCTTCAAATCAGTGGAGTTACTTTCAGGTAATGCTGAGTACAAAAAAGTTTTGCCGGAGATTATTTCATTTTTTTGATTGAACTTGAAGGAAAACTGACTTTACAAATCAATGTATACATACAAACTTATATCTTGAATTTTATTTCGACAGGGATGGGGGCCAAAAATCTCGAAGTCAGCACCATTAGGAGAGAGGCGAAAATCAAGTCATTTAGGCATTCCTCGGCGAGCTCCATACAAAAGTGAAGAAAATTTTCATAAATTTTTCGCTCTATTCCATACTGATTTGCGAAAAATCTATCGTTCAAACTATCTACATGATTTTTAAACTTTTGTCATTGATTAGAAGCTTTTTACGATAGGTGTCCAATAAAAGTTCGTTTTAGCCGTCTAATAACTTTTTCTATAAAACATATCAACATGCGGTTTTAGGAAATGATGGTGCAACTTCTGCTTTACATTTTTTGAATCACCATTTTTTTCTATTTTTTTCGCCTTTTCTAGAAAACTTTTCTAAACCACATCATGTCTTTGGTAAGAAACATAACTTTTATCTTGTCACAGCTTGGGCGCTGATTAGCATTTGACCTCAAAATTTCGGTAAAACAAAGACAGTTTGTGACTTTCATTGATGCGCTAGCAAAAATCCCATTGTGATTCATTTCCTCTATCTAATGCTGAATTTTTCGCTAAGACTTTCCTTTGCCGATTTTGACCGAAAATTAGCTTCATCACAAATTCATGTTTCAAGAACAGACGACTTTCTGAGAAACACTTCATAACGTTGGATTCTCCCATCTGTGATATTGGCCTTATTCTTCGACAAATGTACTCAAGGATCCTTCTGTTTTTAACTATGTTTTCAGTGTTTTTAATTAACGATAAGGCGAAATTGTTTTATTAGAAAGCGGAAAAAGTAAAAAGAAATGACGAGGTCTGAGATGTGAAGCAAAAGTTGCAGAACAACGATAAAAAACCGTATGTTGATATCTCATACAGAAAAAAATTGTCAAACAGCCAACACGAAAATTAATATACCAAAACTATATCTAAACAACAAATTCCGCGATTTAGAAGACAAAGAATCAAGTTTAATTATAAAATCCTTCTTTTATCTCCTCAAAAGTACGCTAAAAACCTACTTTTGCGGCTTTAAACGTATAGTTAGAGAATTTCTCATTTTTCCCTCTGAGTGGGAGGGATCCTTTCGAGAATTTAATATTTTCCTATGTCGAGTGGGCGCCCCTTTTTACTCGGATACGGGTCAGAATACGCTGAGAATTATTTTTTTTTGAATTCGTCCTTGTACCAAAAAGATTAGGTGCAGGATTTTTAATTAAAAATTATCGTAAAAACTGATGCTTTTTGCTTGATCTATTCTATTTTCTGATCTATTATATTCTATTCTATTGTATTGTATCCTATTGTATTCTACTCTGTTCTATTTTTATTCCGTTGTTTCTTAAAGAGACAAAATTGATCTATTTTTATCAAATTATACAACCTAATATCGATTTATTTTTTCAGTAAAATTATGTTAAATTGACTTGAAATTAAACGTACGAGTAGGTATACTGGCGTTTATCGTTTCAGATAACCCAGTGACAGTAAATATAAAATAAAACAGTTTGATTCATTGAAAATTTCAGCGATTAAAGAAGCACGTTTAATTGATTATTTTCGGTGAAATTGTTTGAAATGCTGACGGTACCAGTATCTCCCAAAATGTTTTTGTCGTACACCAGGCGCGGGTTTAGGAGGAGGGGCGCGCCCCTGTCGCCCAAAATATTGGTGATATAAAGCCTTGTATGCATTTTCTATTTGCTTTTACCCATGTCTATCAAAACGTTACGCATTTTTCAGATATTACTTCTTAATGAAATTTAATGTTCTTTACGACATTCTAACAGTCTTAAGTTTGAGACAGAAATGTACCTTTCGTCTTAGCGGAAATTTTGTGAATCTTAATCTTGCATAAATTTTAAAATAAATAAAATAGCAGTTTAGATAGTCTTCTCACATTTTCTAGCCCAAATTCTAAAAATAATCCCGCGCTTCGTGCCATTCTTTATTAGCATTGTGTTTCACTAGCTCAAAGTATGTGGAAGACTTTATTTTTCATCGGACAATATGCTTTCGCCTGCATCTCCGGCATTTCTTGGCGCTCTTTGTCAGATTTTGCATTAAACATGATATGGAATTTGCAACCCATTCTAGATTTTAACAGCTAACATTTTCAATTTCCTCAGTTTTTCGAAAAAATTGCACTACAAATGATTTTTTGTGCTAAGGTCAGGCAAACAACGCTATTTGTCGCAAAATTAATGAATTTTTGAGGGACTTTTTTAAAAGTTTATGAAAAATTATGATGTTTCTCCTGTCAGAAAATTCGGTATTCGCCACTTCTGAACACTAATGCGTTCCTTAGCAATACCAATCTTTTTTAACCGTAAAAAGAAAGACAAAAGTGTTTACATAAAGAATAAATCAATTACTAAAAGATAAATAAATAAGATGGAATAATAATAATAAAGGTGAAAAGAAGCATGGTGCTATGTAAAAAACGCGCGTGAGATAAAGCATGGAAGTACCTGAAAAGAATTATATTATGAGAATTTATAGCAAAACGCCGTAAAATATGTACGTGAGGATGAATACAGAAAAAAACAAAAAACGCATCATCACAGTGGAAAAGAAGATCAAATAAAATAGTGAAAAAATAATAATGAAAATTAAACAAGTAGGCGTGTTCACCAGAGAGGTACTAGGTCGCTTCAGTTTCGTGTCTTTAATTTTCTGACTATTATAGCATCCTAGTGGCACCAGTCCATACATGGGCAGCAAGAAAATTCTGGAGGTCCGGTTGGGTGAATGTTAAAAATCGCCGAAAATGTTACTAAAAATATAATCTAATCCTGTTTATTTTCTTCAAAACATTTTGTAAAACGTGGACAATAATAAAATACTGTATTTATATTACAAATAGGTATAGCGTACATGTGTGTATTAAGCAATCGCATTTGAACTGTATAGGCCTCGGATAGACCTCATCTTCGATAAAAAGCCCCGACACATCTCTGCTTTCTACTTATTTTGCAAAATTCATTTTAATTTTACTTTAATTATATATTTTTCATTAAAATTATTTTACTAAAATTAAAATCAAATATTTTATAGCTAATATCAGAAATGTATTGAAAGATAGACAGCTTCTTTTTTATTCGATGTTCGCTGTAAAATTTCTCCAAAATCCCTCATTTTTTAGAATAGTCGATGTTGGAGGTCAAAGGTCTGAAAGGCGGAAGTGGATACACTGCTTTAGCGAAGTTGATTCAGTAATATTTATTGCTTCGCTGAGCGAATATAATTTGACCCTTGCCGAAGATTCGAAAACGGTAATCACACTCTTACTTAGAGCTTAACTTTTAAAAAGAGATGGATCACTCAAAAAAGGACTTAGTTGGCAATAATTAATCAAGTAGCATAAATCTTTCGTTTTTCATTACTAAGCATAGCTGAAATGCAGGCTTTGCTGCCAGAGTCTATTGCTGCAGAGAGTTTGTGTTCATGATGCACCTCACAAATTTTTAAAGTAGAAAATTCGCGTGTCGTAATCACACATGGGCGTGGGGGGATCTGGGGGTCTGGACCCCCCAGAAACCAAAAGACCCCCAGAAATCAAAAAGACCCCCCAGAAATCGATTTTTGAAAAATTTTTTCGTTTTTTCGCAATTTTTTGATGCCAATGGATAGTGCTTGATGAGAAACGTCAAAAAATTGTGTTTTTATCGCCATATCACCATTTTTAAGGCCATTTTTGGACCTTCAAAAAATCTTGGACCCCCCAGAATTTTCTTGCTGCCCACGTATGGTCGTAATACTCGTATTCCTGTTGTTTCATATAGATAATATAGGTAATCTATGATTACAAAATTTACAACATCAATTCTTTCTTGGTAGAGGACGTTTTAAAGCTGTTTTTTATTACCCAATCGATTAAACAAAATTTTTGTTTACGTACTACATTTAATTATTTCTAGAACCGAATGCACGAATCGATAATCCTTTTCGGCAAAATATGCAATTGTCGATGGTTCGTTAATTTGCCGATGATTTTATTTTTGAATAAAAAGGACGTCTTTGTCGAAAAGCTGAACACTTATCCTATAACTGTAGCGTTTCCAGAATACGCAGGTATAATTTCATTACTTTTCTCCTATGGGAGCAGCCCAATGAGGATCACACTTAATAAACAAACATACACTGATTTTCTTCAATGCTAAGAGTGCTAATCTGATTTGTCTCATCATAGCTCTGTAAAGTCGTGGTACAAAATAGAGCAAGCGGATCCATTGGTAAATAAAGCTGGAAATTAAAATTTTCAAGTTTACAGAGCTATAGTCACTGAAAAAGCATAAAATGTAAAAAATTCCACGTAACGATAATATAAAAGCAAATATAATTTTAATTGATGGATGAATTTTTTGAGTTTTACCTTGATTTTCGAAGTTTAAGTTCGCTAATTATTTTATTATTTTTTCCATTTTTATATGCATGGAAACCGACCGCTTGACTTTTTAGAATTTCTAATGAGGCTTTGCTCATTGATTCGTTTTATTTGATTTCTAAGCATGCTTTGCAATTTATATTTATTGGAATTGTATTATTTCATGTTTATTTCTGCAACCATAGGTGCACAGTCGGTCGATTTAGAAGAAAAGGCCATCTCGAAGGGTCAGCTAGAATTTTTTAGGCAGCGCTTATTCTGAGAACCCTAAAAATTTCAAAGCTCAAATTAAATCCGGTGTTTTCTGCATCATGGGTGTCTCTTTAATTCCAGAGGCCAAGGATCTAGACCATAATTGGGCAGCACCGAAATTCTGGGGGTCAGGACAGGATGGGTCAGATCGCCAAAAATACCACTAAAAATAGAAAACTATTTTTTAAATACTCTCCCTTACGGATAACTTCCGCTTGTCCTCGTTTGTTTCATCTTTGTTTATTTTAAGTTTTGACTTTTTGTAAGTTGTAATTTGCCATTCTATTACTTAACTTTTCCTAAAATGATTTAATTATCGAAAGGACCACAGAATTACGAAGCGGCCACGGCTTTTATTGAAGCGCAATTTCAAAAAGAAAAGGACAATCCAAACAAGGTGTTGTACGTGCATAAAACTTGCGCCACCGATTCGCAGAATATTCAATTTGTATTCGACGCCTGCATGCACATTATTATAGGCGGCAATCTGAAGTCGACCGGATTGAGCTGAAACTAGCTTTCTAGTGACTCTTGTTTTTGTTCTGTTTATAATTGTTCTGCTTTTGTGTAGGTACTCGTTTTATGGACAGGGAAATTAATTAATGTAATTATAATAATTAATAATTTTAATGAAGTAAACAAATTCATTTTTTAAGAAATAAATATCTGATCAAAATAAGGCACCTCTCTTTAAGTTGATGAAGAAAATATTGTCCGTATAGTATCAATGGCTCGAAGTGTTTAAATCTTCAAAACAGTAATCAGTGCAGAATTAATGTATTGAGAAGTTTTTTCTAGCGAAATCTAATGAATTTATAGAGATGTATAGGTAATATCGAAAAGTGGGCATGGGGGTTTAGACCCCCTTGAAAATCCTGTAGAATCCCCTATTTTGAATTTTAAGCATGTTTTTTTGGGTTTTCTTCCAGTTTTACACCACCCAGACCCCCAGATTTCGGTTGCTACCCATGTATTATAATTTAAATACGAACTACAGATAACACAGCATAAAATTTCTGCCGGATCATGTATAGGTTCTGTAATTGTTTTACGAAATGAAGAAAGTCATCGATATGCATGCAAGCCTAGGCTTAAATAACTAACCTGAATAGATACGGGATTGATTACACATTTTAAATCACTGGCGGATTTAGAAGGGGCGGGGGGCGGCCGCTCCCCCTTGTCAAAAACTCTTTGGGCGCAATGAAGAATACATGTGTATTTTTTATGATTTCAGCCATTTTTATCGTGATTTGTTAAAATTTTCCGTCGCTTCGCGCCGGGATAGTACCATAGGTGGGCGGCACCAATGTTCTGGACGGGGAGGTGCAAGATTTTTACTAACGTCAAAAAATGGCCTTAAAAGTGGTGGTATGGCGAAAAAACACCATTTTCAACGTTTCTCATCGAGCCCTATTCATTGGCATCAAAAAATTGCGGAAAAAACGAAAAAAATTTTCAAAAATTGAACTCTGGGGGATTTTGATTTCTAGGGGGGGTATTTTGGTTTCTCGGGGGGGGGGGTGCATACCCCCAACTCCCCCTTACGCCCAGGTATGGATATACTCATTAATGACATTTACTGACCCTCTTGGCACTCGAAAAAAACAACCTTAAGTCAGAAGAGCAGTTTTTGTACAGAACAAAGATTTTTGTAGCTATTACAATGATTTCTCGAATGTTTTTTTGTGGCGATTTTTGTCGATTTCTGTGCGACTTTTTTATAAAAAAGTGGAGTAAATGCAGAATATGGGTTCCGTGAAAATGGCTTTAGAAAGTCCGGATTATTGCAAAATGTGCCGAAATCGTTAAAATAAGGCGCGCGGAAAACAAGTTTGATTAAAAATTGTTTATTGTTTCCCGAAATATTCCGGATTTCAGCGCTAAATTCGTGTTTTTCATAATTTAGCACTGGTACATAAAATTCATAGTTTTATAGTTTTTCGCCAAAAAATAATTTTTCTTGTCATTTCCGAAATGCTGATGACGAATATACCAGTGTTTTTGCTTGTAAATCTTTTTTACGCGTGATATATGCACATTTATACAAGTTTCGTCCGAACGTCTATAACTCGACCTAAGCAGCTATACAATGTCGACCTAAGAGGTAGTAATACCGACCTAAGCAGCCTAAAATTCTCCTTCATCTATAACTAAGCCTAAGCCTAAGAAAAATGAGAGAAAACCGACTGCAGGATAAATAACAAAACTGCCTACACTTCAGCACTGTTGAATTGTGAAATTAAGAGTTCTATAGCTCCCTCAATATTGGACGGATTTTCATGAAACTATTTTTTCGCGCCATATTTTAACCATTTCCAGAAAGTTTGTAAAAAAACCAAACTTCCGAGCTGATTTTTTAAAATTTCCTACGGAACCCATGTTCTGCATTAGCGGAAAAATCTTGGGAAATTTCGAATTTTCTTACTTTTTTTGCTTAAAAATTATTCTGTCTACCAAAAGACAGCAAAAACCGGTAATTTAAGCATGATATACGAATTTTTAGACAATGTCTGACATTTTTAGAAATTTTTGGCTTCCGTCCCCGTCAGAAAATCCTGGATCTGTCACTGTTTTAAATTAATGAAATCTTGCTCCAGCGGATTTGTTGAATTCGAATTCATGAATACTTTTTGGAACTGTTTTTCAATTTAAGCTACTAGCTGAATTTAAATGAAATAAAAAAGCATTTATTAGAGTCTCGTGCGCAAAAATTTATAGGAAAACAGTAATACTGAAAAAAAGTTCGCCGAGCGAAGCGCCTACTAATCATGATTCGGGCTTTTGCGCAAACAGCGACGATCTCGAAGAATCGCGAAAAATAACATCAAGAGCAAAAGTGATTAATTTGAGCAATCAAACGGATACGAAAGTTGAAATAAATA
Source organism: Mermis nigrescens (assembly GCA_036768485.1). Lineage (NCBI taxonomy): Eukaryota > Metazoa > Nematoda > Enoplea > Mermithida > Mermithidae > Mermis > Mermis nigrescens. The sequence continues at coordinate 4,561,461 of JAVLUZ010000143.1, forward strand.
CCTAAATTAATTAAAATGGCGTTGCAGATAAACAGCATTAATCATATTAGTCCAATTCTTGCACTTAAACAGCAATCTGGCATCACAATCAAGGTGCCTCCCACGTGCTTATATGTCGTCGAATGTACCTAAACCTATGTATTAGAAACCTTAACAATCGCAGACTACAAAAGTTGAACGAACGCAAAAAAATAATCGTCGGTGCTTCATACAAATAAGCAAACTTAGGTAATAAATTGATATTACGTAAGTGCTTTTAATCGCGAAAACAGATTAATTTCTGATGAAACAAATACTAGAATATCATTAAGACACAACGAATTTCGTTATAATTTAGAACTTAATACAAAAATCGTAAGATGTACCCAAGCGGTCAGCGGTAGCGACCACCAGGGTAGCCGAAGGAATCCTGATACGGATTACAGCCGTTGAATGCACCTAAGGACGGATGGGGTCTGAAGAAAGCCGAATTGTTGCGGTAGAAATTTGGTGGCTGCGGTAGAAAAGCCATGTTTCGAAAGGTGGCCGGCTGACCGAATGTTTGCTGGTTTAGCTCCCGTTCTTTCCGCCACGTTATGCGACTGCTTTTGCCTTTAAAAAGCAGGAATTGCTTGATGAAATAGAAAACTGAAATACATTCATCTCTGCTCACTAAGCAGAAACAGACAAGGCCAAAAGTATTAACATTTTAAATGGCAGATTTACAACGGACCATTTCACACAAGTTTTGGCAGAATTTTTAAGAAGTAATGTCCACAAAGAGCTGACATGTTGCGATTATTGCATTGGTCTGACATATGATTATCGTAATCTGTCACCCTAATGCCGATAGAAATTCTTAAAATTTATGCCAAAACTTATGTGAAACAGACTAGCTTAAGGGTTCTCATGAAATTTGCTTTAAATCTGCATCTGATTCGTTTATAATGTTTATAGAGCCAAAATTACGCTAGCACACGAACGCGGGAATTGAATTCCCAAAAATCAGAACCAAGTAATTCCATTTTTGCAATTTTTCGCAATTTTTAGATGCTAACAGATGGACCTTGATTATGAATGTCGAAACTGATGCTTTTGCCCTACAACCAATTTTTTGGCCTTTATAATTTTTCAGACTCAAAATAATCGTGACACTGCCCATGTATAGTTTTTAATAATCCAGCCATGCTAACCGCAATTTACCTGTTCAAACAAGGCAAGATCTGAATTCCTCTAGGAGGTCTGTAAATTTTTACGAAGGTTATAAAAACTCAAAATCGGTGTTATTAGAGAATATCCAATTTTTCAACGTTTTTTATTGTGTCCACGCAATAACATAAAGTCGCAAAAAGGCGGGAAAATTTAGAGATGGAGTTCTGGATATCTAGCCAATTCAGCGGGGGGTCTGTTTAGTCTGGAAATCTAAGATTAGCTCAGAACAGCGAAACTTTCAGGCTTAATCCGGTCATGAATTTGTCAGAGAAAACGAGAGAAGCTTAAAAATATTTGAACCAGATTTACTGTCCGCTTTAATAGCAACCATAAGTTGTCTAAATAATCATATACGAGGATCAAGCCAGACTATAGCTTACCAGACTTTATTTTCTGGCTCATTTTCCTATGCGGCATGACTTTATAGATACTAGACCATGCAAGTAGGATCTCAACTTAGTAGTCTTGACTCAATGATGAAGCGTCTGATTAAAAAATTATATCGATATCCAAAGACTATTAAAATGTTATAATATTTTTAAATGAGACATTAGTAAGCACTTAATAAAATAAACAACTTAGATTAACTATCCCAGATTTGATTTATTTGAAGAGACTTTTCAATTTTAGCAAGCATCAGCCATTTAAAAAATATCTTTGCTTGGTGCGTCAAGGATGAGCAGTGCATAGATGCACAAATTACTTTCTGTTCATTGTGCTAACAAAAACAAAGCTATGGGAAAAGTTTGAAAAAAGCTAAACTAGTAGTGAGGCTGTAAAAATTTTTTTATCGGCTCGACTCTAGGGATGAGACAAGAAGTAGATCATTTTTAAGAATTTTTGAAACGGAAACAGAACTAAGTTGCTAGTCATTCATCATTATTGAAAAGATGTGTCAAGTAATGACTAATTTTACAATGGTTAATATCGAGTTTTGATCTATATACATTTTTTTCTGAAAATGTTGTTATATGTACGCAAGAGCAGCAATAAATTGATTAGCACACCAGATTCAAGGCTCAAGTAATTTACTTTAAGCAATATTAGTCAGTGAAATTTTAATTGCTTTAATAATTTTGAAGAATGGAAATATTACTTTACATTTGTTCATCATTACCCTGAGAACGTTCCATTGCTTCACAGGAAATAGTATCAAAAAAGGAAGCGTTCTTATTGTAACAGTCTTTGTTCGACTCTGTCTCGGCGTTAGTCTTTGGCGCCACATCCGGCTTTCCTTCTGGTGCTGCTTGTGATTCCTTCTTTCCTTCCGATGTTTCTTTGTCTTCGTTGGTGTTCTTCTCTCGTGTTTTATCTTCCTATCATAATATTCGACGTAATAATTTGAAAACTTAAACAAGTTAAAATTTTAAGATGAACTCATGCCCTTCCTAAGGCTCCAGCAGCTTCATTAGCTGTAATTTATTTTGTTAATCATCAATATTTGACAAGAAAAGTGATAACAAGACTACTATTTTTTTCTGTAAAAATTTTTCCGAATGTAAAAAGATTTTGCGGAATCGTCTTTGTACATGTACAAAGATTTTAAGGAGACAAAACTGTAAATCTGTCAGAAACTGTATCAGGATTTTCAGACGCTTTGCGCCGTATTGACAAATTTTTGTAATGTTTTATTGTCAGATACCCAAAAATTGCCTAATATACACTACTAGAGCTCCATAAATACATATTTACGTTGCACACAGAACGCATCACTGTACCATATTAAACTGCACTAGCACAAAATTGGAAAATGACAGAACTTGTCTTTCTGTAAAATTACCAAGCAAATCCTGGAATTTTTAGGAAGTTTCAGACAGAAGGTATCAAGTAATAAAGGTAGAGAGAGCTCTATGCTAAGAAGCTTTTCTCGCCTCTGCTTTTTATCTAGCGGGAAACATTTCTTATTAGCAAAACCACATTTAAAGCATGAATATATTTCTAATAATACCGATATATCGGCAATCAGGCTGCTGATAAAGTGAAATTTTAAAGGATGGAGTGACAGGATTGAAAAAATGGATCTTGGTGGCGCATTCGGGATTCCCGGACAGTAGAAGCACATATTGTTGAAACAAATTCGCTAGCGTTTGATGCTAAAATCTTATCTGCCAACAAATACTGAGCTTCTGGCGTAAGAACGAGACTACAAAATCACTAGTGGGCGTGTAGGTGTTCTGGGGTTAGATAGAACCCCCTCCAGGAATATGAAACACTCCTCTAAATTGTAAACCTTAGAATTAAATTTTTGGCGGTGTTTTGGCGATTTCGTCCCATCGGAGCCCAGAATTCGGCTGCTGCTCACCTAAGAGAGTGTCAAAAAACCAGTAGGTACGTGTCCCACCTAACTATCCCCAGTGATTTTCAGTCATAACTTCCTTAATAATGGTCCAAATTTAATGAAAATTAAGTAGTTTTCAACACGTCCGATAACATTGTAAATCTTATGGTTTCATTGAAATTGGTTACTTACGAATTTTTTAAATACGTAACTTTTTTGAATTTCGTTAAATTTAATTTTTTTACTTTTCTAGGTAATTGTCGTGCTTGTGGTAGTTTATGACCAATAAAGGCACGACAATTACTTAGAAAAGTAAAAAAATTAGATTTAACAAAATTCAAAAAAGTTACGTATTTAAAAAATTCAAAGTAACAAATAAACTGATTAGAAAGTATCAATCACAAAAAGTGTTGATGTAAACCTTGTAATCAACTAATTTTAATGAAACTTTGAGAATTACAATGTTATTGGACGTGGTTCTAAGTGATAAATTTTCATTAAGTTTGGACCATTATTAAGGAAGTTATGACTGAAAAACACTGGGGATACTTAGGTGGGACACCCTGTACATCTCTGTCTTTTACTCACCAACGATAGTTTTGCTATATCTTCGCTGAGAAATTCTTGGTTCGCTCTCTCGAAATCGTAATCGGTTTCGAATTTCACAGTCGGCAGCAAAGGACGCTGTTGCTGCCGCCGCCCTACATTGCCGTCACGACGAAAAGCGTCGCCGTACGCTGACGATCCGCGATATCTGTTGTACGGCATTGGAAACAAAGGCGGCGCGGGCAACGGGAAACCGTTGTTGACGGTTCCCATCAGCGGCGGCGGAGGCGGCATAAAACCGTTGTCGATAAACGAAGTTGGCATGGCCTGCAGTTTACAGTTAGCATGCAACACATATGATCCACCCCATCCAGCAAAGAGTTTTCACCAGCAAAAAATTTGCCACTCCTCCGCGAATCGTTAATTTTTTAAAAATTTTGACTACTTATTTTTTACTTTTGACACCTTCTCCAAACTTTCATACCCAGACCGGTTATGGCCAGACGTGCATTTGAAGAGGGTTTGGGAGGGTCTAGACCACACATGGGCGTGTGAGGGGGTTTGGGGGTTTAGACCCTTGAGAATTCGATAGACCTCCAAAAATCAATAGACCTCAGATTTTAATTTTTCGTATGTTTGTTGGAATTTTTGCCGGTTTTACACCACCCAGACCATAGTTTTCCGAGGTCCAGAGTTGAAGGAGGAGTGAAATTTCAAAATGGACGACCAGTAATTTAAATAGCCTATTATGATTAGCCAACACTGTTTTTTGCACGAGCTTCTTTATACGTGTACAAAGATCTCCGAAAGTCTTTGTATGAGCGAACTTTTTGTAAATATATCAATATATTATTAAATCTACATATTTTTACATACCACCAGTGTTACCTGTGACCCACATGCAGTCCAAAATGTGATTATTTGTCCTAAATTTAGTTGATTATATTTGTTCGGCGCTAAGCGTCGAAATTTTTATGAACTTTGCATAAAACTCGACTGAGAAAGCTAAAATAACTTGTATGACAAAATCAGAAATAATACAGAGATTGTAATATGCCAATTAAATCTTGTAATAAACACCACTGCGCTTATAAATTCGATGTAACATCAATATAAATTAGTCAATTTTATTCTTGAACGGCAGAAAACAGTGCAAAAATCTCAAATATTTCTTATTATTGCATAAAATCTTCAAAAACAGTAGGAATAGATATAAAAGATATTTGAATCTGCACAAAGATGCCTGCCCATGCTTGAAGCTAAATACACTATAATAGCGATTTTCGGCGCATCTTTTTTTGGCGAAAACTTGCGCTTCCTGGCTATTTTTAGGTGCTCTTTGTTGCCATTTTTGCCTAAAATTTGAGTCACATACCCCCCCCTAAAATTGGTCAGGGACCCCCAACCAGAATTTTGAACCGTCACACGTATGCCAAGCACCTCCTCGCCCAAAATTTTGAGCTGTTATATGCATGCTTTGTAGTGACAGTTTGTCTATTTACTCCTTTTTTACATTCGAAAAACTGTATCACTTCATGAAATTCTGATACGTAAGTGCACTTTTGCCATAGTGAAAATTGACTTGAAAAGGATTTAAAAGGTTTTCACAAAAAATCGTCTGACATTGACTTGAGTCTTGGACCCTGAGGGGGTAATACCCACTCACCCTATGAGAATGTGTGACTCAGGCTCCCAGAATTTGACTGCTGCCCACGTATAGATCTAGACCCTCTTGGATAGAAAAACTGAAAATCTTCCCGGGGAAAGTGTGGCAAAATGAAGGCCAAAAATAGAATAAAACTGAAAATTTTCTTTAAAAGTCATTGAAACTGATCACAAACTGTGAAATAACGTAGGTTTAATGTTAGTTTAGCATTTATACCAGCTTTTGAGGTCATTTTGGCCTAAACAACCTCAATTTTTGCAGTCACGTACTGGCCGTCCTATTTTGGGGGGACCAACACCAATTTTTGGGCGGACTATGCCCGAAAAGTGCCAAAAATAACACAAAATAACGTTTAAAAAGTCCTATTTTTCCGATTTTTCTGAATTTTGTGGGGTCCGACCGAACCCCCATTCCCCCAGTGATGCGTGCCTGAATTTTTGGCACTCTCAAATTGGCTGACCCCCCTGATCAGCCGTGCTGTGCATCTATGAAAGAAATAAAGCGTAGAAGTTAAGATAGAATTATCAAACAATGATACTACTTGAGAAAATTTGTAGCCATTATAATTTTTCTGTTTCTGAACAAATGTGCAAGGTCAGCAAGAAACTCTGAAGCTGTTCGTGCTCAATATAGTTCTCATGATGCGGATATACGTTCCGTATAATTTAAGTTGCTGTTTTGCAAAATAAGTTAAAATCACGGAGATTCGTTCCACTTTACTTCATACAAAGTACCTTACAAAATTTTAATTAACGGAAGAAGTTTATTTCCTATGCAAAGGAAGTATGTACCGATTACATTATGCTGAATTACGCTGAGTTTCAGACCATTCAAATTCAGCTTCTAACGTTTCTTTAACAATATGCTCTCGAAAGTTTAGAATATATCGATAATTGCCTGCAGACGAGTGTCATAGAAATTGTGGGGGACGGGATCAGCAACTAATTTTTAGACTGCCTTGCTAGGCACTGGTAGCTACGCATCAAAAGCATTGTTTTATGACGTTTCTGGAAATGATTTTTCAAAACATAAAAACAGGAATACTTTCCTGAAATTCGATACAGTAAGACAAAATATAGTCAAAACATATAGTTTGATCAAAGAAAATCACGGGGTCAGAAATATTTTGCGGAGAATCACAAGCCAGTCTGCAGAGAGTTAAACTCATACATGTATGTACAGTGGAAACTGGGGGAGTTGGGCGTCGAAAAATTTTAAAATGCCTTTTTAAGCAAAAAAACCTTGGTTATTGGGTACACGTCAAAAGCATTGTTCTTCGACGTTTCAGACGGTGCTCGTTCTTTTTAGAACATTAAAACATAAGAAAAATTTGAAAAAATTCGAGAAATATCTGAATAAATTCAACAAAGTATGATAAAAAATTAGTATATGGCGCGAAGCGCCGAAAATTTGACACCATTGAGCCAAAATATGGCTAAACACGCATAAAAAGCACACTTTATACCATTTTTCGGAAGATATACAATTCTGGGAGTTCATTAGCCATTTTGCGGGGGGTTAGCAGCAGCATACATGGTCAGCAACAAAATTCTGAGGGGTCCGATAGGGCCAAATTGCCAAAAAAACATTGAGAATTGAATCTGGGTTCTATCGATTTTCGAGGATCTATTCAGAGGAGGTCCAGCAGGACCGCTGACCCCCGCACCCATGTGTGGTCAGCAGCCATTCTGGGGTCATGTCCATAGGTGGGCGGCACCAAAGTTCTGGGGGGATACAAGATTTTTTCGAAGGTCAAAAAATGGCCGTAAAAACGATGTTACGGCGCAAAACACCATTTTTCAACGTTTCTCATCGAGCACTATCCATTGGCATCAAAAAATTACGGAAAAAACGAAAAAAATTTCAAAAATGGAAATCTAGGCGTATTTTGATTTCTGGGAGGGGGGGTATTTTGGTTTCTCGGGAAGGTGCATACCCCCAAACCCCCCACGCCCAGGTATGGTCATGTCCCAATAACCTCCCAGAACATGTATGGTCAAACCCCCCAAAGAATTAGTATGCTTGCTTGAAAACCGTTGATATTGAAGAAGCGACCGCTTTCATTGAAGCGCCTAAAGCGTCCGCGTTGACCTTGACGACCCACCGCAGGTCGGTTAAAGACCGGTTGCTCATTCATCAAATAACGACGTCCGACTTGTTGTCTGCGGCGACTACGATCGCGAATTTCCTGACGAATTTGCTCATCGCGGTTGTAGTACTCGCGTCGTTCATGATTTCCTTCCGATTGATTCTGGTCGCGATCGTCCGCCTGATTTTGGTTTCGACTGCGGTACTGGCTCCGTCTGCGTTCTGCTCGATTTGCCTTATTGGATCTAGTGTCCTCAAATGCGTCGTTTGTACCTGACTCGGCATTTCCTTGATTATCGAGCTCCTGAAAATGCAAACGTTTAATGACTTTAGGTCAAGTTTAGAAAATTGAGTTAAACCAAACTATAAATTCTTTTGATCTCGCAAAAGCAGAATCTAAACAAAATTACTTGGAATTTTTTGCCTTATGAAAACCTCGTTTAGTGCACTTAATTCAAAAGCATCGATTCACCTATTTTTTCTTCTAGTTACTTAAATTAATTCGGGTTAAGAAAAATAGCATCTGATTTCGCCAGATACGACAGGCAAAAATTTGTCAATTTCTAGCGCTACATATTTCTACGTTCTAGTTTTATGATAACTATTTGCTGAAATCTCATCGCTCTTATAATACCTTGCGTATTCAACTTCTCATACGGATCCATTCATGCGATTCAGTGAATTTCAATTCAGTTTACAGATTCGAGTGACTATCTGTTCTACTGTTACCTGTTAATAAGACAAAATCTGATAAGCATAATAAAAATCAGAACAATATCGAGTAATCCGCTGAAATACGAGTAAACAGCGTTCACAAACAATCGTTTTAAAACTAATTTTTTACATTTGGGGTCTTCAATGCAATAATCAACAATTTACTCAAAATTATGAAGATGCTAGAGGTCCTATATCTATCAGTAGAGTGAGATAAATAAACTGATTCAGTTTAATTCAACAATATTTTTGGAAATGTTCAATTAAACTCGTAATAGCATAGTAGCGTAAAATGATTTAAATTTCATGCTTTAGTACAAAGTACGTGAAGGAAAGCTCGAGTTGAGTATATCGTTTTGTGTAAATTCAAATAATGCCCCACGTAAGTATATAAACTAGTGAAATAATCTGACTCTTTATTCGTTCGACTAATCTTGCATTTTGATACGGACCAGGGCATGGTTTCTATATGTTCAGGCTTAAGTTAGGCTTCAATGTTTAAGGATATGCGGTCAGGCTTAAGCCTGGCATAAGCCGGTTTCCATATGCACAGACATAAGAGAGGCTTGAACCTAAGGACAACGTGGAAACATACGACATCGAAATTGAACACTTCTTACGTTTATCATGCACATGTTTGAGCCTGGCTTAAGCCACACTTTACAGAAACCTGACCCAGGGCAATACTTGGGATTTTGAAATAATGTTACAGCTCGCAACCAACAATGGGCGTGAGATATTCTTAATGTTTTGAGTCTCGACCCCCGAAAATTTGGAAGACCCCCAAAATCGATAGACCCCCAGAATCGAATTTTAGGTGCGATTTTTGTTGGTGATTTTGTATATCAAACCCAGATTTGGTCGCCGCCCATGCATGCTTGCAGTTGCTTTATAGATGGTGCGTAATGTAGATACCTTTCTGCCTTCGGAAGAATGATTTGCAATGCGTCTGTTCTGGTCCAAGTTAGTAGCTGCCTGTGAGCCGGAAATCGTCCGTCTTTTCCTATATTCCGCTCCTTCAAAGCATTTAGAATTACATTTTGCAATAAAATCCTAAACGCAAGAGCTTTGACAATATTAAAAACAGAATTTTTTGCATAATTATGAAAGTGTTCACACTGTTCGGCGAGAAATATGCGGCCTCCGTTGAAAAATCCATTCGTTTGCGGTATTTTATGCTTTAAGTAGACAAGAAATTGTGGATTAACTTAGTTTTTAGACTATTTTAGCATTTATACCAGTTTTTAAGGCTATTTCGGCTGAAAAACAGCTCTCTAGCTGGCACTTCTAGACCGGCCATGCTGCGCATCTATACGGCTTCTATTATTTTGGGAATTTTCACAAAGAGAAATACCGAAAGTTAACTGAAGTGAGGGAAAATAGAAATAGAACACGATAGTTCTACCTGCGTAAATTGAAATTTGCTTCTTATTCCAGAAACATGGACCATGTAATTAAAACAAACTGGCTGTGAAATGAACTATCCTCGTATATATAGGATGGACTGCACACTTTGTTTTTTGTTGCTACTCGTACAGCAAGTTTTATCCAAACATTACTCCACTTTTATATGATCACAATCATTTTCTAGAACTTTAAATGACATTTTCAATATTATAGTAGAATTTTTTGGTTTCTGAATGTTTAAATGTCGCATTTTGTACACTTTAGATTTAACAAACCCATGAAGAAAAATTGCACAGCATATCGGGAGAATTAGGAGGCCAAGTAATAAAAGGCAAGTAATCGCCCATTCCGCCTTAGTCTCATCGTTCTTCTAACTTAACGCCGCGCGATCTTTTCTTTGAGGGTTTATTAAAGCAAAAGTGTAGACGAAGAGACCTCTGAACAATTAAGAATAAAAATTTCATTATTCAAGCTTCCAATGAATTTACAGTGAAAATGGATATTTCTACAAATAGTAATTATTACGACGTCATCAGCAATGATAATGATAGTAATAATTAAAGCCACCCGAATTTGGAGCGAGAAATCACTGATTTGGTGCAAAATGTGGCGCAAAAATTTAAACGATTTAGCACCAAATTTGGTGCGAAAAATCCAGCTATTGGGTACACGATACGCAGCTTTTATATACTTAATCAAAAAATTTGTTAAACGCGATTGCACTGTGCATCGCAATATTTTCGAACAAAAATCCTTGCCTAAGATCGATTAAAAGCAATTTCACCCGGAAAATGAATGTTCTACATCGACTGAAACTGAAGGAGTATATAATTTTTTCAAACTCTTTGTGAATTCTCGATGTTTGTTCTGCACGTTTAGATAGGTTTTCAATAAAAAGTTGCTTTGGCGCATTAGAATTCTTTGAAAATAGGTAAAGGTGTCGACTGCTTTTTATGTGCTAAACCGGGCTTTCTGATGCTTGTCATCAACTTTCATATTTAGGTCACACAAGACACACTTTAGTATCTCTGTGGCAATGTGATCTGCACAATGGTCTTTTGCTAGAGATTGAAGCTTAGAGGAAACAGCAGCCATATTTTACACAATCTACATTTTGGGTAGATCAATTTCGATTTGAACACTCGTTTTCTTAATCATTTGTGAGAGCTTAAAGTTTATTTTCATTCATTTTGGTGCAAATTTCAACAAATGTGCGAATTTGGTGCATTTGGTGCAAAATAGTCAAATTAGTTGCAATTTAGTGCAAAAAAGTGTTAGTTGAGTGCTAAAAATTTGTTTTTTCGACGTCTCTCAGCATCCTGAATCTCATGAAAGGTTAAAAAATTTGGTGCAGCACCAAATAATGGGCTCTAAAAATCCATTTATCATAATGTGATGGACTCTACTATCGAACAATCGATAATGTATAAATATCTAATGACAGTAGACTAAGGCTAAGCCTTAGGATAAAAATAAAACAAATTATTTCAATAGCGCAAGTTACTATTCTGTATAAGTAGACGGCACTTACACAGAATTGTAAGCTATTAATTTTTTCACCCAATCTTTTTGATTTTTCCTAGACTTAGGCTTAGAATTATGTGGGTGGTAGTACTCCTACTTAGGTCGGTATCGCTCCTGCTCAAGTCGGTATCACTCACGCTTAGGTCGAGATACAGACATTACTTTGTCTGATGACGTCATAATAGTTAATATTCTGTAGAAGTACGCACGAGAATTGATAGCAATCGCGAAAAATGTATACTAGAAATCTTACTAGATGTATTCAGGCGTTTTTCTGATTCATTTGTTTGAACTGCAATATTCTCGACCTTTGATCCAGGGTTAGCATTATTCAAGGCCCTTTGATCGCTCGACGTATCAGTATCAGCCGCATGCCTTCGCTGCGCTGTCTCCTAACAAAAGTTTGTTAAAGTATCAGCATGCTAATCTACCGCGTAGTTATTTAACCGAAAAAACATGAGAATAATAAGAAAAAGGACAAATACACTAAAAATGTTCATGAATTTCATTACAATCACCATAAAATTGTAACACGCATAAACGCGGGGCTGTAATTACAAGAGGGGCGGATGACGAACGTTTAGCAGTCTAAAAATGATTATTTAAAGTTAGGTAATGAATATAAATATGAAAATTTAGCTATCCTTTCTTTAGAAAAGCTTTAATGCCAAAAACCTTTTCTTGAATATGATTTCTCTCTTCTGGCCATTTATTTCGTTTCTTTCATTTTATCTTATACCTTTTGTGACATTTGTTTAGAATTTATAAATTCGAGGAAACGATTGGCAATCAGGTAGGACGCTTAAGACAAGGACAGGGACAAATTTTGCACCATGCAAAGAAATAAATTCGATAGGACATTGTAACTGTTGCTATTAACCCCAAACCAAAGGCTAAAAAAGTTTACTCCATAACATCGGCTGCTCCCAGAAGGATGAACAAAGTTAAATATACATCACCATAGATGTACAGCATGGAAATTCTGGAGGGTCAACCCCGAAAATTTTTGAAAAAAGAAGTCTTTTATGGTTTAAAAACCACGGGTACACGTCAGAAACACTGTTTTTTGATGATTTAGACGGACTTCGTTCTTTCTATAACATGAAAACAAAAAAATTTCGGTAAAATTTGAAACAATTTTTCAGTAAATTAAAAATATATTCAAAAAATTAGTATACGGCGCGAAACGCCGAAAATTTGATACTTTTCAACGCTAAAAATCCTTTAAAAAGTACTTTCTACGATTTTTTCGAACAATCAACAGTTCTGGGGGGGTAAGCGGTGAGTCAGCAATTATTTCGCGGGGAAGGGGTTAAGCTCCCAAAACCAGAAGAAAACGTTTGTACATCACTCCCCAAAAAGACTTGCAACATAATATTTTTATAATATTTATGACAATATTAACAACATAAAAAACTAACGATCACGAAATACCTTTTGTCTATATTTTTTAGTAATTAATAATAAATATTTTTATTAACGTACTTTAGAAGCAGAGACTATGGCTGGATCATGCGGCAAGCCAGATCCTGCGCATATATTCGGCGCTGGTTGCGGAGTTTCGCATACTGTCAAATCTTTGATATCGCTCGCCTTGAAGATAATGTACTCATATATTTCGTCCCTGCATGGCACAAATGCTGGATCCGTTGACGAAGGAGCTACGCGGGATTCGGTCCCGAAACATCTAACCTGAAAAATTGAACGAATTGAGCAGAAGTCATGTTATGAGCAGACATGCATGTGGGGGGTTAGGGTCTAGACCATACCTGGGCGTGGGGGGTTTGGGGGTATGCACCCTCAGAAATCAAAACATCCCCTCAGAAACCAAAATACCCCCCCCAAATTCAATTTTTAAATTTTTTTGTTTTTTTTGCAATTTTTTGATGTCAATGGATAGTTCTCGATTAGAAACGTTGAAAAATGGAGTTTTTTTCGCCATACCACAATTTTTAAGGTCATTTTTGACCTTTGAAAAAATCTTGCACCCCGCCCCCAGAACTTTGGTGCCGCCCACCTATGGTCTAGACCCCTAGAATGAAAATTTTTAATTTTTTCTGGGAAAATAAGGCAAAATGAAGGCCAAAAATGAACGAAAATGAAAATTTCCTTCAAAAGTGCTTCAAATTGACCAGAAACTGCATGATAACATAGTTTTAACGCTATTTCAGCGCTTATACCACTTTTTGAGGTCATTTTGGCACAAAAAACCTAATATTTACCCCCTCAGACCGACTGACCCCCCAGATCAGCCATGCTGTGCATCTATGGTTCTGAGTTTGACTTTCAACAGTACTGCCTGAACTTTTAATTAATCTTGATTCTGACTCTTCGATGAATTAAAAATAGCTATAAATAAAATTTTTCGCAATCCAATGCGCCTAAATATTCCAGAATCCGTTGCAACAAATAGAAGTAAGTAGTTCCCTTAGGATACCTTTGCTAAAGCAATTGTCGACTCTTTAGGATCGATAGTGTACAAGATGCCTTCGTAACGAATTTCGGATTTCGAAATAAGGCTTATTTTTGAACCGATGTACGGCGTAGACATATTTGACTTTAAATCTGCGAAAGAAAATTGAGTGGTTTCACTTTCAGATCAGATGGTCGGTAAGGAAACTATACAAGCATAAATTCATAAATAAAAAGATAAAAGAACCAGTAACTAAATACATAATCATTTTTACAATCATCGGAAAACTGTATAGTATGCGATAAAAATTTAGAATTATTTGTAGCACTCAAGGCGTCATGATGAGCAGACATGCACGTGAAGGGTTTGGGGGTCTAGACCCCGAAATTGAAAAAAATGGAAAATTTTGTGAGGAATGAGGCAAAAGGAAGATAAAAAACAGATGAAAATTCAAAAATTTTTGCAAAAATACCTCAAATTGACTAGAAACTGTGTAATAACGTAGTTTTAGCGCTATTTTAGCGCTTATACCAGTTTTTGACGTCATTTTGGCCCAAAAAAGCTCAATTTTTGACCCCACCTTCCTTAGACCGGCTGACCCCTCCCCCAGATCGGCCCTGCTGTGCATCTATGGTCAAGAGAGCCGATATGAGATGATAATTTGAAGAAATGAATTAAAAATAATTTATAAAAAATCGTAAGCATCAGAAATATACGTAAAAAAGTAATCGAATGAATTTGCATTCTATTTCTGTAGGATAATTAGCACCAATACATTGATCTTACCGATGCAATAATTATATGCTCAAATATACCAATGTAGAAATAACACAGTAAGTAAACGCGCTTTTTTATTTATACAGCCGTGCAAAAAAGGCAGGTAAACGACACAAACTGGAAGCAATACAGCTCGTAGAATTTGAAAACCGCGCAGGAAAGCCAAAACGCGTAGCCCAAGAAATTCATAAATTTGCATAACACATCAAAGCGTTTGTTTCTCCGCGTTTTAGCTCAACTCAAATTTTATACGTCGTCGAGATATAGTGCATGCTGTTAGCACGTGTTTTACGTCGGCTCCAATGTAACGGTGCTTCAAATCAACTGATCAATAAACAGGCGGTGTAGACGATGGCTAAAAATTGACGAGACAGAAAAACACATTGTTCTTGCCAAAAAATATCTAGTTCAAAATAGTGGAAATCAATTGAAGCGGCCGTTTTCTGTCTGTTTTTTAAATGGGTTTTAATGATATTTCGCTGTTTTGAGCATGAAACTTAACGCCTGGTTTAAGCGCACATCCGTTGCTCTGCAATGATCATAGCTTTCTTTAAGGTAAGGTGCTTAAAGTTTTTGCTTAATGCATTGGAAAAGAATACGCGGAGAAAAAATTTGATTCCAAACCGTCCATTACTTCACGCAATATTTTATACTTAACGCAAAATTCGAATTTTTGGTACCTAACTTTGCAGTTAATACACGTAGTGCACGTTTGCCGCGTATTTTCTGAAATTTCAGCAATATTCCGAAAAAAGCCCGACTATCCAAAATTATTTTACTTTGAAAGTTAACACCTTCGGCTTAACCCTTTCGACGAAAAAACATTTAGGCTCTATTCACTTGCAAATCCACAGAGGAGAAGAGAGAAACCTTTTTGGAGAAGAAAACTTAGTATGCGGACAAAGCGCAGAAAAACGTCGATTCCCAACAGTAAATAATTGTTTCTATTCCATCTAAATATTAACATAACTCTTTGGAGTCGCCAACACATCTAAGCTTAACTTAATAATATATAATTAATGATAAATATATCAAATAATAATGTAATAACAATAATGTGGATAATATTGGTATTTTATAAAAGTTATATCATTTTTATATCATTACATTATCAAAATTAATTATTACAATAATTATTAATAACTTTAATTTATCAATATTATTATAGCTTTTTAATATAATTATTATAAACATAGTTTTTACCCCGGCACTGAACCCCAGGCCGAGCTGATTCTCCAGGGCCCGGTTTCCGAATGAAGGAGTTAAGCTAACTCCGGGGTTAAATTCAATAAATTTCATCGAGACGAGGGTTAAATACTTTATCCCCGGTTTCCGAATGAAAGGGTTAACTAACCCTCAAGGGTTAATTTTAACCCTTTTGGGTTAACTTAACCCCAGGGTTAATTAAACCCTTAAGGGTTGAGTGCGCTGTAAATAATATGCATTTCATATCAGTACTTATCTCAGCTTTCCGAATGAAAGGGTTAAATTGTTGGGGGTTAATTTTTCATATTATGCCTTATAAAAGTTAACCCTGGTGCGTATCAGGATTTATTTCTGCAAACTGTATTGTCGCTTATGCTGTGGTGTATAAGAATTCTAAATAGATTTAAATTTTGTGCTAATGTGACAAAAAGTGAATTGAACTATAGTCTGTTTTATTTAACTTTGCGGTTTTCATTCGAATCTAATCAGGATGAAACAGGCTACAAAAATGGGATTAAATTTTTATGCAGTAATGCGCTTTAAAAATGGCAAACGTCTCCTCATAAGTCGGTATATTAAAGAACATCGAAACTATGGTGTTCGTTCATAACACTTTTACTCACTTTAAATTTTTTAAAAACTTTAAAGTTAAATGAAATGGACTATACTGTGTAAGTTATATATTCGATATACAATGAAATGCAGATTCCAGAATTTTTGTTGTTTTTAAAACATTGCCAATATCATGAAATTTTCGATCGTTTAAATCTAAATTTTTTATTATCGGAATCGTGAGTCTGACTATCTTAGCGGTTTATCATACGGGTTCTATTCCGAGTTAGATGATTCCATTTTAATATTGCAGGGGTGGATTGAAGAGGGATCAGGGGACGGCCGCCCTCCCCACATTGGTTAAGATACTTGGCGAGATAAAGAATGGATATGTACTTTACAACAATTTTTGGCCATCGACAATCGTAATTTCTCAAATTTAACACCTTCATCCACTTTCTTGGTCTAAAAGCCATATTTTTGTAATTTTCTTCCATTTTTAGGATAAATTCTAAAAAATGTGCGCTTCGCGCTAAATGCTTTAATGCAAAGGAACAGAAACTAACGAATTATTATAGTCTCAAAACGTCTTTCTGTCGAAATTCCACAATTTTTCCGGGGCTTCGCGTTGAGTTTTAGCTAAAGTTAAAGAGATTTAAGCATTTTTTGGCACAAAATTATTCAGATATGTGAATCCACACCAGAAATCATTTTGACCAAAAGTAGGCAATATAACACGGCAAAAAAACGTCATTCTGCACGTGAGTAGCAAGTTTTAAACTTATTTTTGATTGTTTTGATAAAAGTTGGGGTACCTATCGGCCCCTCCCCCTTATAAAAATCCTAGATCCGCGACTGACTCAAAATTATATAGTATATAAGTAGGTCAAACTCATTATTTCCGTTAAATTTGACAACTCGCAAATACAAGTACATTCCAATAGTGATAGATGCGAAGTGTGCTTGCTCATGCTCGGAATTATTCAGAAATATCGATTAGTTGTATGCAATGCAAACTATCAACCGTATATGCCCTAACTACAAATGCAATGCAAAGGTACACGAATATGTGCACATTGAATGCATGAAGTATTTAACTCCCGAGGGTTAATTTCAACCCTTGAGTGTTAGTTAACCCTGGGGTTGAATTTCATTCGGAAACCGGGGGAGGGGTAACTTAACCCTGGGGTTAACTAACCCTGGGGTTAATTTAACCCCGGGGTTAGTTAACCCCTTCATTTGGAAACCGGACCCAGCTGGCGGACTATGATGCTCATTTAATTGAAGAGGCACGTTCACTTTCAACATGAGTCCCTATTTTAAATCAGTTACATCCACACAAACGAATTAGGCATATTCAGTGCATATTGGTACGTAGGCAATACATTCGCACATGGACGATTTACTCGTATATATGTACGTTAGGTATCTTGTATGAAGTGTAACATCTCGCTCAGTGATTAAGCATAAAATCTTAGAAATGTATCAGATATTAAAGATTGGAAAGTGCAAGGGCTTGTTAAAGCCGGATTATTTCTAAACCACTCTTAAAACGTTATTTTAAATTATTATACATTTTTGTTGTTGATTTGTCATATTTGCGACTTCAACGGTCAATCTAAGTAAACACCTTAATCGATTCTTTTCACACAATTTCGCTAAATGTTTGGTTAATTGATGTGCTTTAATTTTTTTCCCTAATTTTTTTAAATATATAGCTCGTAGGTACTTGCATTTTACATGTGCAACGAAAAATTAGCGCAATAATCAAAAGAAACAAAAAACTTTAGGCAAGAAGGAATATTAAAATAAAAACTTATGGCAAAGACATGTGCGACGAAGTGGGACTATGAGCGAGTAACTACACAGGTGGGTATTCGAGATGGAACGTGCAATCTAATGGAACGGAGCGCGGTGGGATGGGATGAGACCATAGATGCAAAAGCATGATGATCTGCCGGTAAGCGCGTAGCCGGGGTGGCATTGGGGGGCACGTGCCCCCTCTGAAAACAAATCAGAAATTTTTTAATAGAATAAAATACGAAAAAGCGAAAAATTTCCAGCGCTCTGCGCCAATTGATGTGCTTTAAAAAGCTATTGTTTTGTTTCCACCAAGCATTCCTGATTAACGTCGTAGATACTGTTATTAATGTTAGATTACTATTTTTTCGTCGCTTATTTTACTTTTGAAATAACTCCGAACATATAAATAATCCTTATACATTTTTTATGTTTAAGTTACCGAATTTTAATGCATTTTCTAATGTCGAAAAAATCAAATTTTTTAATTAAATTTACACTTTAATCCATTAAAGCATTTGTGGTGCGTATCTCTCGCTTTCACAATTTCGAAAATTCTTGCGAATGTAATTTTAGTTCAATGCACGGATCGCATCATTTCTTGAAGAATTTCTGCCATTAAAATCTCCAAAAATTTATGCATTCTATTTTCTGGCAATATATTACAATTTTGCAGTTCATAAGAATTTAATCAATTTTTGTCAGTATGCTGCATTCCATACCTAAAAAATTGGGTGCTTCATACGAATTAAACCGTTTGCATGCATTTTCCAGTTTCATGATCTCCTAGTTTTCGCCCTTCCTATGAACCAAAATCATAAAAATTGGGCGTTTCTGGCGGCTTTGATAATCTTAATGCATTTTCTCGAAATTCTGATACTAGGCGGATTTTATTATTTTATGTGTTTCATGGTACCTACTTACCCAGAATCGATACATCTTTTGTGCTTTACAATTTTCAAACAGCCTTGCAGCAAAATTAAAAAAAAATTTTAATTTTTTGATTGCTGTGAAATGCGCGATGGTGTGAAAAGCGATAGACAGAACTGTTTTAGGCATGATGATGTACAAATATGGTACAATAACGGATATATAGCAGAAACGCGCCTAAATTATTGAAAAACGTTAAAAAAGTTTTACATGTGTGCCCCCTTCAGACCAAAGTCCTGGCTACGCCTCTGATCTGCGAGTGTGTCAACCGGACTGGAGGGGGTCAGGAATTGAACTTTTTAGGGCCTAAAACCGCGCTAAAACTAAGTCATTACACAGTTTCTGGTCAATTTAAAGCACTATCGATTTTCATCATTTTTAGCCCCATTTTCCCAATAAAATTCACTGTGCCCCCCAAGTGCATGTCTGGATGAGGCGAACACGGTGCTACGACATTCAAGAGGGTTTAGTACAATCAAAATGATCCGTATTTTTCTATTCTGCTGCAGACAAAATTGTGCGCCATTATCATTTTTCGCTAACAAGAAACGGTTCGCCAATGGCGCTTTAATCGCCCAATATGCTACAAGTTTTTTAATTTAGCTTTTTCCAACTTTTTAGTTAATCAAATAGATTCAGAATGATTTGCGTGCATATTAAGAAGATATGCACACATATACACAAACAAAAGTAAAAAATGGTGGTTTAAAAATTACTTTTTACAAGAGGATGCTTGCCATATAAGGTCGAGCGGGCTTTGAATGTCCACAGACGTCATGATCTTCGAAGAATGGCCTCAAAAATCAATTTTTTTCAAACTTATCTCAATATCTCGTTCTCTTCGACTCGAAAGAGCAAGTTGATGATGAATGGCGAGATATATTCTTTGCCATAAACACCCCAGTGTCCTGGTCTGACCTGACTCCGAAAAAATGATTAGAATAAAGATTTAGCGCTTTACCACGAAATGACATTGAAAATCATTGAATTCGATAGTTCGATTAAATCGACAAATTAAAAAAAACGAAATCACATTAAACGGCGACATTGTGCAGGACCGAGTAAACTTCAGCAAAGAATTCTAGATTAAGGCCCGAAACATTACTTCACGCGGCGCGGCGAACGGCGCGAATTCGCCGCAGCGGTTGCCGCGCCAAATTTGCGCCGACCCATGGCATACTTCCTGGCGCCGCGCGGCGAGACGCGAAGTTTGCCGCGCCGCATTTCAAGGCATACTTCGAGCGGCCGCAACCAAATTCGCTAAAGTCCAATTTTTCCGCCGCTTTTCATGGCATACTTCACTGCGCGGCGAGAAGCAAATAATGTCCGTTTAGCATTTTTTCAAATTTTTTAGCCGCGCCGCAGAGGTCCAAACGTTTCGACTTTCCTCGCGAATGCTAATGAGGTGTACCGATCATTGCGGCAATTCGCGCGGAGTACGCAAACATCGAGCGAAGCGGCGAACGGTCGCCCAGTTGGCGCCATTTTTTCTTGCCGCGCGGCGACCGCGCCGCGCGAAGTATGCCCAGGTGGCGCGAAGCGGCAGACGAATTTCGCCGCGCCAGTTTCGCGCCATGACGTCACATTTTTGGGTGTACTGTGGCTGCAAACCCCCTTTGCGGCGCGAATCGCGTGAAGTATGTTCCGGGCTTAAGATTGTTTCCGTCCCCATTATCGATTAGCTAATCATTATATTAGAAATTTATTAGCATTATTAAACCTGACGGAAGACGAATGATCACGTACATAAGACTATTGCACAAATATAAGACTCATTATATCACAAGCAATGTAATCATCGTACATACATCGACTGCAAGAACAAAAGAACAAAACGAGTATTTTTTCACAACAGCCATGGCCAGTTCACAAGTAATCTTCCCTGTATACCGATCTGTGTCATAGGCATCTGCCTCAGTGGTCATCGTGAGAAAGTCCATTTTAAGATTCGATATTGTCTTTGAATCACCTAAAGATTAGCACTATAAAAGCGTAGAGTAGGATACTGTGAAAGCATACATGTAACAGGGGGTGGGAGAACACCCCACTCAAAGTTGGTTGTCCCCCATCCCTCAAAGCCAAAAAATTTTTAACCCCCACCCAATTTTAGGAAAGAAATTAAATTTTTTGGCCGTTTTTTAGGTTTTTGATTTGTTTTTGGCCGAAAATCAGAGGCCATTTACCCCACCCCCCAAAATGACCGCAAACCCTCACCCATAATTTCGAGCTGTTACATGCTTGTGTGAGATTGTACCATACTGTACATACAGGGTTTTATGAATCTTCATTCCAGAGGGTACATAAAAACGGCTTAATATCAAGCAAAACGCAATGTACTATAAGAGAGAGCTTTCGATTCTGAGTAGAAAGCTCAATTAAAAATATTTATAGGCTTGATTAGCATCACAAGCAGCAGAAAATGTGAAAGCGTATATAACAAAGTTAAAACAATCTGCTTAGAATTCCATATTTTTCAGAGGAGATTCGTCATAACCAGACATGCACTTGGGGGTTTCCGAGTCTCTTGACCCCTACAATGGAGAAGTGAAAAATTTTTCGGTGGAAATAAACAGAATTAAGGCCAAACATCGATGAGAATCGGAAAATTTCTCCAAAAGTGTTTTAGGCTGACCAGAAACTATGTAATAAAGTAATCTTAACGCTATTTTAGTGCTTACACCAGTTTTTGAGGTCGTTTTTGACCGAAAAGCTTAATTTTTGATTCCCCCCAGACCGGCTGACCCCACAGATCGGCTATACTGTGTATCTATGGTCAATTGGGAATAAATTGAATATTTTCTATACACTGATGGGAAAGTTGGGCACTGCTCCCTTACGAAACTCCTGGATCCCTTACTGCTATTATATGCAACTCATTGACAAACCACTTACCACTAATAGGCTAGCTTGACTGATAAGTTTGAGCGCGCACATGTAAGTTAATTAGTAAATTTAAAGGTTTAATTGATTATCTACCGTCCTGTCTCAATCCATAAAAAATTGAACTTAATGTTTAATAACTTCTCTTTCGACCTATCTTTTTTTAAACACACGTTTATTTGCGCACAGCAATTATTTCGCGCAGACAGACAGAAACTAATCAAGCAAGTTCCTATATCACAGCCATACATGTAACAGGGGGGTTCGGGGATCCCCCACTCAGAGTTGGACGTCCCCCAAATCAGAAAATTTTTGACCCCTCTTCGATTTTTGGAAGGAACTTACGCTTTTTAACCGTTTTTTGGTTTTATGGCCAAAAATTGATGATAATTTACCTTATCCCCCTAAAAATGGCCGGGGATACTGCACCCGAAATTTCGAGCCGTTACATGTACGATCAGAGCTGAAAATATTAATTCCATCAATTGTGTAACCTGAATAAACCGATCTTTTGACGAAAGTTACAGTATGCTAGGACACTATCTGTATTCTCTGTAGTATGACGTAACAAAGGTCACCAAAAGAAAACACAAAAGCCGCAATTTCTGTAAAAAAGTCAAAAATGAAGCTCGAATAATTTTGAAATAATACTTTTGTTGCGATGAACTACTAGACCCTTCGATTGGTTCAATTCGAGGTCGAGAAATTTGAAGCACTAGCTTAGCCCCGCTGCTTTTCACATATGTGACGGCTGATTGTTGATCAGTTACGATTTGGCCATTAACAGCTAATATTCGGTCACCAACCTGAACAAATCATTGATTTTTATACACTACTACAATGAGACGCTTGGTAATTCAATCTTTCTGCAATTAATTCAAAGCAAATGACTCTACCTCTCACAGAATTAGACGATAGAGCAAGCAATGAGAGGCTGACAGTTCAATATTTCAAGGTGGGAATTAGACTGTAATATGGACATTATTTAATTTATCTGAGCTACTGTACTTAAATGCAACGATAGTTCATGATTAAAATGAAAGATTTTCAGGTCATTTTTGTTCATAGAAAAATGGGTCGAAAATTGAATAGAATTATAACCGTGACAACAAAACAGAGCAAGTTTTCATCAAAAAATTGTTTTACAATTCTATGCATTAGAAAAACAAGCTTGCTATATACACTATGAGTAACGAAACCAGAAATTTAATGCACCGAAATCCACTTCTTGAGCAGAATAAAATTTCTATAAAAATGAAGCTAGGTACACTAAAACTATTTTGTATAGTTAAGCGTTAGTCACTTATTGATCACAGCCATGAACAACATTGCAAATGCTTCGGTTAAAATCGCTTTTATAGGCGATTTACATAAATTAAAAAATTACCTAAATGCGCAAACGTTAATTAATAGATTATACGATTGATATTGTCAAGATTTCGACCCAGTCCTTTTGCTATATGAAATCGGTTTTTATAAAAGATAGTACAGGGAAATTCAGACTGACATCCTCTTCCTGAAGAGGACGGCGCGTGGGGAAGAGTGGAAAATGACCCTCAGAATGGCAGTTGATCCCCATACAACTTCTGACTTTCCTGAGAACTTTATAAAATGTGCTATTCAAGCGTTTTTAGTGATCTTTTGACTCAAAAGCGTCAATTCTGAGATGATTAGCGCCAAAAAGTAATTTTTTTACCATACTTTATTAATTCATTCAATTTTTCTGAAATTCTTAATGTTTCAGGAACATGAAAGAAAAATTGAGAAATCTTTTTGGACCATGTGATAAATTTTGAATAACTTTATTGGAGATCATTTGTCAGTAATGTGAAAGATATGGGGGTTTTCGATGCTGGACATCAGTCGTTTTTGAGCTCAACAAAACATTTGGAAAAAAATCGTAGATGGATTTCCCAGAATGCTCATGCTGTACATATCTGGTGACGTCGTAATTAACATTCACCTTAAGCCGATCGGCAGCCGGCGTTCCAGCTTGCACTGAAGTCACCAGAATGCCTCTCGTTCTTTTTCCGACACCCATGCCTAGAGGCTTGTCTGGCACTTTCTGCATTTCGATTAGCAGTGTATCACAACCTTCTTCGCTCAAATTTAAAAGAGGAATTGTAGGGGGCGGTGCGTCTAAAATCCGTAAATTTGTACACTAATGTTTAATACAAATCGTTTGGCAGTCATACTTTAATCAATAGGTTTATAAGACGTTTAGTCCAGGTGGGAAGGATATGGGGGACCATTCCACCAAAAATTTTGGAATTATGAGTACTTTTAACAAATGGATCCCGAAGAAAAGAATTGAATATTCTTAAAGCATATCTGATAGACCGATAGAATACATTTTAGCACAGTTTTTAAGCCAATAAGCCCAAAATACACTATATTTGTTTGATATAATCAAGATCAAGTTGAATTTTTAAAAACTTTTTCCTTCTTCAATGTGTATATCCCGCTGAGAGAAGCTATAAAACACTTTTATTTTTACCTACCTAGAAGTGACTATTGATTTATCCAACTTCAAAACTTTCGCCCCCTCCAAATTCAGAAGGCCAGCTACGAGACTGGTTTCGTCTCATCATCAGACAATGCGTTTGCTATAGAAAACATAAGCTTATTCGTCTTATAATAGCCGTCTAGAAAAAAGCTTGAGAACAATCAACTTAGTTCTTCACTCTGAATTACTTTATTTTCTTTTAAACCCATTTTCTCAATTTTTGAACATTGCTTTCAGCCAACCTTATTGCCAGGCACGTAGCTGGCCGTCCTGTTTTGGGGGGACCAACACCAATTTTTGGGGGACTAAGCCCAAATAAGCCAAAAATGGCTCAAAATAACGCTTAAAAAGTCCGATTTTTCTGAATTTGGGGGGTCCAAACCCCCCATCCCCCCAGAGATACGTGCCTGCTTATTGCCTTGAATTTTGGTTTTACTTTTACACGTATTCGCAAACGTCTGATCCTTTAAAATCTTTGGAGATTTAGAGCAAGTTTGCTGTACAAATAAGTAAAAAGTAAGAAATAAGTAAACGTCTCCGGCAATTCGTCTTGCAATATTATGAGTAAAATAGATATCTTCCTTACAATATATTTCCTGATATGCGGTATCGTATTAAATTTTATTATCTTTCGATATCAATTCAATTATCACACGAGTTGATGTCATATAATTTTGAAAGAAGTACTGGTAAAAATAAATGCCGATCAATAAAATTTTATTACGAACTGATTCCAATCAAGCAAAGAATAAATGCAGGGATTTTGGAAAATTCAAAAAATAAGCACAATGCCAAGACGATATTAGTCAAACTTGCCAGATTAATTTTTTTATATTAAAAATTTGTCACATCTACCTTCCGCAGCACTTCTAGTCATTTGCGGGGTTCCTTCTGACGAAGGTGTAGGAGAGGGCAATTCATCTGAGGGCCTTATTTGAATAACTGTTGGGGACAAAGTTGTGATTGCCCTTGATTCCTGTGGCAGGCTGCTTTTGGCAACCGGCGCAGTTGACACTGCTGTACGTGGCAAAGACGATTCCCTGCTGCTCCCTAAATGTGAAATTTAGTCATACGACTTTGGCAAACGAATAGTAAACAATTATGAAAGAATGTATAGGAGAAAAAATTATGTTATTAAAATTCAATCATTTTAAGCATTAAATTAATTTGTCGTAGGTTCAAAGAGAGCTTTTTGAAGTACCTTTATATCACTTTCGTTAACTTATTTGCAAATACTTGTTTTCTCATACAGTAGGAGACAATAAGCGTACTTTTCCTGATTAATTTCCATTTTAAACTTCGAATTCGACCGAAGAATCACGAGTAAGAAGAAGCATAAAAAGTAATTTTAGTGAAGCAGTCAAAATACTGGAAACTACAGGAAAAGCATAGAAAACAATAAAGCTTTCAAGAAATCATACTCGCATGACTTTTTAGGACCATTTTCAGTGACAAAAAGAGCAAAGTTTTGCGCAAATGACATTCAAGCATATAAAAAGTAAGTATTTATTTCATTGAAATATTAACTGCGCTATGAGTTACGTCGGTAATTCAGCATTACTAAATGTTTAATTGTTAAAAACCAAAGAGATTACAAGTAATACGAAAATGCGAACTAAGAGCTAATCCAAAACAGCAAAGCTTTCTTTCATTAGTGTATTATAGAATCATTGAGATCAACTAATTCTGCAATAAAAAATTTTTTTAACAAAAAAGTCTACATGCTCCTTTATCTACCTGCGCTAACTTGGACCGTCAATTTGGTCTTCGGTAGGCCGGGCGACAATGGCGCCGATGAGCATGGAACAACCGCACTCGAGCTTACATTCGGAATAGGCGTAACAAGCTTAGAAATTGGTAATGAAGCGACCGACTGAGTCTGGGCGCCCAGTGGACTCGGGAGACGCTACCGCTTAATTTCCAACGACCCACTTTCAAAACGATCTTTCCCATTGACGTCTAAAGCGTAGATTATCTGTACAGACTTTTTCCAATATCATTGAGATGTCAGATTTTACGAGCCAGTCTCTACGCGAAAACTTACGTGAAATGATTCACTTGCCACTTTTCAGCTAAAGCGTTGCATGAACTTGAATGAGCATGAAAAATTTATATAAAATTTTATGTTTTCGCACATTGTGTTTCATGTGATTAGTCGAATGTTCCAAAGATGTTTCAAAAATCAAATTAAAGTGCGAGAAACCGCACGAACGCGAATGAAAATGCGGTCAGCATCAATTATTCGTTTATACTTAAATCTGACCTTTAATATAGTCGCCGCTTGCTCCTGCATTGCGTTTGTCAGATCCTGACCGTTAACAGCCAGAATCTGATCGCCCTGCATAAGGCGCCCGTCAACGTCAGCTACTCCACCTTTCACCTTAATGGCAACATTTAGGCAACACATTTGTAACGTTGGAATATTGTATGACTAACTGCCTGATAAAGCTAATAAGCACTTTATGAAACTAATTTTAAATGGTCAGATTGGTCTAGACATTTGTTTAATACTCAAGACAGTCTTTCGTTGCGCTACATCAGGATCGTGATTATATAAATAATTGACTCTTCGAGAAGTGCGTATTCCAGCATTGCCCCATAGAACTAAGAGTTTTATGAGGCAAGTCTATTCTGCATCGCAACGCAAGACGATTCGGAATAGGATTAAAATTCAAAAAATCATGGTGAATTCAAGGGGGTTAAAGGCGTACATGTACAACTCAAAATTTTTGGTAGGAGAGTCCCGCTAATTTTTAGGGGATGGTAGGGTATGTGACCTTCAATTTTTTGGCCAAAAACGGTCAAAAAACAATTACAAATGGCCAAAAATGCACATTTTTTTCAAAATCGGGATGGGGAGGGCCAGAAATTCTCTGACTTTGGGGGATGGGGGACGTCCAACTTCGGTTGGGATCCCCAAGACCTCCAACTGATACATTTATGATGAGAGGGGCGGACCTTAATGGACTAAGATAATTGGAAAGATATCTATGTGAATTTTCTAATGATTTTTAATGATCGTTCAGCATAAATTTTCAAACTAGCGTTTATTGATTTCATCGGCTGTCTGTAGAGCTGCACACTTTGCAAATTTTACTACCCGGGTACCCAGCTATTTCATTACCCGGGTACCCGGATAATTCGGGTACCCCGGTATACCCGGGTAGGACCTTAGATAAAAGAGAATGCAGTGAAGATCGTTTATTTACGGTTGACAGTGAGGTCTAGGGCAAAGTGATATTTAAGCAGTAAAATTATTGAAAAATTTGTGCAAGATTAAATAAAATCAAGGCTGTTCAATCTGAAGAATTCGTATGCATTTAATGAAATCTAAGTCATTTTCATAATTCAAAGCCAAAAATTGTGAAGCAGGTTTTGTATCTTCATAGCGTCATTAAAACATTTGAAGCAGGAAAACACATTGACGAAAAGCAATTTTGAAATCAATCGGAAATACAAATTTATTCAAAAACAAGTCTAAGTCTATCTGGAGCTTACTGCAGAGACGTAGTCAGAATTTTGGTTCGGGGGGCATAAACGTTTTCGTGTAGAATTTACGGCCTTTCTATTGACAAACAGTTCGGAATTCATAAGTGGCGCAAAGTGTTAAGAAATTTAGTCATTTTTTCCACCCTTAACAGTTTGTAGCTCTGTGAATACTAATAATCTGATAGAGCAGAAAATTATCAAATTTGTACAAAACAGTTTTGACAATTCAAGCTTCTAACAAGAAAACTGCGAATTACTAACTTTGACTGAAGATATTTTGAGTGATTCGGGCTTTTAAACGCAATGCTGGAGCTTTACAAAGAGAAAGAACAGTAACTGTCGGCGCTATGCGCCGAAAAATTTTGACGTTTTTGCACATTAAACTCAATTTATAACGCTTAAATCATATAAAGAAGACAAATAGATGCCGGCGCGAAACGCCGGAAATTTTTAGAAATTCCGAACCCTTTTACATGGCTTGTTCTCCCTAAAATCTCGTTGCACATGTACAACGAGATTTTATGGCTGCGGGACGTCTGAGGTGGCGAGCGGGATCCGGGGCAGAGTCCCGGAAAATTTTGTAAAAAAACATTTCAATGTTATATAGTGAGGTTAAAATTTTCGAAAAATCGGCCAAATCTCGGTTCGGCAGCAAGCCCAGAGACACTTAAAATTGATGAACTCCTACATTGCACAAACTGATCTGAAATGCGTTTTTCGACCTCTGCTAAGTACGTAGCGCAGCAACGGGTCGCTGCCAATAAGATATAGAAAGATGTATTCATAAAAATTTTGTTCTTACCGTTTTCAGGCCCATTTGTGGCCTTCTAATTAACAAAATGCAGTTCATAGAACAAGAAATGCACAGAAACATAAGAAAATTTGGCCATTCCTTCCAATTAAAATAGGATTATGTGTCCTTGTAAAGAAAGATAAACGAAACAAAGAATAGACAAACTGGTACACAAAAGACAAACAAAGCAGAGAATAGACAAACTGGCTCACAATCATTTTCGCACTTTTACTATCATGCTCAACAAGCATGCGCAGTTTCATTAAACGAACAAATAGTGCATTAAATTAATAAAGTGATGTGGAGGGCTGGATTATTTTAGCTGATTCAATCTTTTAAATTTGTTGGATCTATATAGCAATAAATAATTATGACTCGGCGCGGAAAATTCTGACGTTTTTGCCTTTTTGAACTCAGTTTTCTGGACATACATTATTGCAACAAAAAATCAACAATATTTTTTGAAAAATTTCGGGGGCAGGAACCCCAATGCCCCCCTGGCTACGCCTATGGCTGACTGCATTTGAAACATCGATAGGCTTTGAACCAGGTCTAAGTAAAACAGTTGCGCGCACGATGTGAATAAAAGTTGCAGTTTAAATTTATAAAATGGTCACAGAAGTGAATGCATTATAAAAAAGTGTCGCTAACAGATGATTTCTTGTTTAAATTTGTTTACAATGAAGAATAAGAAGAATTCGGCACAAATAAAATAATGTAACTAAAGAGCTGAATAATGGAATATGCCTGGACGGGATGCACGATATATTGTGATAATAGGAAATATTAACAGACTCGCTATTTAAAATTTTACGGTCGATTATATCAAATCACATTTACATTGTGATTCAGTCGCACTTTAGAAGCAATATGTTTCTAGGTTTCTAATTCAATTCTTAGCACATATTGCATAACTGCAGTGCTAATTTTCCATTTTATATTAGGGGATTCGGGTACCCGGGTCCGGGTAGTAAACTTATTTTCTACCCGGGTACCCGGGTACCCGGGTACTCGGGTACCCGTTCGGGTACCCGCGTGCAGCTCTAGCTGTCTGCAAACTTTACTTCAATGTAGAGAAATAATTTTAGTGCTCCGCAAAGAATTTACAGCGCACAATCGGCCAGAACAATAATTGTAACATGTTCATTCTATGTTTGAGCAGAATCTCTAAAAAAATTTCAATAAGATAAAATTCCATTGAAAAGCGAAACGATACAATAAAGTGGTGACTTCAGTTATCCTCAAGTCATCCTTCAGTTTAGATTGTTTGGATTTTCTATATATTTACGCCGGTTTTGCGAGTGAGCGATATTTTATGGAATTAAGGGAAAAGAATAAGCATTTTTCCATAAGAAGTTTCCGAATTATTTGACAGATATCAGCATCAGAAACTATTTTATTACCATCAAACACCTAAAACTCGGCAGAAAAAAGAGCGAAGGCCTAAAGTATCGTCATCTTCACTAAAAACCTGGATTCGCCACTGCACAGAATCAGCAAAATATAAAATCAATTGAAGAGGGATAAATTTAGCACTCACTACTTCGCTAATAAATACGCCAGGTTCAGTTTTCCTTCCAACGATACTTAATCCTAATCCTTTGCCAGGCTTTTTCATCAATTCTACTTCAAAGATGTTATAAATTTGGCTTGGGTCTAACAGACTAAGCTGTAAGTTTGGGTCTCTATAAATCAGCATTCGTATTTTAGAAGGAGTCTGCCTGAGAATGTTTATAGCCACTTCGTGAGGCACTTCTCGCAAGCTTTGTCCATTAACCTGAAAGCAAAAGAAATTAATGAAGAAAAATCAGCCCATCTGAAGTCAATGAAAACAACGAGACACAATGATGTATTCGGGTCGACAATTGAGTAGCAGGGCTCAGACTTCGAAGGGAGAACGTACAAATAATGAACTTTTACTTTTTGTAGCTGACATTTAGGGCAGACAACGTGGCCCTATAGACGTCGTTCTCGATATCAAAACTCATTAAATTTGACAAATCGTTAATCTAAATTTTCTTCAAAAATATAGATTCTATGCATAGCATAGGGGCATAGCATGGCCGGTCTGGGGGTCAGTTGGTGAGCTTTTCTGGACTAAAATGGCATCAAAATTGGTATAAATGCTAAAATAGGGTTTTCAACTTCGAACACTTTTGAAGACAATTTTCGTTATTCATCCATGTTGGCCTTCATTTTGCCTCATTTACTCCAAAAAATTTCCCATCTTTACATTCTGAAGTCTAGTTCCTCCAACCTCCCCCACGTGCATGTCTGGCTCACATTCCACGAAAATGCGAATGTCGTTTATGGGGATAAAATACCTCGAGAAGCTGGTCTCCCGGCTCCAGTCGACCATCTTTAGCAGCAGCTCCATCAGAATACACTTCATGTATGACGACAGATCCAAGAACCGTGTCTGACCCCCCTACGATGCTTAACCCCAGCCCAAGACCAGCCTTGTCGATTTCGATTAACGTCTCATTGCCGGGAACAATACTCAATGGAGTGGGATGACCACTGGAAGTGGTCCTGATCGCGGCTGACTCTACAAATAAATTAACGACAAATTAATTATCTAATTAGTCAACGAATTAATTATCTAATGTCACATGACGACCAGAACGATATTTAGAAAAGAAGCGATTGATGAATTTCAAGCGTATTAAAGTAACATTCATAACAACCACTGGAAGTTATCCTGACCGTGGCAGAGTTTTCAAAATCAAAAGCATCATGTAGATATAACACTGGCAACGACAAATTAATTATTTAATAATCAATCATCTAACGTCACACGACGACCAAAACGATATTTACAATAGAGGCTAGTCATCCACTTAAAGTCTGCTTCACAAAAATTTGGGCACAGCTTAACAACTTTTTTCCACATCTATCTAAAGGTTTTATATAATTACTCTGAATTAATAACAGCTTCCGTAAGCCACCAACTTACTGTCACAGAAATTCAAGCCCTACGAACGTCCTAGCATAAAACACGGCAACAAGAAAAAATACCTTGAAGTTCAGGCGATCTCATACTGAGCAATGGTGAGTGGGGTAAAGGCACAATGTTATGCGAGCTAACGACAAGTTCAATATTGTCTTGATCGCACTGCATAAGTTCGGCTACTTGAGCCGATGACAGACCCAGAACTGGCTGATTGTTAACGGACAAAATTTGGTCTCCAACTCTCAAGAGCTTATCCTTGAAAAGTTTTTTTTATAAATCGCACGGTTAAATTAAAACATAATTATTTAGTAAGATCAAGCATTTATAAACTATTTCATTAAGTTTTTGCGAGGTAATGTTTTTCAAGGGGTAAGGAAGTTGTGACAAAGTGGTTTTCGTAAATGCTACAATAACATATTTCTACATAAAATGACTTTCTGCTATAACCAATCACTATATACAATATTACGCTTATTACTTCAATTTAGGCTGCATTTGTTTTAAATTTACACCCATTCAAAAATTACCAGTTACACTAAAGTTTTTACGAAATAGATTACAATTCATCTGAAGTTTTTTGAAAACATTTGACATGAGTTCGCAACTAGTTTGGGCATTGCAAAGTTGGTAATTATATGCAGGTAGAGTAATGCACAACAACATGATATTTCCATTTAGAAGTGGAATCGCAAGATAAAAATTTAATACCCAATGTACCATTATTGTATCTCTCGATTTATCTTAAGGCATTCAACAGATAAGCATCGGACAATACATTTCGGGAAACGGATGAATGTAGGTCAAAAACACAATGTTTAGACGCAGGACAGATATTTGTGTCATAAGTGCAATCTGAGTAAGCAATATGCAATCCTTTTGGAAAAACTGGTTTTGTATAATAAGAACAGGGAAAATAATAAGAGAAATAAAGAAAATAAAACATGCCTTAAACTTGTACTTTTAAATACAAATACAAGTTTAAGGCATATTTTTAGAGACTAATTTTTTCGAATTCATGTACGTATGCCATGTATATTCACTTGCGCAGCAGGCAAACCAGGTGACAAGTGAGTTACAAAGACGCCTTTGATGTTGTCAGACGTTGTACCGTCCGTTATAGTTATACCGAAGCCATTGGGTTCCCTTTTAACCCTAATCTGGCGTGGAGACAAATTTGGACTTTTTGCTCGCGATGCGCTCGGCCTCCGACTGGGAGGTTTTTCTTTGCTGTCTACCTCAATAATCTGAGATGGAACGCAATAAATAATTATTGATATTATTAAGTGGTAAGATAAGCTAAATAATAGTAATTTGAACATCAATTAGCATTTTAAAGCCCACATTGCATGCAAGAATGTAGGTATATTCCGGTACAACAGCAATAAATATCCTAGGCAGTTTTTTTGTACAAGGTCCGTTTGTATATGTACAAAGATGGTCCCTACAAGTCTTTGTACATTTTGTACACACAAATTTTTGGGTACTATTATATGGTACAGTAGCGATTTTAGTGTTAGAAAAACAGAGTTGTTCTACCTTTGGTAGTGTATTTTAGCTAATTCTGGGTTTCTGAGGGCAGAAATCACTGATAATCGTCTCAAAACGGTGCAAAGCGCCGAAAAATTTGACATTTTTCCTTTCAAAATGCCATTTCTGACATATAAAAATATATTGAACACACAATTACTCATTTCGGCACGAAGCGCCGAAAATTTTTGCGAATTTCAAACCTTTTTTACAGTTGTTATCTTCCCAAAACTCTTTGTACATGTACAAAGACGGTCCCCAAAAGTCCTTGTACATCGGGTAAACTCTTTGCCGAATACAAGAAAAGACTGATCCTAGGAGAAATTTATAATGTCAAGCTACCATGCCTTCTGTGTATGTCATCTGTTATTTTTATTTTCATTTGTATTATTGTTCATTATTGATTTTTCAACCATGCGCAGATGATCATAATATTCACTAACAAAGAAAAATGCTCCGATGGAACAAAAAAAGACGAATATGCTTGGGATTGAGGATTATAAAGGATGTAAAAGGAGCGGACTAGGAAAAAGCTACCTATGTATATGTCTGAAGTCGCAAAATCTTTCAAAATTAAGACTTAAGCAACGCAAAAAATCGAAGTATATTCTTATGCCTGCATATTGAAGTAAACTATTGAACTAAAAAACGATTGAAAAAGCAGCAAGTTAGCTATGCAATAACTATGGAAAAGTAGATGGAGTAAAGTAGGAGCAACTTTGTAAGCCAATTGAATGAAATACATGGATGCATTCAAGACAATCAAAGAAATCGTTGGTTTGAAGCAGTAAGAAACGCGTAAACTTATGTGAAATAGACTACATGTAGGTACAATTGCATGTTCGCAACGATTGCGTGTACTAACCACACCTGGGCGTGTGGGGTTGGGGGGTATGCACCCCCAGAGAAACCAAAATAACCCCCAGAATTCACTTTTTGAAATTTTTTTTGTTTTTTCCCGCATTTTTTGATGCCGATGAAGAGTGCTCGATGATAAACGTTGAAAAATGGTGTTTTTTCACCGTACACCATTTTAAGGCCATTTTTTGACCTTCGAAGAATCTTGCTCCCCCCAGAATTTCGGTGCCGCCCACCTATGGTAGTAACCAATTGACGCAGGGTTTGCTTGCTATAATGCTCATGATAACAAACTGAAACACCTTTAAATACACTTGCAGATAGTTTTCTATCAGTCACGATGTGAAGCAAGTCAGCGTTGCAACTTGCAAGCAATTTACAAAAAGTATACATTTTAGATCATATACACTCTTATGTAAAGCATTGAAAATTATTTAAAGAAGGTTACATTTCTTCAGAGGCCGCAGAATATAATTCGATTTTTTTGAGTAGCATAGAGAAAGTCTGATTTTTAACAGATTTTGCGACTTTAGACATATACTTAGGTAGCTTTTTACTAGTCCCCTCCTTTTACATCCTTAGTAATCCACAATCCCAAGTATATTCGTCTTTTTTTGTTCCATCAAAGCATTTTTCTTTGCTAGTACCCTACTTTTAATTAGCATGATTTGAATAAATCAGTGAGTAAACGCATACGGTAACATGCCACAATAATGACAGCAGTCCAAGAACGCGGAAAACAATATTGTTCTGAACATCAGCATTACCCTTTTGAATTAAGACAACCTTACATTATTCAAACAGATCAAATGTTTTCAGCATAAACTTTACGCAAATATTGGGTGTACAGAATATTACGCACAGATTCGAAATCCTGACGTTACATGTAACATTTTGGAAAAAAATATGCTTCTACAACGCTCTGAAACTAAATCCTGACCTTACGGAACATAATTTTGAAAAAATCACGTTTTGCAACGCTCTGAAAGAAAAAAAATCCCTAGTGTAAACTACACAGTGCAAGCTTTACATATCTACTGAGTGTAGAGAAAAGTAACAGTCAGATTCGCAATTCTGACGTTACATAGAAAATTCTGAATAAAAAATTAAGCTTCCGTAAGGCTCTAATACTAAAGTTGATTTGCAGTGTAAACTTTATATAACCACAGAGTATAAAAAAGACTTTAGTAGGATTTGTGATTCTGATATTACTCTAATATTACGATAAACATTTATGAAAAAATTAAGTCTTCACAATGGCTTGAAGACAAATAACCATGATATGTTAACCACTACACACCACTCTTGAGTGTAAAGAAACGCGCCCGACTGGCATGTCACGTCTTATTTCTGGTACATTTTTGGACTTGAGATCATGTCCAGATTCATAACAGGAGAAGTTGGCAGAAAAAACACGACAGAAACACGTTTAACAAACCCAAATTTTTAACATTACACCACCCGAAAAAGCTAAATATTGATGTAAAAAAACGCAATTTGCTGTGACGTGTACCCCTTAGAAAGTAGTTTATTTATATTCTATTCGACCTATCCCGCTTCTAAATGGAGAGAGTGGGGAACAAAAAAACGGACAAAAACGTCTTTTCCACCATCCACCACATTGTAAACTTTAAAAATCTGAACCGAATTCCCAATTGAGTCTAAAGAAATTCGGTGTAGGCCAGTTTGTAGCCTTTAAATCGTAGTACATTGGTATGTGGAAAACTTCTGTTCCGCAAAATATTTGAGATATTTACTAATCAAAATAGGAAAAAATAAAGTGTTTTCGTCCATTTTACACCCCTGATTTCGAACTTTACACCCCCATAAATAACTCAATATTCACAATTGGCTGCGACGTTTAACCCTTAAAAGGTACTTCATTTTTATTATATTTAATTTATCCCGACTTATAACCGGAGAAGTTGGTGGAGAAATCTTGGACAAAACCTGTTTTATACACCAAGAAGGCGAAAACGCAACCAAAATCTATCTTTACAATAGCAAATTTTTAAACTCTTTACGCTGCCGCTCGAAAACTAATGCAAAATTTAAAAAACAAAAAATAGAATTTGAGAATCAAATTTCCTACAATTCTATACCATTAAATTGTATGAGGCATTTATGCTGAGTTGTGTACAAGGCGGCTAAAAAACCGTCAAAGATTTGTATATGTTATTACGTAACGCCAAAACTTTACACGCTCATTACACACTCGGTATTCAGTGTAAAAAAAAGTTTGCAAAATAGTTTTTGATTATCTATCTTTAAAAAATCGCATCTTCCAGATGTGTCCCGTTATATGTAGCTGTAGGGGGGCTCATATGTTGGGGGTACCCAAGTATATTACAGGTAAGCGCTAACGCGCTACCTATGATTAGAATAAATTCAACGAATATTACAAATGTTCAATAATTTCAACAACGAGCAAAGAAAAATGCTCCGATGGAACGGAAAATGACGAATATACTTGGAATTACGCATCATTAAGGACATAAAAGGAGGGGACTGGGGAAAAGTTACGTATGCCTGTAAAAATTGTCTGCTGAAAATTGGACTTCCGGTAAAAAACGCAAAAAATTGAAGTCAATTCTGTGGCTTGCAGAGGGGGTGCCCATAGGTGCACAACATGGCCGATCTGAGGGGAGGGGGTTTACCGGCCTAGGGCGCAAAAATTTAGCTTTTAGGGGCTAAAATAACCTCAAAAAAACTGGTATAAGCGCTAGAATACCGTTAAAAGTACATTATCACACTGTTCCTGGTCAATTTAAAGCTCTTTTGAAGAAAATTGTCAATTTTTATCCACTTTTGACCTCCATTTTGCCTCATTTTCCCAGAGAAAATTTATAATTTTTTCTATTCTGGGGTTCCACACCCCTAACCTCTCTTCCCCACGTACATTTCTGGTTGCACCTGTGTCGTAAAAATAAAAAAAAACAAAAATAGCTTATTCCATGAAAAAAGCGATAACTAACATAAAAGTGACAAAATGTACATTTTTACGCTAGCATGGCATGCATTGCTATTGGGCTGCAATTAATAACATGGTGTGCAAACCTTTGACGATTAACTAAATACTATAGTCAGTTCCATTTCAAACGGCCCATTTTTGCGTAATGGCTCATTACTGCAGCAGAATACTTTACGGGTTAGGTTGTTGCGGCAGCCTTTTAGATGCGCCAACGAGTTTAAAGCAACGAGCTGTTACGAGAGCATAACGGGAGATGCCTTTTGTCCATTGAAAACCTTTTACAGTAATGACACCTGAGCAAAAAATGAGCCGTTTGGGGTGGAACAGACTAAATTATATATTAAAAGAGAATTTTGACTTTGATAAGAAACTAAATCGGTGATTAACATGCATCAAACCTTCTTCATAATCTGTTTTCTGAGTCAGTGAACAATGTTTTGTGAAAGCACATTTTTTCAGAGGCCGCAGAATATACTCGATTTTTTGCTTTTTTTGCCGAAAGTCCAATTATCAGCAGATTCTTATAAATTTCACGGGCATACGCGACTTTTCCACAGTCCCCTCCTTTTATGTCCTTAATGATGTGTAATTTCAAGTATATTCGTCATTTTTTGTCCCATCGGAGTATTTTTCTTTGCTAGTACCCTTCTTTTTATTAGCAAGATTGAGTAAATCCATCTTTAAATACATACGGTAAAATATCACAATGATGACAGAAGTTCAAGAAGGTAGAGAACAAGATTGTTCTGAACATCAGTATTATGTCTTTTAAACAAGACTGCATTATATCATTTAAACAGGATAAATGTTTTCAATGTGAACTTTATGCAACTATTGGGTGTAAAGAACACTTACACTCAGGTTCGTAATCCTGACTTTACGAAGAACATTCTAAAAGAATTAAACGTCTGCAACGCTCTAAAACTAAAGTTAATTGTCAGTGTAAACTTAACACTAGTACTGGTTGTAAACAAATTTTAACAGACAGATTCAAAGTTCTGACGTTATGTTGAACATTTTGGAAAAATTAAGCTTCTGCAATGCTCTCGAACTACGGTTCATTTTAAGAGTAAATTTAGCACAAGTACTGGTTGTAAAGAAGAAATACAGTCAGATTAGAATTCCTGTCATTATGGAGGAGAACATTTTGAAAAAAATCACGTTTTGCAACGCCCCGGATGTAAAATGAATTTTTGGCGTTAACTTTACACATCTACAATAACTCAAAAATATAAACTTTACACAACTCTTACGTGCAGAGAAATACTAACAGTCAGATTTGTGATCTTGACGTTACAGAGAACATTTTGAAAAAATTCACGTTTCGCAACGCTCTGAAAATTGAATGAATTTTCAGTGTAAACTTTACAGCTCCACGACAACTCAATATTCTGTGTAATTTAACGCTTTTCGTGAATGCGTGATCCTCGGTGTAGTACATTTTTTAATAATTTATATCATGTCCCAACTCATATCGGGATAAGGTTACAGACACAAACCTGCCAAAGACCAACCTGATCACCACCTGAGCGTAAACTTTTAACCGTCAGAACTTATTTTCCATAAATAGGTTTCTGGAGGACCTTCAAACGAAGAATTTGGCAGACATAAACAAGTCAAAACTCGACCATACACCCGCAGACTTTTACACACTTTTTTCATCCCAAAGTTTGAACTTTACAAACTAAGTATTAAGTGAAAAGAAACGTGACCCAGTGCGATGTGTAACTTCAAAACCGAAGTGGTTGACAGACAAAAAATGATCAAAAACCAGTTTAAACTTTACACCGTATCAATTAAATCTGTACTAATTTTAAAGAAACGCGTCCATGTGGGATCTGTAACCATTGATACGTACTTCATTTTTATCATACTCCGCATGCCCCGATTAATAAGAGAAGCGGTTGACAAACTAAAGGAAGGTAAAAACGTATTTTTTTCGATCACCACCTGAGCGTAAACTTCTAACCGTCAGAACTTCTTTTCCATAAATAGGTTTCTGGAGGACCTTTAAACGAAGAATTTGGCAGACATAAACAAGTCAAAAACTCGACCATACACCCGCAGACTTTTACACACTTTACTCTACCCCTCAAGAACTAATGCAAAATTTGAAAAAACAAAAAAATGATGTTCTAGATAATTTTATTCTTTACGCTTATATACAATTAAATTGCATAAGGCATTCACACTGAGTTGTGTACACGCAGTCTAACAAAACTGTCAAAAGTTCCTACATGTTATAACGTTATGCCTAAAGTTTACACACTCCTTACAAGCTAAGGATTGAGTGTAAAGAAAAACAAAAAACACCGATAACGAATTTTCTTTATTACCTTTCTTTTAAAAAACCGCACCTCCCAGATGTGTCCCGTTATAGATGTAGGCGGGGTACTCATACGTTGAGGTACCCAAGTATATTATAGGTACGCGCTAACGCGCTACCTATGGTATAGATTGTGGTTGTAGCAGAGCAAGAAATAATCACCGCAAAGTGCATAACTGAATGATTTATGAATTTTCAATGTATTCTGTAATTTTTTTCATAAAGTGCTCTCGTTTTCAGCGGAATTTTGTTTTCAATATAATGCCAAAAACACGACGATGGCAACAGACGCACTCAGGCGCATGCGAATGTTCCTGCTACATACCTATATGGCCCAATTAGGAAATTGAATTAATAAATAAAGTAGGCAAAAGCAAAAGAAAGAATGCCAACAAATGCAGCAGGAAGTATATTCGCATTAGGCTAGGAATTTCATTTTGTGCTCGTTGGGAGAGCCTTACGTCATGCACAGTATGACTGATTTGCAAGGTCATTTTCGGAGGTCTATTTAGAGAGCCTCATCAGATTAAAGCAGCCTTAAAAGATGAGATAAATGTTAGAATAAAGTAGACATTGCCTTGATTTAGAGTAAATGATCAATTTCAAGTTACTAAGAAAAAGTTTTAAGTTTTGACCGTTCCAGTATTATTTTGCTCAGAATAATTCTTTTGTCCTTTATTGCAAAACCTCGTATCCCTATGTGCACTTACGCTTACGTTGTGCATAATCCCCAGGAAGAAATGTTTTTTTGAAAAATAAGGCGATACATGGGTAAATAATGAACCGGAAGCGAATTTTTCTCACTTGTTTGGATCACATTCTTAGACAATTTGCATAGTTTTAATAAGTTTTAAAGCAAAAACCGCCTCTGTTAGGAAAAATTGTATTGAATTAAATAAATTAAATAAAATTAAATAAACTATCAAATCGATTCAAATTGGCTATAGCAAGTGATTTAGACTGATGCAATGACCGTGGTATGAAACACAATTATTGATGAGCGTGATAAGCTTTATTATGCACATTAGTGTGTTCCCGAAACCCATTTTGTAGTCACTTTGTTTTGCATTGAACATTGATTCAAAAGCTAGAAAAATTTCTTTCAATAGTATGAAAGAAAAATGAGTTAAGAAAAATGTCACAGAAATTGCGTTTCATAATTCTTAATACAAGGAGCATTAGGCAGGCAATCGCATTTGATTCCACCATTAAACTAAATTCAATTCAATAAAACCAAGGAAACAGAAAAGCAATCTTGGAAGAAGTACAATGTCGTGTTAAAAATGTTTACAATTATGTAAAATTTTGGCCATTCACCACCCAACGCGATATATAAAAGAGGAAACACGGAAGCAAGATAATGAACTAGTAAAGATCGAATTCGGAATTTGCAGCTTTTTAGCCGTCTAATTATTCGGCTTAGATGATGATAATCCGTTATGCGTAGTTTTTGACATTTTACAGGGAGAAAAACTTGAAGTTTAAAAAAACAAAGCAGAAGTAAAAAGATGATTAAAACTGATTATTGTGGAAATATGTCTTAGAAACACGCTCAACCAATCTAACAAATTAAAACGATTTCTGTCAAAGTAAATAAGGAATTGTATTTAGATAGGTCAAAACGTGAAATCAGACTTCTCATCTAATTGAAAAAATGAAATCTGTCAAAACTAACTGGAATAAATCGACAACAGGTTAAAAATTGAAAAACTGACAATCCAAAAAAGTTGTTCGTAATTGGAAGGACTAATTTGGAGTATTTCGAAGTCACGTGAATGGTAGAATTCCAGGTCGACTCGTCACATCGGAACAACATAATTTCCATCAATGCAATTACTTAATACGGCATGTTTTTTGTATCCGTGACAGTAATAAATTATCAAATCGAAATATTGTATTTCCGGAGGTACCTACCTATGTATAAACTCTGGCATAAGATCGAGAATCGATGACAGGTTCCGGTCATATCGCTACAACATATTAAATTAATTACAAAACAACAATCAATCTCAAAACCTTTAATTATAATTGAAAGTTCATTACAGAGCACCATTAAGCTACTGATGGGACAAGACTGATTTGAAGTAGACCAAGAAAAAATCGCATTCCCAAAATTTATCGATAGCAAAAATAGTGCATGCTCAGTTACAAAAGTACGTTTGCAAAGAATTATTAAAAATCAAAGAATTGTTTTCACTACAAATCGGTTAATTGTCAAATGGTCCTATACCCAGAATGATTTTGCATATGTAAAGAAGTGCATCAATCTGCGCAGCAGTAAAGATTTTGCATATTTTATATATTTAGGTAGATCAAGAAGAGCCACCGCTCCTTGAAGCTCAAATTACTTTCAGAAAGGTTAGATAATGCGGGAAACATAGGAAACGTGCATTAATTTAGCATAATTAATATTTTCACTCATGTTCGTGGCTGAGAAAAAACCAAAATGTATTGATAAAATTGCAACCATCTATATCCATGAAAAAATAAAAGAATCTAGTTCATGATGATTCTCACCAAATACCAAATATGTCTAGACATGCACAGCATGGGAATTCCGCAGGGGGATGTTCGAAGTCCTTTTTTGTGTTCAAAAATTGCGGATACGCGTCAAAAAGGTCCTTTTTCGGCGATGCTCTACCTTTCTAGAGCATAAAAAGATAAACAAATTTCAATAAAAAAAATAAAAATTCGAATAAATTGAACAAAATATGGTCAAGAAATGGGTAAGTGGCGCGAAGCACCGAAAATTTGACACATTTCAGCAAATAGATGGCTAAAAACCCTTAAAACAGCACTTTTCTAAGAATTTTTTGAGAACTCTTGAAAAATTGCGAATTCTGAAGGGGATGAAAAAATGTCAGGGGGTTGAAAATTATCTGAGGATTTAAAACCCCCAAAACCATGTATGAATGTGTCCCGTTACTTTCGACTCGTAGCTGGTTGATGTGGTGATTCGTTCAGCGTGAGCCGTTGGCGTCAAAGCGCGAAAATCAAATTCAACTGATGGTGTGCTTGTGACCGGAATTTGAGACGTTTGAGGACCCAAGCTATTTTGCCAGGTCAGCCTTTTTCGCTGCGTCAGCTCAATCGGTTGTACTGCAACGTCGTCCAACGCGTCAGGTCGCCTAAACTTTTGTTTCGAAACAATTAAGATAACAACATTTTCTCCTGCATTTGTTCTCTTGTAAAAAATGCATATTTTTTAATTTAAAATTCAAATTAAAAACCTTAAAATGTAAAAAAATTATATCTATCATTTCGGACGAATAAACAAGTATCAGTATAAGTGGGAACACGCTTCTTATGTTGTCTCATTTATAGTTACATGAGGAACTGCGATAGAGTGCCTGAAAATTTTGGGCCAGGCAAGCCAAAGGTCTAGAAAAAAT
This sequence comes from Mermis nigrescens, assembly GCA_036768485.1. NCBI lineage: Eukaryota > Metazoa > Nematoda > Enoplea > Mermithida > Mermithidae > Mermis > Mermis nigrescens. Next base: position 4,604,248 of record JAVLUZ010000143.1, read on the forward strand.
TCAGTAGCAGGCCTAACTAATATTGAAAAGTTCGAAGAAATATAGTGGAAGTGAAAGGGATAAACTATAAAATTTGTAAACTATTTGATATCCGACACGGGTGAGCTTTCCATTGCTTCAATAAAGAAAGAAAGCTGAATTAGTAATACACTAGCACAAATTCGAAATATGTCAGTTGCAATACTATTAGATTTTGAATATACATATCTCTAACACAACTCTTTCCAATAATGCTCCAATTAACTTTCTCGTCAAAACCCATAGAACTCTTGATGCACATTTCATAAGATATGCAAATAAGTTTAGTAAATAAGCTCTTAAAAGCTCACACACGAGCAAAGGCGAAACTATCAAGTTCCAAAACAGGCATGTAAAAAGTAGCGACAATAAAATTTACGCATAATCATTGCGGAAGATTTTGGCGGCTGTCATTGTTCTTAACAAAATTGAATTCAGCACTAAGTTGTCACTTTAATGTAGAAGTTTCATATCGAGATATACGTAAATAACTTTTTACATAAATACCTTTTGGTACCTAGCACTTTGCTGAACACGTCGCTTTATATATCCATCGATTGAAGTAATCAAAAGCCACATATAGAACGATGTATGCTGGTAAAACTGATAGATATTTCTCTTGCTTTAAATTTAGCCAGAATAAATTTCAGAAATGACGAAGATTCACAAAGATACATCTTTGAGAAAGAAAAAATCCAGCATAGATCTAACGAACATTTTTTATTCATTTTCCAGGACAATATCCGACAACATATTCTTAAGAAGTCAAAAATCTTCTACTCTAGAATATTGTCTATTCTTATTGAATGAGTGTAAACATTGAAAATCAAAATTGAATTGCAGAAAGTTGCTTGTGCACTTTATGCCACTTTTGCCTATTTGTTACACTTACATTCAGTTTCTTCACGTTATTTGATTTATAGATATCCACTTATACCTACCTGATTATTGAAATTAAATTCAGTATTATATATATGCCAAGTTGAAGAAACACTTTTAATGCAAGTGTCGCAGTCATTCGACAACCACAATTAAGACTGACCGTAGAATAACTAATCTGGCTTTGGATTCGGTTACGCTGCTAATTATAGCTGATGCATTCAGATGGCTGCGTCCGTATAAAACTATGCCGTTTATCTGTCAAAAAATAAGATCAAAGAGAAGTAAGATGAAAAATATTAGCAAAGAATAAGTCGATATATGACTACTGCACGATAAAAATAATAATTTAACAATATAGCAATATTGCGATAATATAATCAGAGTAGTACATCATAAAACCGTTTGCTCCATACTTGAAGTAGCGAGCAAAAACTAATTGCAGAAAGATATTGAATTTTGAAAGATAGAAACGAATGAAAACAACTAAAGACATCAAAATGTACTCAAATCCAAGAACTAAATATTTATGTTATCTGATTCGAGTATTATTGGCGTTTTCAGTGCGATTTTCATAGCAGCTGGGAACAACTGAATAATGAATGATACAGAAAATGTATAAAATATGCCTCAAGTAATTCGTCGCCAACTTGCACTTGTTCGCATATAAGCTTTTTATTTACGCCCACAACAAAGACGGATAGTTTTGTGCGATCCCTATGACCAGCCAAAGTTAGACCAAAGCCGTTCGCACCTCGCTGCAGTTCGACCAAAAGAAATTCGCCCTTCAAATCGACGTATTTTCGCCGGACTTTATCTTCAAGTGGAAAAATCGAATTAAAAATAAACTCAGCATTTCGTTCTTAAGATCCCGGTGAAATGACCTGTGACGTAAACACCAAGCAACGATTAGAGTAAGGATTCAAAACGTTTACTTTAAACAGCATAGGTTCAAACTTAATAAAAATTCGAGACGATAAAATGTTTCCTTATAAATATAGAGTAGAATGCTTATAAGCATACGTGGGCAGCAAGAAAATTCTGGGGGGGGGGTGCAAGATTTTTTTGAAGGTCAAAAAATGGCCTTAAAAATGGTGGTATGGCGATAAAAACACCATTTTTCGACGTTTCTCATCAAGCACTATCCATTGGCATCAAAAAATTGCGAAAAAACGAAAAAAATTTTCAAAAATTGAATTCGGGGGGGGTATATTTTGATTTCTGGGGGGTGCATACCCCCAAACCCCCCACGCCCAGGTGTGCTTATAAGTATCAATTGAATCGTGTATCGATTCTGATTTTCAACAGTAATGAATTAATGGATAAGATACAATGAGTTATTTATTTTTATCCCCGAACTTTAGTGAAACCTTGCGTTCTCGAAGATTTTTCTCAAGTTTGATTTTCGAGAAGCTTTTAGAGCCATTTTGATTGTATTTATATTAAAAAAAACGGTTTTTCTACCAAACGTTGTTCGGGAAATTCAATGAGCTTCAAAACAACTCAGTAATGGCGTTTTTGTTCTGTCAAATGCGTAGAATTCTATTATGTTAGGAATGATGAGAGCAGTGCAGTTATAATTGAAGCGAAAGCCAGAGTTGAGCAGAGTCCGGTTTCAATATTATCTAGCTTAGGTCAACATTGAACATGCACATGATAAAAATAAGTGTTCACTTTCGATGTCGGATTATTCAAGATTGTTGGTTTAAGCTTGGCTTAAATTTGCGCACACGAAAATCGGCTTAAGTCAGGCTTAAACCTGGCTGCATATCTTTAAACATTGAAGCCGGGTTTAAACATGGCTTAAGGCTATGTATACAGAAACCGGACTCAGATCGCCGTTGCAGTGCACTGGTTGCATGAGTTTCGCAAGCGGCTAACTTAACGCAAGGAAAAGAAGAAAAAGCAACTACCACACCATCGCAAAACGCAGTTCACTCACTAAGATGAAAGAGTGAATTCGGATGTCACAGCGTGCACGATAGTTGGAAAGAAAACTTGTGCGATGCGGATAAGAAATCATTGTCGAAATAAAAAGACTACATCGGAGTAAACGACTGGTCGAACAGGCTACGCAATGCGGATGCAGCTAAGCTGACGATGAAATCTCACCGAGACTCACCAATATCGCTGTGATTATTACAGGTAAGCATGTAAGTGATGGTTGTAACTAATAAAGAACAATTTACAAGCAGGGCGAGTGGATTTGGTGCATAAATCAATAGGAAGCAAGCCGCTTTATTTCGATCGAAAAAAGTGCAAGAAACATTTCTCTTGTCACACCGGAACGCAAATAATTTAATGCAATATGTCCGATAGCTTCGTCACACGGTGCCTATATATAATATGTTATGCGAAAGACTTGACCGCTAATCCGCCACAGGGCATATCAACAGCTAAGCAGGTTCTCCGAATCGATTCGCTCCTAGCGCATACAAAGCCATTGAGGCTTATATTAGCGAAAAGTCCCGAGCACAAGCCATGGTGCCCCCGAGACACATGCATAGTCGGCCGATATCACCCGCCAGGGCCATGTGGTAGATAACGAAAAGGCGTACGAAGATTTATCTCATCGAAGCTTATTAGAAAATGAGTTCAGTGTCAAGGAAACTATATTTTATATATTATGCTGCGGGTCGTATTGATCAGGAAAAATTAGCGAAAAAACATTCGCTCTTTTCAGGCAACGAACGAATCTTTACATTGATATTCGATCGTATTAGCATTTACGCGAAGAACGGATGAATTGCTAACGAATCTTATTTTGTCATTTTTTGCATCAATCGTCGAACGCGCACGAGTTGAAAGGAAACGACCGCGAAAAGGGAAAACGAATCTTATTTCGTCCTTTTTTGCATCAATCGTCGAACGCGCACGAGTTGAAAGGAAACGACCGCGAAAAGGGAATATCCGCGTTTTTTTAACGGAGCAAATATAACGCGATTGACAGGCGTATTTGTATAAAATAGGACAAATGTAACGATTCGAAACGTAGAAAAGAAACACTCAAGGGCGTAGCCACGGGGTGGCATAGGGTGCATATGTCCCCTCCGAAATTTTTCAGAAATTTTGTTGATTTTTCTGATGCAATAATGGTGTTCAGAAAATTGAGTTCGAAAAGGCAAAAGACGTGAAATTTTCATTATTATTTGTAATATAAATCCATTAGTTGAGAAGCTTGAATCAGCTAAAGTAACCCAGCGCTTTGGTGATTTAATGCACTACTTGTTCGTTGAATGAAACTGCGCATGCTTATTTAGCATGATATAAAAGTGCGAAAATGATTGCGTACATCCCCAGTCTATTCTCTGCTTTTTTGTCTTTCTGTACAAGGACACATTATTCTATAGAAATAAAGGATGGCCAAATTTACTTGTTTTTGCGCATTTTCTGTTTTCTGAACTACACCTTGTTAATAAGAAGGCCACAAATGGGCCTGAAAACGGTAATAACAAAATTTTCATTGATATATCTTTCTATATTTTATTGGCAGCGAATCTTTCTATATTTTATTGGCAGCGACCCGTCGCTGCAATGTACTTAGCAGAGATTGAAAAATGCGCTTTAGCTCAGAATGTTTGTGCTATGTAGGAGTCGATCAAATTTAACTATTTTTGGGCTTAATTCAGAACCAATATTTGGCCCATTTTGCGGAAATTTTAACGTTACTATTCAGCAATAAAGAGCTTTGTTTACAAAATTTTCCGGGGCTCTGCCCCGGACCTCGCTTTGGCGCTTCAGCGCGCTACCCCTAATCCCCAGCCGTAAAACCTCGCTGTACGTGTATAAAGATTTTTGGGAGAACAAAAAATGGTAAAAAGGGTTAGGAATTTTTTAAAATTTCGGCGCATTGCGCCGGAATTAGTTTGTCTGTTCTGTATGATTTAAACAGTATAAATTGAATTCAAAGAGCAAAAACGTCGCAATTTTTCGATGCATTGCTCCGTTGGTTACTAGAAGCCTGATGGCATTATGTCAAAGTTGTTTTGCACAAATTTGATAATTTTCTGCTCTGTCAGACTATGAGTATTCACAGAAATATAAAATGTTAAGAGCGGTAAAAAATGACTAACTTTTTTGGTGCTTTGAGCCACTCATGATTTCCGAACCGCTAATCAAAAAAGGGCCATAAATTCCACATAAAAATGGTAAAAATATCAAAAATTATCGACGATTCGCACCGCTTCACACTTTTTTGTATTTTTGACCGTCGGTAACCCGCAAATCAGCTATGTTACACTACTAAAGGTCGAAAAACTTAGTTTCACTATGCATAATGTGTTACTGTACCATATCAAAGCATTCAATGCAAAAGAAGTCTCAAAAATTTTTTCTTGTATGCTCTCCTCGAACCAAAATCCTGGCTACGCCTCTGAAAACACTTCGTGATAGCACAGGTTGTTCAAAGAGAGTTTCAAAGAGAATACTTTAAAGTGCAAATGCAATGCACCATAGGCGGATTTGGGGGAGCGGGGCGGGGTGGCCGCTCCCTTATGGCCCAAAATAATTGGCGCGATAAGGAATGGATCTATAATTTGTAATGATTTTTGGCCGTCAGTGAACTTAATTTCTCAAATTTTTTCGAAAACAATTATTTACTCTCTTGGCGGTCCAAAAGTCATATTTTTGCTCAGGGCAGTGTTTTTTGTACAAAGTTTCTCTGTACCTTTGTACATGTACAAAGATGGTCCCCAAAAGTCTTTGTACATTTTGTACATTCAAATTTTGGGGTACTATAATATGGTACAATAACGATTTTAACTTGATAAAACAGGGTTTTTCGACCTCTAGTAGTGTGTTTTAGCTAATTTCTGGGTTTCTGACGTCAAAAATTACTAAAAATTGCCATAAAACGGCGCGAAGCGCCGAAAAATTTGACATTTTTCCATTGTGAATGCAAATTCTGCCATTATAAAGATTTATAGCACAGACAATTACTCATTTCGGCGCGAAAATTTTTGGAAATTTTAAGTCTTTTTACAATTTTTGTTTTCCCAAAAATCGTTGTACATGTACAAAGACGGTCCCGAAAAAGTCTTTGTACATCGGGAAAAATCTTTGCCGATTACAAAAAAACCGTGGCTCAGGGGATAGGTTTTAAAACGATTTTAAGAGCAGAAACAGCTTTTTCATAGTTTTCTTCTATTTTCAAGCGTAACTTTCGAAATTTTTCGACTTTCCACGTCAAATGCTACAAATACAGGCGATTGAGCAATAATTCAAATCCGTAAACGTTCTTCCACTTTGATTTCCCGAATTTTCCGGCGCTTTGCGTCAGATTCTCGCTAAAATAGAAGAAATTTAATAATTTTTTCCAAGCAAAATCGTCAGAAATTTCAAAAATTTCGCGCCAAAACGATTTTAAATAGACGTAGAGTAGAGAACGCCAAACGTCGAAAAAACACTATTTCGCACGTGAAGGGCAAATTTTTGGACCTGTTTTGATATGTTTTTAAAAAAGTTGGAATGCCGCTCCGCCCCCCCCCTAAGAAATTCCTAGATCCACCACTAAATGCAACGACAAACTTTTGGACGTAAGCAGCAAAACGAGATAAAAAGCGTTTGAAAGGGAATAAAATGAAATACATCCTGCATTTGTAGTCAATTTCTCGAAACTTACGCAGAATGTGAAATTTCCCGGATGATATAAATCGACTACAAAAGCAGTAGATATGAATTGAAGCAATGATAATGACATCGCACTTGGGCGAGATAAGTAACTGTGCAAAATTATAGTCTCAACCTTTCTGCATGCCCCCCTCCCTGTGGTCCTTTTCTCGTTCGCCGAAGATTGCATTCATATACGAAGTTTGTTGGAACAAGAATTCAGTAGAAGCCCCAGGACTATCACAGTAGGACCAAAAAAATTGAAGCGAATATTCAGATTTTTGTCGACATCTCTCAAATCATATTTGAAACTCCCGCAAATGTCCTTAAAGGAAGGCTAATACCGATTTCGACAATCCAAAGCGATTTCCTTAATTGCATTTGGTATTTTTCGATTAGTTTGAAATGGATTACCGCGAATTTAATATTTTCGATTACTTTAGCTGAATGTTTCGAGTAAAGCGCTTTTATCGAAGCGCTATTGCCACTAGAGAGGAATACCTATATGCACCCAATAAAATAATATCAATCATTAATAGCAATCTAGCATTTTAAAAAGAGCTGAAGCGTGCAAATAAGGATTGTAACCTAGGTCATTTTGATGACAATTTCGCTGAATAAAATAAAGAAGTAGCCTGAGGAACGTGATTTATCACCGAGATAAAGAGTACATGATTTATTGAACGCACAATTACGACACATGCAAAGTATAAAACGATTTGTGTAGCTCAGAGCGACTCCGATTCTTCTTTAGTCGGCCATTTAGACGTACGCAGTGAATAATAAATCGCCAGAGACTGCTTGGAAAATTTGCAGCGGTAAATTTTGCTTTCCACTCACATTTATTGAATGAAAGCCGATAGCGGTTCGACTTCGTGGAATAAGTGATTGAAAATAAATAGATGGGAAACCAGCACCTATTATATTAATTATTAGTCGTCAAAAAATTTTTATGAATATCTAAATTTTAATTCTACGTTCTGGCTGACGATCTAAATTTCGTCGCTACCGTGACAAAAGCGAACTAAATGCAGAAAAGGCCAGTTTCATAATTTTATCATTAGCTGAGATACGAAACGTTGAAACAAACACACTCACAAATGATAAACGCAATACATTTTAAAGCTATTTTTCTCAGAAAACTTAAAAAATGGATATAGCCACTTTTGCCGTGGTAGGGACTATATCTAAAATAATTTTAATCCACGGAATGTCTCGCAGTTCAAATGAATATAAGTCTAATAGCATTAGTTTGATTATGTGCTTAACGTTAAGGTGAAGCTGAGAAGAGCCACAGATTATATTTAGCTGAATACAAAGCGAGCGTTCCCAAGTCGAGTATCTACCTAATCTCGCGTAATTTCAAAAATTGCAAATTTTTCTATTTTTTGATGACAACAGGCGATTTAAGCGGTTATTGAGGTGTGTGGGACCCGGCAAAAATAGAAGTGAGAAGTGTAGAAAAATCTATTTTTTTGGAAGGAAGGCAAAATTAGGACTAAAATTTTGGTGCGCATCACAACTATACTCAGAATTATGAAGCCATGAAATGATCTCGAAATCATAATAGCTTTTTGGTATTGTTAGTTTTTGCAGATTTTAAATTTACGTCACATTTTGAACTTAAAATAAATGACGATAGGCATTTTTTTATTATTTTCAAGGCTCAAACCCCTATCTACATAAATTCACTATACTCGCATTTTGGTGAAACCTTTACCGGCATTTTACACGAATAATCAAAACGCAGTGAGCTTCTTCGAGCGCTTATTCCTTCCGAACGATAAGACTATTCATTAGTGCCAGGCCAGTTTTCCTGAATAAGACCATTTTTCACTCAAACCGCTTAGATTGATTGATCCGATATTTTCTGCAGGAAGTAAACTTTAAAAAAGCTTAGAATAAAGATTAAGCTAATTCAGCGGAATTGACCGTTTCTGTACGAGCAATAGTGCAATTAGCGTAAAGTATGCGGAACATAAAAATTGCTTTTTACGTCATCTCTAAAATGAAAAAGTTGATACGCTCTACTGAGTCATTATGGGTAAATATGGTTATAAATTAGGAGACTTTGTCCTATCAGTAAATCAGAGCAGAAATTGAGTAAGAGTTATGCTATTTGAGTCAAATGAGTTAATTCGGACGGAAACAAAAGTGCTATTAACTTGTAGTACATTATTTTATGGTAAAAGAGTGCATAATTGTCTTGTAATAATGGTTTAGCTCCAAAAATCTTTACAAGAGACACAAAACTACGTCTGATGCAAAATTAAAATTTCAAGTTATTCCAATAGAGTCAATAAGTGTCATTATTAAGTGTTATCGGAAAAGTCGAGAAATTACGACGACAACCGACCGATGATCAAAAATCGTCGAAAAAGCAACACTTATTCTTCATCTTGTCAACTTTATTATTTAAAGTCAAGGGGATGGCCGTCCTCCGCTTCCTTAAATTTGTCCTTTTTTCTTCCTTTTATTAAATATACTTTCCGGACTTGCATAAATATAAAATTATGCGCAATCGATTGTTTTCATAGTGAACCCTAAAAAAATCAGTATTCGCTGCGATGATGATTGAAAAATATTATTCTGAGTTATGGAACAGACTTCATACCCAATGTGTACCCGAAAGCGTCCTCGCTATCCGGGTCATTCATTGCTTTGTTTAAGACAGCAGCGCTATTCGAATCCACTCTTGAACCAAGTCGTTGAGCAACTCGTTTCTTTGCATGATCTGGCAGCACTTTTGGCCCAGGTATTGATGTGAACCGGGGCGAAAGTATTGTTTCGGCTTGCGTTTGGTCTTTTTCGTCTCGTTTGGGAAGGCAACATGGTTCGGAGAAGCGAGATTTCATTCTAATTGCAGGACCTGTGAATAAACTGTGATTCAAAGCATGGTTTGTTTCACAATTTCCTGGTAATAAACATTGTACTATTCATGAATGCAGATTAGAAGCACAGATAATCTAGGGGTTGGGGTTGTGTGGGCGGGGGGGGTTCCACCCTCACCCCAACAAATTTTTCTACCCCCTCAGAATTCGCGATTTTTCTAAAAAAATCGAAGAAAAGGTGCTGTTTAAAGCGTTTTCGCTATCTATCTACCTGAAGCGTCAAATTTTCGGCACTTCGCACCATATACTCATTTTTCGACTATATTTTGTTTGATTTATCAAAATTTTTAATTTTTTCGCAATTTTCGCATATTTTTTCTGGTCTAGAAAGATAGTGCATAGTCAGAAACGACGAAAACCGATGTTTTTGACGCGTATTCCCTATTTTAAGCCAAAAAAGGCACTCAAAAATTTCTCACCCCTCCAGGATTCCCATGCTGTGAATGTCTACTTAGAAGTACTAATTGTACGTTTTGATGTTTAGAAAACTCGGAAGTTAATCCGCAGTTTTTTAAACTGTAATCGTTGTCCTAAAGCTTTGCTCATTTACGCAATGGATTTAGTAACTTAGAACGAATTCAACATTTTTCATATAGCATTTAGCATAGAAGAGAAAATGACGTAATATTCTTGGATTCACAAGCGAAAATATGAGCTTCAAACGAAAGCCGACTGACTATACATTGATTATTTAGGGCATTCTAGACAACTTTTGTCGAATTGCGGGGAACTATCAAACAAAAAGTATAGTAAATCGCATGAAAAGGATGACTATTCGACTCTAAGAAATGAAATAATTTATACTCAACACTAATAACATGCACTGCAATTTTTTACTTTCAGTTTGAAGAGCAACAACAGAACGATAATTTTAAAATGTTTCAAGAGGTGTCGTTGACCGACGTACCCTCAGAAGGTATATTAGCCAGTGATTCTGACTGACTGTAGGCTTTTCGTCGAATTTCAGCAGACGACTGCTTTGAAATAAAGTCCAAATCATTTTCGGCAGGCATTGACTCAGTTTCAATCGACTGTATTTTGCGGTCTAGTTCAACCGATCCGTTAGAAGGCCTTTTTTCCGTCAACAGCTTAAATTCACACACCCAGATAGTAAGCTTGGCAACCAGATTGAAGTCGTTTTTGAAAGTTTTAGAAAAATAAAAACGTTTATTACTTATAAAACGTAGCAAGCAAGAATGCAAGAAAAAACATAATTAGAAACTCAGTTCTGATCGAATACATAAGAATTATATTAACTAGCAAGAAAAAACGCTCCGATGGAGCAAAAAAGGTAAATATACTTTGATTTCTTCATTGTTGTGGATGTAAAAGTAGGGGACTAGGAAAAAATTCCCTATATGCGCAAAAGCCGTAAGAATGTGCTAAACAGTTAGACTTCCTCTAAACAACGCAAAAATCAAAGTATATTCTGCGGCCCGTGAAAAATCAAGGTGTAGTCACAAAACGTTTTTCACTGTTTGCTGCAGGGCCGTGCTTAGAGGTTAAGCGGCCCTGGGCGAAACTTATTTTGGCGGCCCCCATAATTTTTAAAACCGGTATTATAGGCATCATAATTATCACTTTATGTATATCCTTTACATATGTACCTATATGATCGCAGTTAGCATCTTACTGTAAATTTACTAACAAAATATATTGTTTTTAGTAGGTATCGTATGTTTTTTCTCAAATAATTTACCCATTTCGTGAATGATGACGTGCTTTATTACAAAATAATTGGCCTAGCTTTCTGAGCGGCAAACTGGTCAATCAATTGAAAAAAATCTAACGAAGATGATAAATCCTTTTCAATTGAAATAATCGCTAGTGCACTTAGACGAGAATCAGTCATAGTTGACCACAAATATGTCTTTATTAATTTCAGTTCCGAGAAGGAACGTTCTGCTGAGGCCACAGCAATAGGTATTGTAAGTAAAATTCTGAAATCAATTATAAGGTTCGGGAAAAACATCCTGGAAGTCATTTGATAGATATTTAGGAGTAGCTAGTGGCGAAGTTAATTCATTTGGACTTGATCGAGCAAGAACTTTTAGCTCAGTGTACATGTCTGGTCCATGTGCATGACTTGAGCGATTCATCATCTTCCCATGTTTTTAAAGCTGGTATTCGTGGGTAGTGCTCAATGAGGAACCTTGAAAAACGGTATTCTTTAGCCATACCATCATTTTTAAGACCATTTTTCGACCTCTAAAAAACCTTGCACCTACCCTTCCGGGATTTTGTTGCTGCCCACATATGCTGCGGGGGTCTTAGGTGGCGCGGTCAAGTGTTCCCTGCGGGGTCCGGGACAGAGTCCCTACAAATTTTGTAAAAAAGCATTTTAATGTCAAATAATAACGTTAAAATTTTCGCAAAAACGGCCGAATTTTGGCCCTGAATGGAGCCCAAAAACACTCAAAATTGATGAACTCTTACATCTCACAAAACTTCTGAACTGAAATGCGTTTTTCGACCTCTGCCAATTACACAGCGTAGCAACGGGTCGCTGCCAATAAGATATAGAAAAATGTATAAATTATAGTTTTTGTTCTTACCCTTTTCAGGCCCATTTGTGACCTTCTTATTAAGAAGATGCAGTCAGAAAACAGGAAATGCACAAAAACATAAGAAAACTTGGCCATTTCTTTCATTTAAAATAGGATTCTATCCTTGTAAAGAAAGACAAAAAAAGCATAGAATAGACAAACTGGCACACAATGATTTTCGCACTTTTATTTTTATGCTCAACAAGCATGCGCACTTTCATTCAATGAACAAGTAGTGCATTAAATTACTAGTGATGTGAAGTGCTAGATTATTTCAGCTGATTCAAGCTTTTGAATTCATTTGATCTATGGCTCGGTGCAAAGCGCCGGAAAATTTTGACATTTTAGCCTTTTCGAACTCAATTTTTCTGGACACACATTATTGCAACAGAAAAATCAATAATATGTCTGAAAAATGAATACAAGTATAGCTCAGTCAGCGTTCTCTTAAAAATGCAAGTAAAGATTTTTAACTGACTGGGTTTGCATTAGAACGTCGAAAAATCGATCCTTTTGATCGTTGTATCGAATTATTGAAAGAGGGCCGCCAAAAAATTAATTCTATACGGCATGCACTACAACTTTTTTAGCGGCCCATAATTTTAGCGGCCCTTTGCGGCCGCACAGTTTGCACCCCCTTAGGCACGGCTATGCTGTTTCACAAAGAAGGTTATAGTCTATATCACGAAAGCTTGACTTTCCACAATTTTCTGATAGGAAAAAAGAATATCGGAGTAAACTTTAAACCTTTATGGTTAACTCAATTCAGTCTGCAGAAGGAGACGTAGGCCGCATAATATACTTCGATTTTTGCGTTGTTTAGGGGAAGTCTGTTTTAGCACATTCTTATGGCTTTTGCGCATTTCCCCAGTCCCCTACTTTAACATCCTTGACAATGAAGAAATCCAAGTATATTCACCCTTTTTTGCTCCATCGAAGCATTTTTTCTTGCTATAGTCTGTTCCATTCCAAACGGCCCATTTTTTGCTTTACGGCTTATTACTGCAGCATAAATGTTCTCCGGTTTCAGGTTGTTGCTCGCGGTCTCTTCGATCTGCTACTATTTTAAGCAAAGCACATTAAACATCAATAAGAAGAGTTCACAGCAGTCAGTCAGCTATGACAGCAAAATCGAAGAAGCCATCTGTGCAGTGAAAAATTAATACAGTAATAAGCCTTCAGCAAAAATAGACCATTTGGAATGGAACAGAATATAGTATTCTACTTTTTCTTAGCTTGATTTTGTTCTTAAACACTGTATTCTCATTACATAAGAAGGCAATCTTACTAACCATAATCAGAGGAAAAACCTTACGTAAAAGTCCCCGTTTATCGATTTAAAAAACTAGCGTCAATATTTTCTTAATGTATTCCAAACCAGAAATGCTCGAGGAAAGGTAAATCCAGAGCTTGCATAAGCAGAAATTAACGGCAACATTTTTTACTTTTTCTTTAACAATTTATAGCCTCAGTACTAAGTGTTGACATTGAAAGAAAGATAGCAACGGAAGTCAGAAAATTTATTGAAATAAAATTTACGCCAATGACGTTACTAAGCTAATTAAAGTAAAATCCTGCATCAACAAAAACAGCAAGCGAAAGCTAGGCATGGCAGCAAACACATCAGTGTGTAAAACCAACACGATGATGTGTCGGCCACCAAAAATCGCATACAATTGAACAATGCACGAGAAAGCAACGAAAATTAGTCGTCGAGCAAGACAACATGAACGATTCCGACCACGAATAAACAATCCGGTCGTCGACGCATAAGCAAATGCAAACAATTCAAGAAAATTTATGAGCCGTATACATTCCAAAAATGGACAGACATAAATTTACATGGATTTTAACATGAAATAATATTGGAATCGGTTTGGCAAAGACTGCGCATAAGAATTATTATTATTATTATTATTATTATTATTATAAAGTAATTTGCGGGTAGTATTTTAAAAAATGTTTCTCATTCCATTTAACCTTCAAAACAGTCCACGTTTGCGAATAAAAATGATCAAAGATGAGTCAAAAATCTTCGAAATAAAAAAGTGACAAAAAATATGCAATATAGAGTTAAATATTGGCATTAGCAAATATGTACATAATTCAAACTTCACCTCTTCACAGCTTAACAACCTCTGGCTGAAGAAAAGTTTAAAGGTCAGATTCGTTATTCTGACGTTACAGAAATCATTTAAGAAAAAGAATGACCACACCCACTGCTCTGGGCGGAAAAGTGCTTCTCAGTGTAAACTTTACACTTGCGCTAATAACGCAATGTTGGGTTTATAGAAACAAAATAAATTAGGATGTGCAACACCTAGGTCAGGGCACATTTAAGTATAATCAGCATGTTCCGCCTACTTAGCGGAGTAGTTAAAGATTTTTTCGTCCCGATCCCTTTAAACTAAAACGATTACAGATCAAGAAATGTTGCGTTGAAGGAGAAAAAATGTTTCGTTTTTGAGATATTATAACCCTCTACATTATAAAACCAATTTGACTGCACAGAAACCAAAATTGAATCAGTTAAGCTTCATGATACGCAAAAAGTAAAACACGTATACTTTACACTTTTGTGCAAAAACCATTGGGTGTAAAGAAAGTTTAAGGTCAGATTCGTAATTTACAACTCAGTGGCAACATTTGAAAAAATTGGCCCTGCGCAAATTATTTGGTTTTGACACACTCATTGCTCACTCGGCAATGAGTGTAAGACAAATTAAAAAAATCGATATCGAATTCTAAATATCCATCGATTAAAAAAACCGCACCTCCCACAGGTATGTGCCGTTGTTGCTGTGAGGGGGAAAAATCGAACTCGCTGTGATAAACATAGAAGAAGAAAGGGTGGCTAAGTAAATAATAGGTAGCGCTATTGCGTTACCTATGATGAACGATTCCGGCGACAAAAAACAACCCGGTCGACGCGTCAGAAAATGCAAACAATTCAAGAAAATTTATGAGCCGCATACATTCCAACAATTGACAGACACAAATTTGCATAGATTTTAACATAAAAAATATATTGGAATCGGTTTGATAAAGACAGAGCATGAGAATAATTATTATGATGAAGTAATTTGCTGGTAGCATTTTGAAAAATATTTCTCATTTCATTAAAAGTTCAAAACAGTGTATGTTTGCGAATAAAAATAATTAAAGATCAATCAAATATCGTTGAAATAAAAAACTGATCAAAAAATATGCAGTACGGAGTATTGGCATTAGTGAACATGTGCATAATTCAAACTTCACCTCTTCACAGCTCAACAACCACCGGCTGTAGAAAAGTTTAAAGTTTACACTTGCGCTAATAACGCAATATTGGGTGTATAAGAACAAAATAAAGTAGGATGAATAACGCTTAGGTCAGGGCGCATTCTAAGTATATTCAGAATGTTCCACCCTACTTAGCGGATAAACTTAAGAAATTTCTTTTTCGTCTCGAATCCTTTACACTAAAACGATCACAGATCAAGAAATATTGCGTTAAGAAAGAAAAAATATTTACTTTAGAGATTTTGTAACCGTCTACGTTATGTAACCAATTGGACTGCACAGAAACTAGAATTGGGTTAGGTAAGTTTTAGGACACGCAAAGAGTAAAAAAACCGTATACATTATACCTTTGTGCAACGACCATTGAGTGTAAAGAAATTTTAAGGTCAGATTTGTGATCCACAGGGCAACATTTTGAAAAAAATTGGCCCTCCGCAAATTATTTGATTTTGCGGTTTACACTTTACACATTCATTCCTAACTCGATATTGAGAGTAAACAAAAAATAGTGCACATCGAATCGATAAGAAAACCGCACTTCACAGATGTGTTCCGTTTTAACTCTGAGGGGGGACATCATAAAATTCGCACTCGCTGTGATAAACATATCAGAGAAAACATAACCAAGTATATCATAGGTAGCGCTATCACGCTACCCGAGATCAAACTGAAACTACAAACCAGTCAGAAAGCTAATGTTAGCTTATCCTTAGCAAAGTCTTCCAACCTCACAATAGTCTTTACTGATGAATTGATAAAGTCTTACTGAAGCTGAATGTAGACTCTGAACAACAAATCGAACTACGCGCCCAGCATTTCTGATGATCTCAACAGCTTGCTCATGAGTCGCTTCGCAGACATCGACTCCATTCACGTTAAACATTTAGACGCATTTGAATACATAATGGAAGCTTTTTTCGCACAGAGCTATGTATATTCAAAGTGAACGTAGTGCGTTTAACGAATCGTACTTGGCCAAGAAAGGACACTTAGAAAATTTGAATCGATTTCAAATTTTACTTGATCCAGCAAACTTATTTTATATACAGGAAAGTAACGCCACTCAGTGGCCAGTCAAAGTTAGTGAAGTTCATTTTGTTCGAATAAAAGTTTTCTTATCACTAATAAGAATAAAATAACGGTGTCGAATTAAATAGAAATAAAATGAGCATGAAAAAGATGTAGAAATATGAGTTGGTGCAGCATATTAATGTTCAATTTGTAGATGCAGATAATAAACATTGCAGCAAAAGCACAGCTCTGAAAATATATCAGTAATTGAGCTTATTTATCTAGATCTTGGAACATATTACCGAAGTGTAAATAAATAGTATTATCAACATAGTAATATAGACTGTTTCATTTAACTTTAGGTTTTTGAAAAATTTAAAGTGACTACGAAAGTGTTTTAAACTAATACGGTAAATATGATATTCTACAGTATGTCGGGTCACTTGGAGACGTATGCCAGTGTTAAGCCGCATTACTGCATCAAAAGTTTGAAACTGCTTTTGTAGCCTAATTCTTGTGAAAAATTTAAAAGAGAACCGCAGAGTTAAATGAAACGGACTATAGAAAGTCATAATCCAAAAGATTCAGAACAAAGCAATTTCCGTAGTTTTGACGATTTTGACCTAATAGATCGCCTGCTAATAAAGCTGTGAAGCCGCATACGGATTACCATAGAAACTTTAATACGGAGTGGGCCAAAAACAGGCCGCACGCTCAATATTGTATCATAAATTGGGTTAATCTTAACAAAAAAATTTGAAGACTCCTAGCATTCGACAGATAAAAATATCTTTGTTTTGACTGTGCAAATTTTTTAGCCACTTATCAATCGTTCGTGCGCTATGGCGATTTGTTTACACCTGATTTTGATACTGCTTTAAACCCTGTGGTTTCTGCATTGTGTGTTATTACTGACTTAGTATTCGGTACCCTTTTTGACAACATCTACAGTCGAAAAAAATTGTTAGCACATTGGCTGAATCCTAGAGTAGGTACTCCTTCCTACTGAATGCAAAAACTGCAAAATATCGTCAAACGGGTAAGCAAGTTGATGGCATAACCGAGCAAGCTTGTGGAGTTTAAATAATAAGGTAGGGTGTTAACAAATGGCTGTAGTACTCAGAACAGCTCATAGATGGTATAAATTTTTACACGATTCAAACAAGGACATTTTTATCTACGAGATCTAATATGATATTGGACATAAAAATTTACATCCCGAATTACTTAAGTTATCGCCAATAACATGTGGGTGTAGCTATTTTTGGCCTACCCTGTATATAAAGGATTCTAAGTCGTTTCCCAGTGTTCATCATTCATAAATACCGGCGACAAAAAATTCTGTGAAATTGGAAAAAATAACTCATAACTACTACTTTGCGATCATTTTAACGAATCATACTCGGTCGACTGTCATATTTAGAGCCAGTAGCTGATCCATGATTTTTTGACAGACGGAAGCACTAATTTTCCTAATAGTATCCAAAATTGTCCGAAAAATCCGTCAAATATGCTTGAAGTAGAGGTTTTTTGCCGTCTTCTGATAAACAGAATCATTTGAGATCCGAAAAAAGTCAAAAATTTCGAAAGTTTCCTGCGAGAGACGCACAAAATTGATGCAAAAATCGGCATAGAGCGCCTAAAAGTAGTCGAAAGATCATTGTAAGAACTACAAAATTCTGGTTCTGTGCTTAAAGTACTCTTCTGACGTAAAACGAAGATTTGAAAAATGATAAAAAATGGCTAAAATCATCAAATATACACATTATTCTATATTGCGCCCAAACGTTTTTTGACGACAGGGCTGGGGCGGCCGTCCCCGCTCCCTCTAAATCCGCCCTGGTTTAGAGCAGCATTTTGAATTTTATGACGTCATTTGAATTCACAGATTAACGTCGAGTAGAGTAATTCATGTATTACGAAATAACAACCCTTCCTCTTCTACTCCTATGCTAGATGTGAAAAAATGTCTAAAAAGTCGGTACATTAAATCTAGTAGCCTTACGTTAATTATTCGATCACCCATATTCAATTTGTTACAGCGACCAGCCGGCGACTCGGCGATGACGTTTTTGATGAAGATGCCGGAGACGGTGCCGCCCGAGCCGGGCGGCGTGCCACGGCACAGCTCCACCTTGCCGCCAACGATACTGATTCCGAGCGATCGGTTCGGTTCGCGAATCAGCTCCACAGTCCGGGGTTCGCCCCAATATTTAGACGACGAAGACGGCGCTTTGCTCGCCGTCTCAGACGGCCGACTGGCGCGTCGCCGCTGGCGAATCTCAACCGCCGTTGCTCCGGGCGCTTCGTCGAGTCGTCTATCGATTTTTCGCTCGTCTCCGCTACTCACGCGGCGTCTTTGCCTGACTTTTTCGTACGCTTCTCGGAGGTCGGCTTCGGATATCCTGGTAAGTCGGCGCGTTTGAGGGTCGGAGACGCGGGGCGACGAACCGGAGCCGTTGGCAGCCGGGGAAGCCGATTCGGCTTGCTCGTCCGTATCTTTATCCTGCAATTTCTGGGTTTCTTTTATTTATTCCTCTAGCACGTGGGGGTTTGAGGGGTCTAGGCCCCGAGAATTGAAAAATGGGAAATTTTCAGGCAAAAATGAGGCACAGTGAAGACCAAAATGGGAGGAAAATCAAAAAATTTTCTTCAAAAGCGCTTGAAATTCACCAGAAATTGCGGATTAACGCAGTTTTAATGCTATCTGTAGCATTTATACCACTTGTTTGCGGTCATTTTGGCTCGAAATCAGCTCACTAACTGACCCCAGACCGGCTGACCGTGGAATTTCGATCGCAATTCCGTTTCCAGGCTCATTATAGTGAATAAGGTGAATGTCAGCGTCGTATTACGGACAAATTATACCCGCTAATTCGTTCCCGATACTTGGTGAATTAGTTTGGTAAGAGCAATGAGATTACGTTTAATTAGAAAACAGGTTTTGAAAATATTGATATTAAAAAATGGTTTTAAATTAAGGCCGGAAAACACGAACATAATGATTTCATTGCAAAGGTGGATGAAATCGACCAGGGACTATGAATATATAATTTTTATGAATTACTCGTATTTAAAAAACGCTCTATCATCATGCTCTTATTATGATGATGGATTAGTACGTTTGATTCTCTATTCAATAATTAGGCAACTGATAGAATTAAAGGTATAATGAGCACTTGTACATGATTTGCCTCGTGCTCTATGGGTCAAAATAGCCAAATTGAACACGAACTTTATTAAGTTAGATATTTAGACTGCTTTAGAAGCAGAATCAGTTAAACCCAGACATGCACATTGGTGGTATAATACCCTAGAATGGAAAACAGAAATTTTCTGGGGAAAATGAGGCGAAATGAAGGCCTAAAATAAAGCGCTTGAAATCGACCATAAACTGCGGAATAACGAAGTTTTAACGTTATTTTATCATGTATACCAGTTTTTGAGGTCATTTTAATCTAAACCAGCTCAATTTTGATCCCCCTCCCCCAGATCGGCCATGCGGTGCATCTATGATCATCTACCAGCGAAACTTCGGTTGGAGCGTAGAGATGTTTGCATTGTTCCCTGTCGCCTAAACTGGCAGATCCATCTTCGCTGGTTGCCTGTGGTTCCGTTTGTTCACTGATAACGGTTTTTGGTGAACTCGGTGTCGTCACATGGCTGCTATCAGTCACCGTTGTGACTGCACCGGTCGCGCTCGATGAATCCATCCTGGTCATCTGTATTTAATTAAAGTGTTCTATAATACATAGGCAGTGTCGTATTTCAGATATCTCATCAAAGCATCGCGAGAAACGAAAGAATTTCGGGGTATAGGGTCTGGGGAAGGCTTTTTGGATTCTGCAGAGGTTCCAAAACCCCTCTCAAGCACATGTGGTTACGTCGTTAGGCCAATCTATCAAAGCAAAGGAAAACTAAGCCGTGGAAAGCCAGGTAAAAATATAATAAAGAATTCAAGGCGAAAAAAGTCAAACAACAGATTGAGGCAATAATAAATGCAACCAACCTAGACGGTGATTTTTGCTCTAATGCTGAGATTTGTTAAGCACAATAAATTAAGAACCTTAGTTTTACAAGGCCAATCTATTGAGCCCTTCAATGCTCCTTACAATTTCAATACTTTTGAAGCAAATGGTATACGACTATGAAACCGCGGTTCATTTTGTTTTTGCAAAGTTTCGTGAAAGGAGAACCATTAAATCCATTTCAAATAATACAGGGTGGCCCAAAAAAGGCATCACGTAAATTTTACACATCATATTTTTGGCTATTATGCACATAAAACTCTAGAGACTTGCTGCATTGGATTGATTTGAATGTCGTTGCTTAAATTGCGTAAAAATTTTCAACATCATTCAGCGGTTCGTACGCTATAGTGATTTGTTTGCATGCTATCTTACTACCAAGTCTTACTAGCAACTAGGAACTAGATTAGGATAGCATGTAAACATATCGTAGTAGCGCCTAAATTCGTGGCAGCCGGCCAAATTTTTTAACAACATAAATAACAACATTTTCATCAAAATAAAGCGACAAATTTTCGGATTTTAACAAGAACATTTTCATCTACATAATGCGACAAATTTTAAGAATTTATGTTCATATTAGCCGAAATTATGACGTATAATATATAACATTAAGGTTTAGCCTCCTTGGCTCCCATGTTCCTATATGACCATACATGTAACTGCGGGAAGGGGGATCCCCCACACGAAGTTGGTCGTACCCCATTCCCCAATGCCAGAAAATTCTTAACCCCCTCGATCATTGGAAACACAAATTTTTTAGCCGTTTTTAAGTGTTTTTTGGCCGTTTTGGGCCAAAAATTGGAGGTCACCTACCCCAGCCCCCTCAAAAGTTTCCAGGGAACCCCCACGCCAAATTTCTAGCGATTACACGTATGCATATAAACAATAACAATTTTTTTCTATCACAGATAAAATAAGGAAGTCTTTAAAATTGTAGTTTAGTCTACGACCATTGCTTTCGCTCAAGTGAACCCTAATGCAACAAATGGGCATATTTCCAGGAACGAACAAAGCAAGTTCGACGATTTACTTTGAACTCCTCCGCGTTAAGTGATAATGATACATTGGCCACAGTTTCTTCGTCGGCAGTATAAGGCATGACCGGCAAAGCAAGGTCTGGCTCAATATCAGGAGGAGTTTCGGTTTCTCTTATTTCGCTGAGCCCTTCCAAGGATTCGGCGACGGGTGGCAGGCGGATGTCGGTTGTCGCCAATGAAGAGTGGGCAGTAGACAATTGGTCAAGCTCTAAACGGTGCTGAATAGCTCCTGAGTAGTCGGTCGACGCCCTAAAAGTCGAAATAACTGTCCGAAAGAACTTTTTTTATCGAAAAAAGAGTTTCAAGATATTTAAATAATCGGATTGTTGGGAGTTATTCAGAACTCTAAGAATGAGTCGGGAACTAAAATGTACAATTTCGACAAAAATTCAATTTTTTCTAGTGTTTTGACTTTTTGACTTTATTCCCTATGATTCATCGTCAGTTACATTTACAGATATTACACAGACATCTAAGGTTTTCTTTATAATCAGTTCGTCTGCCACTTTAAATGGAAAATGCGAAGCAATTTTACGCGTGGTCGACGACACCGCTTTCAGAATTGATGCTGAGCTCCACGAAATGTCACTAATACCCAGCAAAGTTTTCGGTTTTAAAAAGAAGAAAAATAGCTCAAAATTACCCGTTTTCACCACGTAACACGGCTTTTTTGTATTCGGCAAAGATTTTTCCCGATGTACAAAGACTTTTAGGGACCGTCTTTGTACATGTACAAAGATTTTTGGGAAGTCAAAAACTGCAAAAAAGGTCTCAAACATGCAAAAATTTTCTTGTGTGTTCTATATATCTTCATAATGGCAGAAATTCCATTTCAAAAGAAAAATATCAAATTTTTCGCGCTCGCCGTTTTAAGACGATTCTCAGTGATTTTTGCCCTCAGAAACCTAGGAATTAGCTAAAATACACTAACAAACTCTGTTTTTACCACATTAAAATCGCTACTGTACTTTATTATAGTAACCAACAATTTGTGTGTACAAAATGTACAAAGACTTTTAGGGACCATCTTTATACATGTACAAATGGACCTTGTATAAAAAACACTGCCACGTAATCAAAAATATGAGTTTGATTAAAAAAATTTTCCAAAACATCCTAAAACATCAAAAATATGGTTTGACGAAAAAAATTTTCCAAAACATTCCAAAACATCAAAAATATGGGTTTTATTAAAAAAATTTCCAGAACATCCCACAACATCAAAAATATGATTATGGCTAAACAATTTTCAAAACCATTTTGTAACGTCAAAAATATGGATTTGATCAAAAAATGGTTGACAAAAGACATTTTAAAAAAATCCAAAAAATAAAATATGGTTATACCAACAATTTTTTTAGAAATATTCCAAAAACATCAAAAAGTCTTGAAAAATAAAAAATACAAGAGACATATCAATTCCATATAGCTATCAGGCCTAAGTTCAGCCCGGGCAACGCCGGGCAGCTCATCTAATATATCAAAACCTCATTTGTAACACAAATTTAATGTTAACTTTTTCATCTTTTTTATCTTCTAGAAAGAAATATACTCATAAACGTCAGACAATCGCGCTTTTGACAAGCACTTAAGTTTTTAAAGCTCAAAAAGCTTTAGAAAAAATTTTGAGCTTGCAAAATGTATTACTTCCCAGCTTTCTGTGATCAGTGAAGGGACGCGCATTCATACTTAAATCGATTCTATTTAACGAGCCCTACTTAATCCACAAGTTAACTTGCACAGGCCCGTAATCAGAAATCGCCCAAGGGGCGCAGGCACAAATTTGATATACCGAAGGGCGGCCTCCCATTGGCCTAACATAGTTGGCGAGATTAACAGAGGATATATTTTTTGTATTGATTTTTGGCCATCATATATCGTTTTTTCTCAAATTTTGGATAAGACATACATTAATAACATTTATTCACTCTAGCGGCCTTAAATCCATATTCTTTTGCCAGAAATAGGTTTTTGTAACGACAAACCTTTTCAAGACTGCTAAACAATAATTTTCTTCTATTTTCTTATCGAAAATTTTAAAAATATTTAGCGTTTCGCGTAAATGCTTCATAATTATTGCACGAAATGCCAAAATATGTACATTAAATGGAGCCGCAATGCAAGTATCTAACTATCCTTCTGCCTAAATTTTATAAATCTTTTCGCGCCGCACTTTCGATTTTTCCAAAAATTAAAGCATTCTTTGCGCATAGTGGCCAAAATTTTTAAAAATTTTTCGAAATATCCTGCTCCAGACATCATTTTAAATAGAATCAAAGAGTTTATAACGGCGAAAAATGTTATCTTGAACGCGACTAGCGAATTTTCGGACCCATTTTTCATTGTTTAGAGAAAAAGTTGGAGGACCGTAACGCGCTCTCCCTTTCGAGAATTCATGATCCGCTACAGAGGGGGCGGAACCAGGACGAATTGCTTCACATCTTAAAAACTAAGTTGGAATAGCTTGATAAAACCGCCTTTTCCAGCATTTTTCATCATGCTCTATTCATTCAGATAATAAAATTAGAACTTTTCGAAAAGTTCTTTCCTATCAGTAAATTGTGAAAAGCGTCGTTTTTAGTCGCGCAGGAGGAAAAATCATTAAAAATTAAAATGTAAGATTTTATAACAAATATATGCAATTTTTCCATCTTTCCGAACATTATCTTACCTTTCAAGAAATAAACCTAAAAGTAGCCCAGGGCTGATCTTAAACTCTATGCCTCAGATATGTAACAGCGATCAGCGGATCCGAAAACAGTAAACATTCAAAAAAGACTTAAACACAAGTCTGATTATACAGAGGGCAGAGACAGACTTCTTCCGCCTCATTGTATAGGCTTAAGCTTACTTTTTTCGGCTTATCACTATTTAAATCAAAATTAGCTTTTACGACTGTAGTCACTTGAGCTTAAATTGAATAATGTAGAAGTTACGCTTGAATCGAAGCAGAATCCGGGGTGCCACCAGTGAGGCGACGGCCGGATAAGGCAGGCGAATTCAGACCTGAGTGGCTGATTGATACGGAGGAAGCCTCGGCGTGACCATCCTGCAGCGCCGACGTTTCTCCGTCAGTGTCAGTCGATTTGATGCTATCGACTGGCCTACGTTCACTCGAAGGCGACCTGTAAGACCTGACGATCATTTAAGAGTAAGAATTGAATTTGGATGAAAACATAAAAGATTGTCCTCTCGTAAAAAATTTTATCTTTAGACAAGAATAAGCAAGTGAAAAAATACGATAAAAATTTTTCGTTTTCTTTGAGCAACTTGATTCACTTCTTTTTAGCATTTTTTCTTAGGATCACCCACATCGTGACAAAGAGACACTGGTACGTAAGATGGGTAACACAAAGACGACACAACGCTCTATTCAGCAACATTTTCCCGCAGCTTATGGCACCACAGAAGCAATAAAGAAAGCAGTGGCGGATTCGGGATTTTCTGACTGGGATGAAACCCAAATAGTGTTTAAAAATAGTCCGTAAAATCCGTTCATTATGCGTAAAGTAGCGTGTTTTGCCATCTTTTGATAAACAAAATCATCTCTGATGTTAAATTTTTTTATTAGTTTCCTAAGAAAATCGCTCAAAATTAGGGCGAAAATCGGCACAAAGCACCAAGAAAAAACGCAAAAAACCACAGACCTCCTTTATATGTTATATACTCAATGTAAAGCCTAACATGTTAGATGAAACCGTTTTAAATACTATATTTTCACTCCATAAATCATTGTGAAATAAGGTTTATAAAGCGCCAAGAAAGTCAGTAAATACCATTAATGAGAACTAACCCGACGCGAAGCGCCGGAAGAATCAGAAAAATTTGACGACAGGGGGAACAGCCCCCGCTTCCTAAATATGCCCTTGAATGAAAGGTATCAAACTATCTAGAAAGCCTATTGCATGAAAATAGTAAGCAATAAAAAATTTATGTAATGGAATCACCTGAAGTGTAATAATTAAAGTGAAGCAACATGCAACCACAGTCACAACAATGCTATATAGTAAAAGAACAGCGGCAGTTCAACAGAAGGAAGGTGTTATTGCTAGCTACGTGTCTTAAATCATTCAGTGTGCTAAACTAATGCAAGGCACAGCACACAGATAATATTCAGCTTACCACCATTTCGGATGAATCCTAAACGAAAACAAATTCTTTTGACAGTCATTGATAAACATTTATAAGGTGGGAATTGTAATGCCACTTTTATATACGCTTGATATGTTCAAATACTTTTGCAAGCTTATAATTTTTAGCAACGGTATGTGCCTTTGAATATTTGAATACATACATATGTATTTGCATTTAATATTCATATAAAGAAAAAAATAGAAAAAAGGCATAGACCGGGAGCGAGAAAGAAAAATCAGAGATTAAACTCGTTTTCAATTTGAGATTCAAAACATTACTTTGATGATGCTTCCTACGTAAATTCAAATTTCGCACTTACTTTGGTGAAAGGCGATTTATACTGAGCAATGGACTTTCAGACCTTATCTGTTCTTGAGTTCTCGCAGTTAATTTGTACTTTTCCGCCTCGGTGCCAGGTATGTAAGTAGCGCTGAAGTAAAATATGAGTCATGCTGTTCTGTAGAATCCACCATATTTATTGCTTAACTTGGCATATTTGGATGAAACAAATGACAACAAGAAAAATAATTTCCCGGTTGAGCGGGAGAATATGATTCGGTGTACTTATAGAAAATTCCAGCGAAGCTTAGAAATTTAATTTTAGATCGAAGGAAGATACTGTGAAATTTCTAAGCAATCTTTCATAAAAGGAAGAAAAATAACTTAAGCAATGGCCCTTAATAGGCAAGAAATGATTAAGGTACACATATTGGCAAGTTTTCTCAAAATCATCCCAACTTTTCCCTTCCTATTCGATATGAACATTATTATTTTGCTATGACACTTGTACTCTGTTTAGCATACTTTTGTAGGTTAATACAATGATAAAGCATCCAATTTAACACCAGTTTTAATTGTGGAATTTAGGTTGACATAAGAATTATCTGTGTCTAATAGCTTATCATAAAGACTCGCGTTCAAAATCGTACGGAAGGTTAGAATCATCAATACCACTGAGGCCTGACGCAAAAATATTTCAGTGAATTAATTACAAATTTAAAAGCGCAACGAATGACACGCAACATATCTAGCAAAACGTAACTATTAAAATATGCTGTGCATACATAGTTAGTTACCTAACTTGTATTAACGATGAGTATATACTTACTTCAGTTGATTAAGTCTTTTATTTGAATATACATTTTGGCCTGCTTTAAATAAAACTACATGCAGATTACTGTTCGACTAGAATGCTTGGATAATGATCGCTGTACCCATGACTCAGCACGGGATGATCCCACGGGGTCTCCGTATGCATTAAGTGTGAAACGAAGTGCAAATGAAAAATACCTGAACTCAGTACCAATCAAATTGGTCCGTTTCAAAATCGATCTGGCTTGTCCATTCGTCACGTGCCTGAGACTTTCGTGATTCATTTGAGTCATGTAATCTCCGAGTTGCACCCGTCCATCTTTGCCGAAAGCACCTGATTTGGTCATTGAACGTACGACGCAGCCGTTAAGCCCTTTATCTGTTGTCTCCAAACTGATGCCTGAATTGGATAAATGCATTGCGTACAGTACAGGACTGATATCAAAACTTGAAACTTCTAGCATAAATAGGAAAAATAGAGTGCGTTTGAAATCAGACGTGTGCGATATTCCGATCAGGCAGCTTATGCTCGATTTTCAAATCAATATGTTTCATCTGAGACTGTTTGTTCATCCCTCTGATCTATTTAAACATTTTATATTTAACAAATTCCACATAAATCCGTCTATTCAATTTTTAGTCTATTCTATTCCACCGTTTCCGTTCAAATCTGACAATTCAATTTTATTTCTATTTCTCAGTTATTTTTCTATTTCCTTTTTGTTGTTTTTCTTCCTTTTGAAAAGTTGAATTTTCCGTCGTCCAAGATTTCCATCACTTATGTGTTATCTCAAAATTTTTCCTCAGCAGTATGCGCATCCGAGATTTCTGTATCGTTGCATCATTAATGGCGGATCCAGCCGATTTCCCGACAGGTGATACCTCAACTTTTCCCAAACTATTAAACATTCGTGCATTTCGTCTCAAATATCGTTTTTCGCCATTTTCGTGTGGGCAGAATCATTTTTGATGATAGGAAAAATAATAATTTCTGAAAATTTCCTATAAAAACGTGCATACTTTTCATCAAAGAAAAAAGGCGGCGCAAATGCTAATTAATAAGGAAGTGTTTAAATTACTAAGCTTCTACTTAAATAAGTCCTGAAAAGAACAGAAAATATTTTAGCTGCACCCAAAAAGAAAATTTCTAGCGCAAAAATATACCAAGAAAGTCAATAAATGTTGAGAACTATTTAACGCGAAGCACTAAAAAATGGAAAATATGACAGACAATGGTCAGAAAAACGATTGTGTCCAGGGTGGTAGTCCGTCCAGGGTGGCCGCCCGTCCAGCTTGGCCGTCGTTCAGCCTGGCCGTCCTTTTAGGATGGCCGTCCCATGCAGTATGAGTGCAAAATTAGGGCGCGACTTTTCCAGAGGGTGGCCGCCCATTCAGCCTGGCCGTCCATTCAGGCAACCCATCCAGGATGGCCGTCCACAGTAAAATATGGCTCAATTATACTGTCCAAACGGTATTATCTCGTTTCCTCGCGTGTCCCTTTCCTTCGCGCATCCTGAATCCTCGTGCGTCTCATTTCCTCGCACGTCCCATTTCCTCGCCAAATGATATAACGTGAAAATTAATTACTGTAGACAATCCCATTTCTTCGTGCGTCTTATTTCCTCGCGTGTCCCTTTTCTTTACATATCCTATTTCCTCGTGCGTCCCATTTCTTCGTGCGTCCCATATCCTCTCGTGTTCCATCTCCTCGTGTGTCCCATTTCCTCGTGCGTCCCACTTGCTCGACAAATGATAATGAAGTGGTAAGTAATACTCATGCTCGTGGAGGAAAGCGCATCCCACTTCTTCGGGTGTCACATTTCTTCGCCTGTTCTGTGTTCTCGCGGGTCCCTACTGCTTGAAATTCATCAATATGACTATCGGAGGAACTTTTCATGGAAAAAAGACACCTTTCTATGTGATATATATCTCTAATCCAGCTTACTTGCAATTTAATACGTAAAAATAATTGTTAGAATAAATTTTTACTTTGTTTACTCGTGAACCAGGAGTAAAGTTCCAAAACACGTTATGTCTTTATTTACTTTCCCAGATTGGTACATTTGCTATTTATTACATCATTGTAACAAAAAGTCATAGAACAACATGCATTTCTATTTGACTATTGCGAGTGTTGTCCTCTCCTGGATCACCATTGTCACTGAACGAATCCATGCATTGCGGTTTTATCCGTACGTAAGACTAGGTTGCGTCTGAATTTTGTCGTTTCAATTCGCTCAATTATGAAGCTAGATTATGCTGATGTAAAATTTTAAAATCTGAACGTTTTAATTCGATCGATAGATGAATTTTCATCAGATCAATGTTGGAGCCATAGGTGGGCAGCACCGGAATTCTAGAGGGGCGGGTGTGTAAAATTTTCAAAGGCCAAAAAATGGTTGGGAAGCGTGAGGATATGGGATAGTTGGGAAGCGTGAGGATATGGGATTTTCGAAGTAATGGGACACGCGAGGAAATGGGACGCACGAGGAAATGGGGACGCACGAGGAAATGGGACACGCGAGGAACTGGGACGCACGAGGAAATGGGATTTTCGAAGAAAAGGGACACGCGAGGAAATGAGACGCGCGAGGAAATGGGACGCACGAGGAAACGGGATGCGCGAAGAAATGGGACGCGCGAGGAAATGGGATGCGCGAGGAAAAAGGACGCGCGAAGAACCGGGGCACAATCGTCCAGAGTGGCCGTCTGTCTCTGCTCTTTTTAGTTTCTATTTTGAATGTTACATAGTATTGCGACAGTATTTATTTAAATATTACTCACACGAGTACCACGTACTGGCATTCTCTTGTACAAAATGCACCTAATTGAATGCTTGTCGCACAATAAGAAAAGTACCTCATTCATTTGTGTGCGTCTTTTTTATTGTGCCGTGCTCTTGTCAAGCGAAATGTGAGCGCAGGATCCTCCTGTCAGAAAAAAACATATTTTCAGTTTTATTCAAGTAGGTATTCTAGTTTTGTTGTGAGGTGGTTGCCAGAAGCTATCAACGATTTTGGGAAGGAAAAATTTGTCATAACTATTCACAATATATGTTCTATTGTGTCAAAGTAGTTTAGTAGCTAAAAAATGTCACTCTCAACTTAACTAACTAATTAGGCAGAAATTTTTTTGTGTTAGGCAGAATAGTAGCGTTATGATTCATACAATAAGTCCGATTCCTTTATGCTACTTAGGTGAATTGGGAGGTCGAAGAAACGTGGCAGAGCGATTAGGCTATCCAGCCGATTGGGACAGCTACCCTGGACAGACGGCCAGGCTGGACAGGCGGCCAGATGAGACGGACGGCCATCCCAAAAATGTAACAAACAGGAAGACGCCTACCCTGGGACGGACGGCCAGGCTGGACGGACGGACCCTGGACAGTACCAGAAAAACCGTAGAAAACGCATTCAACTTTTATTTCACCGATCATCTCGGCCGACAGGGGGCGCCCCCGCCCCTCCCTAAATTCGCCACTATGCATCAAACAAGCCTTACATTGAATTTTCAGTTTAGTTTTTATAGCTTTTCAAAAGCATCCGTTCTGATAGCAGAAGCACGAATGGGACACTTAAGACTTGCTCAGTTGGTAGAAAATTGTGGTAAAATTGTGTGCGAATCGCCTACCCAACGAATTAGAATCTTTTTTGATACGAATTGTGTGCTCAAGTGATGCTGGTAGCTGAATAACGTCGGATGCCCAAGCGCTACGTAATAAGGAAGGCGATGGAGCGGGGCTCAGTCCTGGCGATGTGCTGCCAGTTGACCAGGAAGACATGGAAAGAAAACTCTAAATAGAATACGCTTCAAATATGTGAAACTTTTACGCAATAATAGTTCTTGACAAAGATATAATGGAAAAGGAAAAAAGTTCACTGAAACATTTTAGGAGCACAATAAGTCTCAATATTTGAATTCCTCGATTTTATAATGGATCAGACATATATAAATGCAGAAGCGAAAATGAAAAAGCCATGCATTGACCACACTCGATCTGCTAAGGTAGAACTACACACTGCAGCACGTAAAAAATTATTTTGTTTTGTTTTGTATGTTGTTGTTGTTGTTATATTGTGTTGCTGTTATTTTCATTAAACGTTATTGTTGCATGCTTTTGTTATGTTGTTGTTGTTGTTCTTAAATATTTTTGCTGTTTTGTTTTTTCTTTTATTTTTTCTGTTATTATAAAAACTTTTCTCAAATTTTTAATTACTTTATTATGTTGCAAAAGTTATTAGTTCTAGCCGTTATTGGTTCGCGAGTACAATTTTAAAAAATCCGATACAACTGGGTCAACAATACATCATTTGAATGTACTAAACAGTTTTTCTTACAAAATTTATTTTGCGGTTGCATTAATGTATTGGTTCATCAGCCAATGATTCCTGTTAAACCAAAATGATACTGATTTCATCGAGCGATTTCCGATTTTATCAAATATTCCTATAAAAAATGAGCACATCACAATCATATTATATTCCTACTTTTCTATAAGTAAGCAAGATTTCCATCTGTAAAAAAATTATTCCTGAAAATTGTCATAGTTTTTTGCACCAAGAAAGCAATTTTAGATTGCAAAGTTTCCAGAGAAATTTTGTTAGCAACTACCCCCCAGAATTCAGATAATTAGACGTATGACTGGCTTGTAAGTTATTAGTAGCAAATATAGCGAGAAATTGGAATTGAGTTACTCATCTTCAGTAGAGAAGGTAAGTGATATTTTGTTTTTTTATCACGGCAAAAAATAATACAACGCTAAACCTCTTAAGCACGATGAATCAGAAAAGAAAGTTTTTATCTGCACTTATATCGTGGCAGTTTAGGAAGAATTAATTGATATCGAAAGCTGCATAACAGTTCAATTTAAAAAAATCAGAAAAATAAGCTGGTTAAGATTTCGACAGAGCCGGAACACAGATATACATTATTTCCTGAAATACATACGTTGAAAACAAGAATTGCAGAGAGCGTTAGCGGAAGAAGGAATGTGGTATGCATTATGAGCTATTGCAACATTAAAAATTAATTTGCAAGAAGATTTCGATCGATATTGATAAGGCTAGTCGCTTACAATTAAGAGACTTCTCTGCAGATGTTTTCCCTCCTTTCTTTCGCTCTTTCGATCCAAGTTACATGAAAAATGTACCAATATGTAGCTTAGCTACAGCCATTCGTTGGTCTTACATTTCCTCACTTGTTAAAAAAATTAGCCTTATTTTTGGAGGCTGATTATGAGGACTCATTCTTCGCGAATTTTCATCTCCTCTACTCATAAACTATCGTGTAAAAAATGAAAATGAAAAGGCGATACAAAGCACAAGAAAGCGTGTTAGTCCGCATTGAAGGCCATTTCGCCTAGGACTTAAGTGACTCAGAAAAAGTCTAAATTGACTCTCATATTTTGTACAAGAAGCATTAAGCAGCGGGCGGAATGTTTTTGCGAGCGTAATGGAATGCTATTTCGAGCAGCTTCAGACGTCAGATAAACAAATCGAAAACAGTAACTAACTGCACACTCACATACGAACAAGTGCACGATCGAAACATACATGTAACGGCTCGAAATCCAGGTTAGGGGGTCTCCGGCCATATTTAGGGGGTGGGAGAGGGTAAATGACCTACAAATTAGCCAAAAGCGGCCAAAAAATTTTCCAAAAATCGGTGGGGAGTCAAAAATTTTCTGGCTTTGGGTGATAATGGGGAACGACCGATTTTGGGAAGGGGATCCCCCATCCTTCTTCTTACATGTATGATTTGAAAAACTTTTTCATGTGCTCTTAAGCATTTTCGCTGTAACGTTGGCAATTTTCCGTCTGTAATTCCAGAGAACTGCGAGGAAGATTGGATTTACTGATTTGAAGACTTCCCTAGTAAAATGTTCATTTCGTTAAATGGCAAAGAGACTAACACCAAAAGTTTTAAGAATCTAGCTAACATATAAGTCTAATTTTACGTTGCGGCTGACATTATCGATAAATAGCAAGTTCCACATTTTTATTGTCCTAAAAAGGTGAGACTGCAATTGAGGAGTAGATCATTTCCATAAAATAATTTCTATCAGTAGTCTAGCATTACAACCATAGGTGGGCAGTACCCAAGTCATGAGGGAATGCAAGATTTTTTCAATGTAAAAAATGGTCTCAAGATGGTGGTATGGCGGAAAACACCATTTTTCTACGTTTCTCATCGAGCTCTATCCATTGGCATAAAAAAATCGCGAAAAAAAACAAAAAAATCAAAAATTGAATGAATATTTCGGTTTTTTTGAGGGAGGGGTTATTAGGCCTTCTATGGGGTGCACTCCCCTAAACCCCCACACGCCCACGTGTGATTACAACTGTTCGATAAAAAACATGCATTGAAGTCATCATCCAATAAGAATAAATTAGAAAAACTGATAAGACAACTACAACTCATTTTATGCCGAAGCATACGTGCCAAGCATCATGCACTATTAATGCAGTACCCCGCTAAATGTGCTAGCTGTCTGTGACGACCAAAACCCGCGTTTAGTCAAGAGCGAAGCGCCTAAGTGACCGTAAGCCTAATAAAGTAAAAAGCCACTATTTAATAAATCAGCAACTTGGCAAATTGTTAGAAAATGGTTTTGCTTCAACATTGCCACCGTTCCAACGGTGCCATCCCAACATTGTCACCAAACCCAACAGTGCCACTCATACATGTAAGAAGGATGGGGGATCACCCCATCCAAAGTCGGACGTTCCCCCATCCCTCCCTTAAAGCCAGAAAATAATTGACCCCCTTCCGCCCAAATTTTGGAAAAAATCGAATCTTTTGGCGGTTTTTAGGTGCTTTTTGGCCAAAAATTGGTGGTCATTCCTCCCCTAAAATTAGCCGGGACCCCCCAATTTCGAGCCCCGTTACATGTATGGTGCCACTATGGATCTTAAAATTGCCACCTCGAGCCCAGTTGGCGTAAATTTTTAAAAATTTGGATGATTCAAGCTCAGCTCAACTTGGAAATTTTTAAGTTCTTGTCTTTTTGAACCAAGTTGTAGACATTATACAAGCAAAGACACACTGAACAGAAAAATGCTCTAAAATTTATGAAATTTCTACTGCTTTTCTCGTCCTAGAATCTATGAGCATGTACAAAGACCATCCCAAAAGTTTTTGAACAGCCCAGAAATGATATGCACACCATTTAGAATGGCATTGTTATCGCTGATAGAATTAATCAATTAAAAACGATAAATCTTTGAAAATGACTTGACGGGTTGCCATTTTTCCATTTCCATCAAAAGTATCTGCAGTCGTTTCTGATGATACTAACGTCGCATTAAGATGTTAACAAAATAGAGCAAGATTTTTCTATGTTTTATTTTTGTCGTTAGGAAAACAATAATTGAGCGATGATAATAATCTTCAGAAACAATTACATTTAAATTGTCGTTAGGGTCGTATTTAGGGGAGAAGAAAGCCGCCCTTCTAAGAAAACTTCTTCAGAAAGGTAAGGAATTACATTGAAATATTAAAATTTCCCCCTATTTTCATCAGAAATGATCCGAATTTAGGCCCATAAATGGCTATTCAATTATTTTGCCTCACTTTTGACTAAAAATAATATTACTCATAAGTTACTGAGAGAGAAAAGTGAAAAGCTGCATTCCTTATTTGCAACATTTAATTCGAATAATTTTTGATGGTAACTGCTCAAAAGTAAATATACTCGTAATATGAGTGCAGAATGACAGATTTCGTTTACAGTATCAGACATTTACGAGCTTCACGTTTTGCTTTCATCGATTAATATTCAGAACTTTGAAACACGAAAATATTCTTGAAAAATTTTGAATTTATTTATTCTCTAAGGACAAAATATATAAACCGTCAGAAAATGCACTTTATTTCAGATGTTTAGTTACCCTGAAGTGGTTTCTGAGATGCAGAGCAAAGTATGGGATCCGTCTAATTGAGCACATGATGAATATAAACCTGACCGCCGTATCGAGAAGGTGAGTATCTTAAGACTGCCGAGAACTCCAGGAGGACTCATGGTGGCAATATTAGGTGGACAGCACCAAAATTCTGGGGGAGGGGGTGCAAGATTTTTCAATGGTCAAAAAATGGTCTTAAAAATGGTGGTATGGCGAGAAAATCATCATTTCTCAACGTTTCTCATCGAGCGCTAACCATTGGCATAAAAAAAATTGCAAAAAAACAAAAAATTTAAAAAATTGAATTCTGGAGGGAGGTATTCGGCCTTCTGTGGGGTGCATACCCCCTCCCCCCTACGCCCACAGACTCACGGTGTCAATGTTTGCAATCGCAGTGATAATTTTTGGACACCTCTGCTGATCGGAGATAATAGCAATGTCAAGTGAAATGGCTAATGATTAACAATCGAGCAAATTTTCTGACGAACGAAGGCAAGCTCATTGTAAGGAAACAATTTCTCCGCTTTAAAGCTGAGACGTTAGTAATAATATAGTTGATAAATTAATAAAAATACTAAAATTCTCCATTTGTGCCATCATTAACTGACAAGAGGGGCGAAGAATGAAATAATAAAATGGTAGACTGCATAGCAGTCAACTGCTGATCCGTTTACCAAAAATACCTCAGGGTAAAGACGTTTCTTGGCTTCTAAAGTCCAGTCAGGAACAGGCAGGATAGAAAATGGCCAACGACCGTAATCTTCGAGGTGTTTTTCATCCTGTAAAAATGACGCGGTACGCTAATTTAAGGTCATTATTTTTTAAATATTCATTAGTCTGCTTGACATAGAATCGAGCATTTGCTCAAGAATTTTTAGCAAACAGCTTATTACACTAACTTAGTCCACAGGAGCTAGTTACTTCATAAAGTGTCAGCTTATTGTCGAACATTTTTGAGAACAAGATTTGTAGTAAGATAAAGTGTAATAAGCACAGTATACATACTTCAATTTGCTTTATGCTGGAAAGTCCTAAAAATAAATCTTCAGCGTTTTCGTATAAAATGTCACACTACCAGATCACAATAGCTTGATGTATTATAAGGAAAATTGCTACCGCAGTTGAATAACGATCATCTCTTTATTGCCACAGTGAAAAACTCAATCAAAAACACTTTTTTAACAGCGAATTTTCGTAACTCAAGACCGATGAAGTTGAAGCTAAAATCAGCTTTAATATAAAAGGTGCACGGTGTCTAAGATTTCTGGAAGATAACTTCTACGAGTAGAATAAAACTATAGCTTCACTTCAAATTTTCACTTTCAACGTTTAACCTCTGAGAATTTGTTTAACCTTTCTTGTTTACCCTCACGTATTCAATCAAATCATGACAACATGCAAGAAACACAATACGAATGACGACAGCACGTGTAGGCTATATAAGGGCAAAAGTTAAAATAATTGTTGAAATTTTCACCTCGTCTTTCATACAATAAAAAAATAGCAGAGCAGTAAGGCACGCATTAAACGGGTACCTAAAAAACTACGATATCCCTGAAAACGGTGTAAATGAATTCTCCATTAATTGAAGGTAACAGTAGACGTACCTAATGCGCCAAAATACTTAATTTGACCGCAGCAATACGTAGAAGCGGCTGCATCACGCTCACTGATCAAAAAGCGCAATGTTAGCGAAAATGTCATTTTCGCGGCTTAAAGTGCAAAAAAATCGAGGGATTTGCTAGGCGTCTGTCTGTACACGAACCACTTATGCGATTATTGATTTACCTTTTTTCATAAAGAAAAATCTTCGCATTGAATATTATTTATTCCATATTCACTCAATGGCGGATATGAAAATGACGACGAAAGTGATTTTTGGATGCAATAACGATGCCGAAATTTAAGGAGGACATAATAGAGATGCGTCAGTGAAAAAAGTTCGCGTTAGCTAGCGCACCTCGATGAATAAAGACTCTGTCAAAGGCTAGTAGCAGGCTCGTAAGGGGCGAGAATTAACGCTTAGCCAACACTGCCTGTACCAATTACCTACCGGTTCTGGTTTGCTGCGCCTTATTCTCATGCAGGCAGGCACAGAAATATAAAGAAGAAAAGTTTAAAAAACACGATAAAAAGCCTTTGCTTATAATCGTATCGCTTGCGTTGAACGAACACGACAAATTGGCTTTATACTATGCAATTCCAACTAGCGATCGATTCATCATTGCATAAATATGAGGAAATCGCAAAAACGATGAGCGCATGTTAATTTCGTCATCTTTTTAGCATCCTTGCCGTGAAATCAGCGAAACCACTCTTATTCGCAATAAAATATAATGTAAAATTATTGAACTATTCGAAGTTAACGGTGACTCAAAGCCTGAGGAAGATGCGAATGCGGATAATTTTAATAAGGAGGGAAGGGAGTGCGCTTTCTCCGTATAGCGAAAATTAGTTCCAAAAATCGTTGTTCATGCGCGAAACGATGCTTATTTTGCTGGTTTTCAATGTCTTATTTTTTCGAAATCATTTTTAGTGCAGCGATTTTCCAATTATTTCACTTTTTTTCTAAATTTACCTTAAAAAATGTTCTGACGCTGTTGAAATTCAAAATTTTTATCTCTTAACGAGAATCCGGAGCGAAGCGCGAGAAAATCAGTGAAAACTAGGCTGAGCTATTAAAGAAAGTGACGCCAAGCACCAAACATTTTCTTAATTACAGATAAAATAATTAACTGAAATTTCTACTTTTCATCTCTAGAAGTTCACGTAGAGACCAATCTTTGTTACTTAGACATGAGTTAATTTTTTTGTACAAAAATGTTACTTCAGACCAGTGTTTTCTTTTGTACAAGGTCCCTTTGTACACATACAAAGAGGGTCCCGCAAAAGTCTTTGTACATTTTGTACCTGCAAATTTTTGCGTACTATAATATTGGTACAGTAGCGCTTTAAGTGTGGTAAAACACGATTTTTCGACCTTTCGTAGTGTAATTTAGCCAATGTCTAGGTTTCTGACGGCAAAAAATACTATAAATTGCTTCAAAACGGCGCGAAGCCCCGAAAAAGTTAACATTTTTCCTTTATAAATGCAAATTCTGTCATTGTAAAGATATAAAGAACAGATGATGACTCATTTCGGCGCGAAGCAGCGTAAACTTTCAGGAATTTTGCACCTTTTTACAGTTTTTGACCTCCCAAAAATCTTTGGACATGTACGAAGACTTTTCCGAAAAAAGCCTTTGTACATCGGAAAAATAAAAAACCTTGCTTCAGACCGCCAATAAATTCAATACATGCCATATAATTCTTTAAAGTCTGACTAATTGTGACAAATAACAGCAAAAATCGTAACAATATACTTCTATTCGTTATTCCGTCAACTATGTTGAATAAATGGAGAGATAAGGGGTTGCCCTTGTTTTGAGGCAACGCTTTTTGCCAGAAAGTCATTCTTTCCTGATTTGTCTTGCACAGGACATTAGGCAGCCTACTGAATTGTTTATCACGGATAAAAATTACAGGCACACGCACACACACACACACACACACACACACACACGCACACACACACACACACACACACACACACACACACACGCACACACACACACACACACACACGAAAATAAAGAGACAAGTTCATAATGACCAGAAGATAAAGAGGAACGTGCTTCAATTTTTCATACTAAAGAAAAGCAAAAAGATTTTTCTGCTTTTGTTACCTACGGAATATACTTCTGCGTAGCATCCATTACGTATTAATGTTTGAATATAATATTTGATTTAATTTAATTTTCTTTGATTTTTAGCAATGTTTGAAATCAATCATCGTTAATTTTAGGAAAGACTTATAGATACTGCGATAACCAAATTAACGATGGAATTTTGTTGATATTTTTAGTCAAGAAAATCAGAACTTTGAGATTTTGACAATTAAATATTTATACAAAAGAAAACACTGCAATAAATCGCTAATAAAAGGTTAAAAATTAAAAATGACAAAATCGTACTGAGAAACCTAATGTCCAACAAAGCCGATTATTTTGATGATTCACGTGAATTAATCTGATATGATTTTGTTCTTATGCACTCTGATGAGGTTAATCTTCAATGCACAATGGAGGATATAGATAGGATATAAACTACTGAGTACCTACTGGAATAAAATTACAAGGCGCATCTATGTTTTGCACTGAATTAAGCAACTTATACAGCAGAAGCGAAGAATAGACGTGTTAATCCAACTCGATGACACACTGGCATTAATCAGACGTGTCCGAGCAAATATTATCTGGAAATGCCTGTAATTCATACTTTATTTGCATAGTCTAAGCGCTCCAAAGAGGTTTAAAAACTCAGCTCCTCCCTCGCTTTAAAGCAAGTTTGACTGTAGATCGCAAACATATCATTAAATGGATTTTGATTTCATTTAAAATCTTTCAAAACCAGCTTATTTGGAACATCATGGCTGCCGCCAGACGACCACAAACCTCATATTTTCCAGGTTTTTTCATATGAAATTAATTTAAAACAGCATAAACGCAAATAACGAAAAACATATTATTAGAACGCAGTGGAATTCGACAAGTCGAATACGAATGATTCGCGAGACTTCCAATCTTGAAAATATAAACATACCGATTTCATGTTAGACGATGTTATAAACGCGCCAACCTTCTTTCCGCCGTGATATTTCCATAGCTGTTTTAACACGTATTGTTTTTCAGAATCTTTCATTATATTACGAATCTTAAGACATTTGTGCAACATGACTCGTCCGATGTAAGATCTGGCCCTGAGTTTAACGTGCTCTAACGGCTTCAGTGTTCAAAGATGAGTTGCCAGTTCTAAGCCTGACTCAAGCCGGTCCCAAAAAGTTCAGCTTTAAGCCAATTCCAAAGCTAATGCAGCCAAAGTAGAAATAAGCGACAATGAAATTGAATACTACCTTTAATTACTACGTAAAAGGTGGAGGTTGACTTGAGCCAGAGAACCTTGTAGCCGGAAGCTGAACTTTAGGCTTTAGCCATCACTTACGCAAGAAAACGACTCGAATAGAACTGTGTTTTTAATTTTTCGAAGTACTTTACAACGAAGCAGGCATGTATCTCTGGGAGAATGGGGGTTTCGGACCCCCTCCCCCAAAACTTCGTCCTATATTCTAAATTTTGCCATCTTACCCTTTTAAGAAGAAAATGATTCGAACGCTTTCTTATACTTTGCGGCATATCAAAAGTTATGTGGTTAGATGCAACGTGAAAAATGGAATAAATTAGTAAAAAGATTTAATCCCATCTTTCGGCTTAATAACAATATGACTTACTTCGTGCAGCCTTCGTTTCGAAAGTGGACTCGAAGCGCTAGACTTGGCGAGCAATCGTTCAGTCTGTGATATCAGCGGATCATAAACGCCCTAGAATAGAACTGTGTTTTTGATTTTTCGAAGTACTTTACAACGAAGCAGGCATGTATCTCTGAGGAGAATGGAGGGGTTTCGGACCCCTCCCCCAAAATTCGGAAAAATCAGAAAAATAAGACTTTTTAAACGTTATTAGATGCTATTTTTGGCCTTTTTGGGCTTAGTCCCCCCGAAATTGGTGTTGGCTCCCCCCAAAATAGGACGGCCAGCTACGTGCCTGCGGCAAAGGCATAACTCAAAATCGTTTTCGCAACCAATGGAATGAATCGAGTGTAGAAAGACGATAAGAGATCTTATGCAAATTTATTTGGTTTTGTCACCTAGAATGACGCAATCATAGATAGCGCGTTAGTGCGTACCTATAATATACTAGATTATCTGCGAAGCTAATAGCTTAAATGATTCAAAGCAACTTGAATAAAGAATCTCAGGACAGACCTTAGGGAAGAACAAATGAAAAAATCATTCTTTTTTTATCTTCTATTTATTTTTATCCATTTTTTCTATTTTAAGAAATTAATGAAGGAGAGAAATAAGAAAATAGAGAATCATACAAGATTGTTGCACTTAGGTTGAATTATCTTACAGATAAGACGAAACTTATTTAAAAATGAAACAGAGCAAGACATTGTCTGGAAAATTAAAAGGATAAATTACAGACGTACTGTGGAAGTTAAAGGCTCAACGTAAGTCTCCTAAACTTATCGAAGAAAGTTGCAAAAGAGGACTAATATTGGAATGTTTGATTCTGCTCGATAATTTGCGTTTTTTGTCACCTAAAATAACGCAATCACCTAATTAAAGCATAAAGTTATTGCCGTCTGAAATATTATTTTCCTGTGCTGTTACATTTTTAGAAATCACAGTTAAAAAAGGAATCACTAACGTTTTCAACGAATGGAACTGGCTTTGCTATGCCGATCCTCACGATTCCTCTTGGAGCAGCTTTTAACGTTTTGACAGCTTTTTCTAAAGTTGCATTGCTGAGGTCAACATTATTCACGGAAAGCAGTCTATCGCCTGGAAATATCGATCCGCTGTGTGAGGCTGGTCCACCGGGAACGAGTGACCGGATCACAATAGCAGTACTGGCTGAATGCAGTGGATCCTACAGATAAACGAAATAATTAGACTATATCTTCAGGGTGGTTTTAGCTTACAGGCATAAAGACGGTATAAAATTTTCAAAGATTAAGCTGATTTGGGTCAAAAGCGTCACATTTCGACATGTCTAGCCATCTAACGGAATTTACATGTTGCAAAAATAACCAAAAGTATGTGGGCTTCGAGGTCTAAAAGCCGTCGATTTCTCTCCAAAGCTAACATATATACTTGCGTATGCGCAGGAAAAAAGCAATTTTCGAGCAATGTTTCATTGAAAAATAATTATTCTTAGCACTGTTTTTCTTTATTGTACAAGACGAAGATTTTGAGGCTCGTACAAATATTTTCGGAGCGACCTTTTGTACACAAAGTACAGGCAGTTTTTGGCCGATTTCGATTGTACAAACAATCGAAGTTCTTGTACAAAAAAACAGTGATACTTAGTGTTAAACTCGAATTGATCTAAAAAGATTAGAGTATTAATACCGTGCCAGAGCAACAGCGACGTCTCCACTAATGGAAACATGTCTGACAGGATTGCTAAAATTATCTGAAAATACACCTCCTATTCGAGCAAATAAGATAAATGTTTTTATAACCGTGTTCTACGCATTTTTCACAACCAAACGAATAATGTAAAATTAAAAGAGCACCATAGACAATTAGTTTCCGGAACGAAAAATTGTTAACATACTTAAAAACTAACTTGATAATCTAGGACAGAAAAACCAAGTCCACGTGGGCCCTTCTTCAAATCAATGTGGATGACCTCGTTCGACCACACCGCGAGTGCAGTCAGATGCTCGAGTGATCGCGATCGCAACCGCTGTGCAACTTCGGTTAATAATTTTTCGGTCTCCGTTTTTACCGCCAGATTTATATCGGATTTAGCCTTATCGGAAATATTACACGAGCTTAGGATTAATGTAAATTTTTTTGGATCTCAAGCATACATGTAACAGGATAGTTTGGGGCAGTATCCCCACCCAAAGTCGGACGCCTTAACCACCTCATCCCCCAAAGTCAGAAAATTTTTGACTCCCCCCCCGATTTTTGGAAAAAAGTTGCGTTTTTTAGTTATTTTTACGTTTTTTGGCCGTTTTTGGCTGAAAATTGGAAGTCATTCATCCCCTCCCCTAAAATGACCGGAGACTCCCACCCAAAATTTCGAGCCGTTACATTTATGATCTCAAGTGTTTCATTTTCAACTTTTCAATCAACAATGAAACATTCATCCGATTTTATAGGGTATTAGACTTAGCCCCGATTAGCCTTAGCAGATATTTCAGCGAAATCCGACAGGACTACATCCAGTCATGCGCCTCGGGATTATGGGAGGTCTCTAGACCGTAAGAGGGGCAAACGGGAAAATTTTATGGGGTACATATGTCACAGTTAAAAAGAAAAACGGACAAAAGATCACAACATTCCTGCAAAAGAGCTTGAAAACGACCAGAAACTGTCGACAAAGCTAGTTTTACGCTATTTCGACATTCAAATAGATTATTAGGACCATTTTAAATCAAAAATCTATTTGAATGACCTCGACTCTTCCAGATCAGGCTGACCCCATTCCCAGACCAGCCATGTTGTGCATCTATAGTAGCATCAGTAGATAAAATCGGTTCTAATATAGTTGCATGATAGTCAATCTCATCATTTAAATATAGCTCAATTAAAATATTGCGTCTGAAATCTCGAAATTTAGGTGAAAAAGCCCAAAAAGATTCCAAAAAATCTCGGAATCCTCGACTGCACGTTTGACACGTATTTTAAGGTTCCACGGTAAGGAAGAAGTAGAGCTCTCGGGAGGCCGATGTTCCAGGCGATGCGGAGACGAGGAAAATTGCTCTAGATTATGGTCCTGAACGTGCTTTCAACGTCAAAAAGTGCTTTGTTAAGACTCTTCTAGAACAATATAGCCAAATACGTTTGTCAGAATCTTCCTTTTCAATTTCGTTAACATTTCAAAAATTACTCATTTGAATGTCTCACTCTACCTGATTGATTAAGTCATGAGTTTCATAAAAATTGAAGTGTGTTGCGTGGGTTTATTCAATTCTGGGGTCTGCTACCTCAATCTGCACAACTGATCTCTCATCATTCAGTCGACGAATAATTTACTGCTATCTTTGTAGTTAATCTTTGTGATTTACAAAGTAAAACAATGCAGAAAATGAATAACTTGGCGCGAAGCGCAGAAAAATTTGACATGTTCTACATATTTAACTCAAATTTGAGCGGTTTTGGGCGGGCTAAAAGACAAAAACTATAGATAAACGATAAATCCAGCGCAACGCGCAGGAAAATTTCGAGTTTAGTAGCTCAAAAGTACGCTAAAAACATGTTTTAGTGGGTGTTTTAGACCAACTTTGAGGATTTTTTATTTTTTCCCATGGGGTATCTTTTGTGTGTTTCAGAAAATATTTTTCATTTTCGAGGGGGAGCGCCCCCTCCCTTGCCCCCTGAATACTCGCCTGTCTAAGATAACCTACGAACACGCGTAGCTTTTGTTTCACGTGTTGATCAACTAAAAACCCTTAATAAACTTATTTATGTTATCGTGCTTCTTACCTTAACCATCCAGTCTGGAAAGATGGCATAAGGAGACAGGCAACATAAATTATCTTGGCCAGGTCTCGGCGCAAATAAATTTGTAGACGCTCGCAGAATGCGGCGCCTGGCACACGTTATAAAAATCTGTGCCGGCAATTCTCGAAGGATTTTTACAACCTGAACAATTAAATTTATTTAAACTCCTGTCGTGTCCAGACATGCACGTGGGGAATTTAGGGTCTAGATCATACATGATCTGGAGGGATTCAACCCTAGAAACGTTTCCAGCCCCCCACACAGAAATCCCCCCTCCAGAATTGGTCATTTTTCAAAAGTTTCCGAAATTTTTCTGAAAATTCGTAGAAAAAGTGCTTTTCTAAGCTTTTTTAGCTATCTATTTGCTCAAAATTGTTATACTTTCGGCGCCTCGCGCCATATGCTCATGTTTTGACCTTTATATTTTCCAATTTGTTAGACTTTTTCAATTTTTCTCGAAATTTTTTTATGTATGCTCTAGAAGGATAGAGCATCGTCAGAAACGCCAAACACGATGTTTTTGACGCGTTTCTACCATTTTTGGGCCCAATAAAAGGCACTTTAAAATTTCATTTTCCTCTCTCCCCAGAATTCCCATACTATGCATGTCTGACCTCCAAAATACAAAAAAAAGTAATTTTTGGGGAAATGAGGCAAAATAAAGAACAAAACTTGATGAAAACTGAACATTTTCTTCATAAGTTCTTGAAATTGACCAAAAACTGCGAAATAAAAAAGTTTTGACGCCATTTTAGCATATATATATTCCAGTTTTTCAGGTCATTTTGGCCCAAAAAG
This sequence comes from Mermis nigrescens, assembly GCA_036768485.1. Classification (NCBI taxonomy): domain Eukaryota; kingdom Metazoa; phylum Nematoda; class Enoplea; order Mermithida; family Mermithidae; genus Mermis; species Mermis nigrescens. The sequence goes on from JAVLUZ010000143.1 coordinate 4,648,593, forward strand.
ATCAATTTTGACCCCCTCCAGATTGGGCATGTTGTGCATCTATAGTCGTGTCGAAAAATTTGCTCACCGAATACTTGAATCTTAATTAGGTGTTGTGCTTTAGCCATTTTTGTGTAAAATGAACACCCCATTGACTTGTTTTCTATTGTGTAAGACTATTTTAATCATTTTTTAAAAATGAGCTTGCTAAGCGAGAGTTGTAAACCAAGCGAAACTTTAAGTTTAAACCTGCCATTACATTATGAAGAGAATTATGAAAGATTTTAAACTTAAAGAAAATGAAAAAGGTGGGATGTCGGTAAATTAAAACATATTTAAAGGATATGATGAAACATTATTGTTGAGAATGGGACGATCACATGCTATGTATAATGACTCCTTGATTAAAAGATCTTTTAATCAAGGAGTCATTCTACATAGCATGTGATCGTCCCATTCTCAACAATAATGTTTCATCATATCCTTTAAATTTGTTTTAATTTACCAACATCCCATCTTTTTCAGTTTCTTTTAGTTTAAAATCTTTCATAATTCTCTTCATAATGTAATGGCAGGTGTTTCTCTTGGTTTACAACTCTCGCTTAGCAAGCTCATTTTTAAAAACTATTTTAATCATCATTTATTCATTTTAGCCTAGGTTAAAATATGCATAAAATTGGCATTTTCTGCGGATTTATAGCGTCTGATGGAAAATGACACATTTTTAAATCATGATAGATGATTTTTGAATATAGAATGAAAGTTAGTGCAAATTTTATTATAGCTATGATTTTTTAGTCGTAAAATATCTTCAAAATGGTGTTAGGCGAGCAATTGTTCGGTAATCAATTTTCTGGGAACCTGTCAAATCTTCACATTATTATGATACTTTCCTCCCAAAACAACAGCTCATCAATTGATCGCTTACTATCTCAAAACTTTCCAAATGTTCGAGAATATTTTCAAAAACATAAAATCATGTATAATCATCGTAAGAAAATTTTTAAATGAAATTCGGAAATGACTAAACCTACCGATTTTTGGCTTGAGGAATCCCTAACATTTCCCTTTTTGCAGGTACACCAAAAATATTAATGAAGGAATGAAAGGTAAAAAATATCGTTTTTATTAATTTTAGAATAACCGTACATACACACTAGATTGGAGCATGTCGCAAAACGTCAAAAATGCGGTTCTTGCAAGCTATCCCGATGAATTTTCCGAGATATAGATCAATTGATGTTGGGTCGCCCCCCTTGGCCGGATCCTGAATACGGGCCTGCATACAGCATAAATGTTTTATACTCAGCAATGAATAAAACGCACAAGAATAAGTATATTTGAATTTTCTACCAGCTTCGTATCGCTAACTTTCTAAATGACTTCCTAGCAGTGATCGTACGGGGACCCCGACCCCGACCCGGAAAACTCCGGCCTAAACCCCGACCCCGACCCCTGACTGGGGGCAAGATTTTCCGAGTCGGGGTTGAACCTTTTTTCGGGGATGAAATAAAGCATTCAATTTTTTGGTACATAGGAGAATTGTATAAATAGCAAATAAATTCGGAAAACCCAAGCAAGGATGATTCATTCACGAGCATAATGGTATGTTAAACTCGACACTCGCGATACTTCATAAATGTACGCCTAGTCGCCATGTTGTTAACACGTACATACAGGGGCGTAACCAGGATTTCATTTTGGGGGTGGGGGCCAAAATTTTTGAAGGAACCATTAGAAGATACGCGAAAATAACGGCATTTTTGAGCATTTCTCCACGAGATCTATGCCATGGTGAAGTAGAAAATTAAAAAAAGAATTCAAAAATTTTCTTGCTTGATTCCAAACTTGGATATCAAAAGTATATCTTTCAACCTATCGGCATGACTAATTTCTCAATATCAAGTTAAAGCTTGACTCCAAAACATTTATAAATTCTTTTCTTTGCATTTAATTTTGCGGTTTTGCAAAGAAAACTAATGCAGAAAATAATAAATCGGCGCGAAGCGCCGAAAATTTTGACATATTCGCTATTTTTAAGTCAAATCTGGGCTTCTAAGGTAAGAAAACAGATAGAAAATGATAAATCCGGCGCAGCGCTGGAAAATTTTGATTTTAGACGCTAAAAAGTGTGCTAAAAACGCATTTTGGCTGTCCTTTTAGTTGACTTTGCGATTTAGTTTTTTCCTTTAGGGGACCCTTGTGAAAAATAAAAATATTTTTCCATTTCGGGGGAAGGGGGCTGGGCCCCCTCCGTCCCCGGCTGGTTACGCTCCTGCGTACATACATGTTCGCATATTTATCACCATAAAGTGCGTCAGAACGCTCTGCATGGATTTATTATAATATTATGCGTTAGCCTCCATCTATCTGCGCGTTAGCCTCTATTTGATTCTTAGAATAACTTTGTTCTGTCTGCTAGCTTAAATTAATTTATATGAGAGAGAATTCAAAGGTGGAAAACGCGTCATTTTTTATCCACAGAATAGGTTGCTGCCCAAAAATGCTGGCAGTCAGCGCGCCGTAGAATACCGCCTAGAAAAACTGGAAGAATACGAGAAAAGCGAGAGCGATTAGCGATTAAAATTGAAAGGAATGCTAAATTGCTAAAACCATGTTTGAACTTGGAATGAAAATAAAATGTTGAACATAACCATCTTTATTAGTGTGCCTACAAAGAAGTTAAGGGTTCGTTTTTATCCTTTTTAAATTGGTATGTAATCATGCAATAATAAGTGTTAATCTTCAACCTTGACCCCGACCCGACCCCGAAAACCGGGGTTTTTCATCCCCGACTCCGACCGAGGGTGAAAATCTGACCCCGTACGATCACTGCTTCCTAGAATCAAAACACAGATTAATTAGGCTAATGGTGCAGTTTCAAATATCGATTAATATGCACTGAGATGACACTTAAGCAAAAACGACAAAAACAGGTGTTAGAATGCTGTATTTTTATACTATAATAATTAGGAAAATGAGCGGTAAAAATGTAGAATGGCTATAGCTGATTTTTCAACCACAATTTTCTTGATTTTCCAAGAGTTTTATTAATATTTTTACTTATTACGGTTCGTAAATGTCATTCCATAGCTAAAACCATGGTATAAGCATAATTTCATAAAATTTGATAATCTTGAGTTGATATCACGATGTAAGCTTAAAAGCCCAGTCTGACAGAAAATAACACAACAGCATTTGACTTCGAGGAAAAATCTACAATTTTCAATCAAGGCACATGAAAAAGCATGCAATATTTCTATTTTCATACTTTTGATGGGCTAAATAAAGCCAATAAAAGTTGTTGTACAAGAGGCATTATTTTCAAAGCATATTATATAAATGCCTCTATTCGTTCAAAATGAAATGATGTGATTGATTTGGATATCTGTACAGTTAAATTGTTGATAAGTGCTTGCTCCCTAACACTATTTTCAACGAGCTGGGAAAACGATTAAACACAAAAACGCATCGAAAAATATATTGTGTAATATATCACGTGTAGCGTGTTATAGAAATTTCTCAATCAAATCAAGACGATTTCGTCTACGCGTCTTTACTTAATATATGACTATTCGTTAGTTTTATGTTTATTTAAATTGGCGATCTGCTTAACTGATAATGGTTTGTCCCTTAACAGATCAGGTAACAGGCATGCACGAGTGGGTTCGGCGTCTAGATTCCCCTTTAGAGGAAAATAAGACAAAATGAAGGCCAAAAACTAATGAAAATCAAAAATTTTCTACAAAAGCGCTTGAAAATAGTTAGAATCAGTGGATCAACACAGTTTTTACACTATTTTAGCATTGAAACCAATTTTTGACACCATTTTCGCTCAAAAAGTTCTCTGACTGACCCATCAGAGCGGCCATACTATGCATTTATGGTCACAAACATACACGTAGAGCACAAAAATTCTGTGGGCGAACAGAATGCACGTGGGAGGTTAGATGAAGAATGAAGAATTTTCTCAGGAAAATAAGCCAAATTGAAGGCTAAAAATGAATAAAATTGAAAATTTTCTCAAGAAATGCTCTAAATTGATCAAAAACTGAGTAATAATTATGTTATAACGCTATTTAGCGTTTATACCAGTTTCTGATGTCATTTTGGTCCAAAAAAGCACAATTTTGACCCCCCAGACTAGCTGAGCCGCCAGATTGGCCATGCTGTGCACGTATGGGTAAAAGAAAAAACCATTTAAAGTCTTTTTGGGCTCAAAATGGTCGATACGCGTCAAAGACATAATTTTTGGCGTTTTTGATTTTGACGGAACTCTATCGATCTAGAATGTAAAAACAAGCATTTCGGAAAAATATCAAAATAATTCGAGTAAGTTGGACAAAAGTATAGTCAAAAAATGAATATAACGACACAGAGCGCGGAATATTTGACGCTCTTAAACAAACATATAGCTAAAAACGTTTAAAAAAATACCTTTTTTCGATATTTTTGAAATCGCGAATCCCGGGGAAGTGAAAATACTTTCCTGATGGGTAAAAAACTTTCTGGGGACCAAGCCCTCTTCTCCAAGATCATGTATGGTCACAAACCACTGATATTCAATACAGAAATCTCACCTATTAAAAGACAACGCTTAATAAATTAAAAGACGAGAGAAATTTTTAATGTTTAAATTAAACATGTTGCTTACTTCCAAGTAACTTTTGCCGTACAATTCACTTCCATTAGCTTCTAAGAGTTCATCGCCTCGCCTTAGCGTGCCTCCAATATCGACTGGTCCATTCGGTATAATGCTTTGAACGTAATGATGAGGTCTCAACTCTGTGCCATTGACGACATCAACGGTGCCTTCTAAAGAAATGCCCAATGAACCGTCACCCAGCGACTTGTCAATTTTCGCAAACTAAATGATATCAGAAAAATCGAAACTCGCTTGAATCAGAATGTAGACGTAATAAACTATCCAAAAATTGTTATAAAACTATATCTAGGGTGCATTAAAGTTAAAAGCATTAAATTTTTTGTTAAACGGCTTATTGAGAATCAAACGAAAATGGTCGTCTTGTAATTGAAACTAAGGTTTTTCGCCACCTATGCTAGAATTTTTAGTTATCACCTAATTATTCACTTTTGTACACATCAAAGAAGAGTTTAATCCTAATAAATAGAATTAATCTAATCTAGAGATTGTTGTTAAACGTAATTTGATACACTCGTATATGCAGGCCAAATGAGACGAATTTGAATTAGGGCCTTTTATAGATTGTGTCCCGATTCTCCGACCATCCCGATTCTCCGACCATACCGATTCTCCGACCATCCCGATTCTCCGACCATCCCGATTTGCCGACTTTCCTGATTCTCCGACTTAACATCGAATGTGACAAGTGGCGCTAACCACAAATCAATCAATTGCTGAACGTTAGCATAAAGGTGGAGTTGATCTGTCGATTGGGTTTAATAATAAAAATAATAAAAACCCTAATAGTTTGCCATACGTACCTACATACTTGTTTTCAGTTTGCCTCACATTTCAATATCCTTTTCTTGTTTATTTGTATACTTAACATATAAATGTAAGGATCTGTTCTAAAGAACCTGCATGGTGATAAATAACAAACAACCTAAATGTTGTCATTCATATTGTTAAAAAATCAAGAACTATGTGCTGTTTTTGTCGAAGTTCATTTTACTGCGCTAAAACACACAAACTAAGGTGTAACGTAACTAAGTGTTTGACGTCCGTACTGACCGAAAAAGTTGCATGACAGCTGCGATCAATTCGCATCGATGATGCTCAACTACTTAACAGATAAGCTAAATCATAGGTAGCGCGTTAGCGCGTACCTATAATATACTTGGGAACCCCTAACATATGTCCCCCTCTACAGCTATAACGGGGCATACCTGGGAGGTGCGGTTTTTCTAAAAGATAGATAATAAAAAAGATTTTGTGCTCATTTTTCGTTTGTTTACACTCAATACCGAGTTTGTAATGAGCGTGTAAAGTTTTAGCATAACGTTATAACATATACAAACCTTTGACGCATTTTTTAGTCAGCGTTTACACAACTCAGTGTTATACAATTTGATGGTACAGACTTGTACAGAATCAAATTATCTAAAACCCAATTTTTTCGTTTTTTGAAGTTCGCATTACTTATCGAGGGAGAGTGTGAAGAGTGCAGAAAAATGGGAGTGTTAAGACAGATTTTGATCGCGTTTTCCTTCTTTCTGTCTGCCAACAACTCCGGTTATGAGTTACAAGAAATCTTTTCTGCTAGAAATGTACTACGGCTTAAGGGCTACTCTGCTTACTAGCAAACTTTTGTGCATTCAATACGGAGTTAGATCTAGGTGTTCAAACTTAACACACTAGTGGATATTGTGAACAACAGCTTTTGTCGAAGATTTCTCAGCAAACTTCTCCGGTTATAAGTCATGATAAATTGAATTTTAAAAAATACTAAAGCATCTTTTAAGGGCTACACGTCACAGTGAAGTGCGTTCAAAAAACGCAATATTTACTTATTTATGGGACTGTAAAGATTGAATCAGGGCTGTAAAATGTGCGAAAAAACACGTTTTTTCCCTATTTCGATTGGTAAATATCTCAAATGTTATGCGGAACAGAAGTTTTCCACATACGAACGTACTACGATTCAAAGGCTACAAACTGGTCAAAACCAAATTTCCTTACACTCACTGGGGACTCAGGTTCAGATTTTTTAAAATTTACAAAGCGGTGGATGGTGGACAATATAATTTTGTCCGTTTTTTTGTTCGCCACTTTCTTCCTTTAGAAGTCAAGATATGTCGAATAAAATAAAAATAAAGTACTTTCTAAGGGGCAAAATAAAAGTGAATTGCGTTTATTTACATCAATATTTAGCATTTTCGGGAGGTTTAAAGCCAAAAATTGGATTTGTTGAACGTATTTCTGTCTTATTTTATCCTTCCAACTTCTCCGGTTATGAGTCTGGACATGATCTCAAGTCCAAAAATGTGTCAGGAATCAAACGTAATACGCCAGTTGGGTGCGTTTGTTTACACTCAACAAAGGTTTAAAGTAGTTTACATCTAATATTTATTTGTCTTCGAGTTATTGTGGAGACTTAATTTTTTTCATAAATGTTGATAGTAATATAAGAGTAATATTAGAAGTACGAATCCGACTAAAATCTTCTTTACACACTGTGGTTGTATAAAGTTTACACTGCTAATTAACTTTAGTTCTAGAGCCTTGCAAAAGCTTAAGTTTTTAAAATGCTCTACGTAACGTCAGAATTACGAATCTGATTGTTAGTTTTCTCTACTCCCAGTAGTTGTGTAGAGTTTACACTATTCATTTATTGGTAATGTGTAGTTTAGACTACAAATTTGTTTCAATTCCAGAGCATTGAAAAACGTGAATTTCTTCAAAATATTCACGTAAGGTCAATCTGAATAAATAGATAGTGAATCAATGATAAATTAATAAATAAATAAATCGAGAATCTTACTGTATGTTTTCTTTACATCCAGTAGTTATGTAAAGTTTACACTAAAAATTAAATTTAGCTTCAGAGCGTTGCAGAAGCTTAATTTTTTTCAAAATGTTCCATGTATCGTCAGGAAAACGAATCTGAGCGTTAATGTTCTTTACAACCAATATTTGCGTGAAGTTTATGCTGAAAACCTTTGATCTATTTACAGAAGGTAACGTTGTCTTGTTTAAAAAAGATAATGCTGATCTTCAGAGCAATATTGTTTTCCGCGTTCTTAATCTGCTTTCAATATTGTGGCATGTTGCCGTATGTGTTTACTGACTGATTTACTTAAATTATGCTAATTAAAAGTAGGGTACTAGCAAAGAAAAATGCTCCGATGTAACAACAAAGACTGATATACCTTGAATTGTGGATTATTAAGGATGAAAAAGGAAAGGATGGGACTAGGAAAAAGCTACCTATGTATATGCCTCAAGTCGAAAAATCTGTTAAAGATCAGACTATCTCTAAGCAAGGCGAAAAAATCGAAGTATATTCTGCGGCCTCTGAAAAAGTGTAACCTTCTTTAAATAATTTTCAATGCTTCACATAAGAGTGTATAAGCATAATCTAGAATGTTTACTTTTTGTAAATTGCTTGCAAGTTGCAACACTGACTTTCTTCGAATCGTGATTGATAGAAAACTAACTGTAATTGTATTTGAAGGTTTTTCATTCTGTTATCATGAGGATTATAGCAAGCAAAGCTAGCGTCAATTGATTAGCGCACACAATCGTTGCGGGCATGCAAGTGTTCCTACATGTAGTCTGTTTCACGTAAGCTTACGCGTTTCCTACTGCTTTAAACCAACAATTCCTTTGATTGTCTTGAATGAATCGATGTTTGCTTTTCATTCAATTGGCTTGCAAAGTCGCTCTTAATTTACTCCATCTACTTTCACATAGCTACTGCATAGCTAACTTGCTGCTTTTTCGATCGTTTTTGGACCAATAGTTTATTTCAATCTGCAGGCCGCAGAATATACTTAGATTTTTCGTCTTGCTTAGAGAAAGTCTGATTTTTAACAGATTTTGCGACTTTAGGCATAGAAATAGGTAGCTTTTTCCTAGTCCCCTCCTTCTACATCCTTAATAATCCACAATCTCAAGTATATTCGTCTTTTTTGTTCCATCGGAGCATTTTTTTGCTAGTAACTAATACGTCTTTGAATAAGCTTCAACAAATCAGCGACGTCGGGAAACCAACGTCAAATAATGTTTTAATGTGCTATCTGATTGCAATTTTCATTTTTTGTTTCTATTTTTGTAAGTCGGAGCAGAGTTTTATCGTATTTGTTACACTGGTCAAGTGAATAAATACCTACATCGTGCACCTATGATTGTACATCGGTACATACATACGTGCTGTGAAGTCTAGATGCATTTCCAAAAATTCACTTGTTTCTCACGCTCATCAACCTTTAGCATGGGTGAATAATCGGGACGGTCGGAGAATCGGGAAATCCGCGTGTCTAAAAATAACCTTTCATACTATTGATCGCAGGATTGGGACAGTAGGAGAATCGGGATTGTCGGAGAATCGGGACGGTCGGAGAATAGGATGGTCGGAGAATCGGATGGTCGGAGAAACGGGAATTTTTTTCGTCTAAAAATAGCGTTCTATATAATTGGTCGGAGAATCGGGACAGTCGGAGAATCGGGACGGTCGAAGAATTGGGACGGTCGGAGAATCGGGATGGTCGGAGAAACGGGAATTTATATAATCGAAAAATAATCTGTTTTATCTTTAGAAGGAGAATCGGGACAGACCTCTTCTATACGCATTATCTTGCAAATCTATCAGTCCGATAATTTTGTCAATCTTAGTTCGTCCCCAACAACAACAAAGTCATAACTAAAAAACGAAATAGTGATCAGTTAAATATGAATGCTTTACTATTATATCCGCATCATCGCCGATCTTTCTCCTCCATTTATGCTTCAAATGCATCAACGTATCAGCATTTTCATAAGCGGCAATACCTGAAAATTTTTTTAATTCAGATTCGTCTTTTTGATATGACTAAGGATAACACGGGCCGCCCTTTGTTATGGGAACCAGAGTTTAAGTCTCGCCCGGGAATTCATACTAAGCAGATTACAAGCTTACGTTTATTGCATTGTACAAGAATTATATATAAAACAGTCAAAAAATAAAAAATTAACAAACGACAGGACATACAAACAAGAATCCAATATCTCGCGAATGTACAATATTTAAAATAAAAGCACAAGCAAAACCGCACAACCGTTCAATGAAAGCATGAAAAACATGACCAATGGAGTGAATTAGTGGCCATGATTTTCCCATCTGATATCGCTATCAACAGAAGAACTTTCACATAAAACGGTTGATGAATGTAATATTAGAACATAACAAATCAATGCATAGCCCATGATTATACCGCTTAAACGACAAAAAATAAAAACTCTTTGAATAAACTTTCACGAGTTAGTGAGAGAGAACTCACTGCCAAAAGTCCGTGCGACAGTTTTTGCATGGCAAAGGAAAATTAGTTTCGTAAAACTGCTCTATTTTAATAAACATGTAACCAAATCACGACAAACTGTGTCAGCCGATGGCCTATTGGACACATTGTATTTGATTAAAAAATTTCTTAAAAATGCTAAGAATTGATTGACTTATCATGAGACAACAGTTTAAATAGTTAGGTGGGACGGCCTGTAACACTTAAGGTTTACAAAAATGTCTGTAGTTTAAACCATGAACAAGCAAAAGCAATTAAATCATGTCAGTTTTTTTATTAAACATTCCAACTAAGTACAAGAAATCATTATGAGAAGAATTTATGAGGCTATCGGCGATACACGACATGAAGTTCGTTAAAATTTTTGACACTTTTCGAACGGGCAAGGGGCTCTAGAAAACTAGTGATACCTACCAATAGCGGTGTGCCAAGAATATAATTTTTACCATTGTTTGAAACTTTTCTAGTATATACAAAAATAACTTCAAAAAGTATGTTTTTCTGGTCGGAAAAACGTTGCCCAAGATAAATAGCCTTAACTGAGACCGCTCTTATATAAAAGATGGAATTGATGAAATCGAAGCGTCGGATCGACATTAAGCAACAAAGGCAGTGATGCGTTGATTTGCAAATTATTTATATGATAAAATGCTCCTCATATGACAGTGTACACTAGCTATGATACAGCGACGAATAGAAATAGGTATGATACTTCAACCGTATTCCGCAAGTGAGCAAATAGGAGCACTTTGAATTTTTCGTCTAGAAATAAACAAATAAACGTGCTTACGACGTTAATGTAAACAAAACATTTTATAGTTTTCATTCAGAAATCAATCATAGACACTCATAGGCATGGGAGTATGGTGGACCCCCAGAATTCAGAATTCCATCGCAGAAATTTTTGATGTTTTTTTCGCAATCTGTTTGTGATTTTAGACCCGGCCGATCTCCGGAATTCGGGTGCTGTCCATGTACGGTCATGGGGTTTTCTGAAAGTTGGAAAACTTTTCCTGGCCTATTGTCATACGCAAGGCAGAAAACTTACAAATTCATTAATGAGCTTGTATCTTCAATCCACTACATCTGTTTATTCAACGACAATTTTAAAAATAATAAAAATAGTTCGCCAGAATAGTTCGTAGGATTTATAAAAAATCAATTAGAACCGAAGAATTTTGTTTTAACAAGATTAACTTTATCTTATCACTATTGTATTCTGCTTTTTGAAGGCTTCGTCCATGTAGCCGATGCCATCCGTGTCACAGCCCTGACCTTGAGGCCTAGCATATTTCTACTTACTATACGATCAGACATGCACAGCCTGGGAAGTCTGGGGTGGAGCGAAATTTTAAAATGCCTCTTTTGGACTCAAAAGCGGTGGATACGTGTCAAAAACGTCATTTTCTGCGTTTCTGACGACGTTTTATCTTTTTAGAGCGTAAAAACATTTCAAGAAAATTCGAAACAATATTAGAAAGTTCGATAAAACACCCCCAAATTCCTTCCCCAGTTTGCGCATATGTATGACTACGAGGTTTTGAGAATATGCTTAAATGTAAACAAATGTGGATGTAAACGTGTGTTTTTAGAGAAATGAGAGATGAGAGAATGAGAGCAGGTAGAAAAAGACAATAAACATGGAACAAACAATGAAAAAATGAAGGCAAAATACTAAAATGCCTACAAATAATGTACATTCACATTAGGAATTGATGTATAGAATATAAGATATTCATATTTACGCTTAAAATAAAAACTGCAAGTCACTTTAATTACTTTTAGATGATCACACATTCATTTTCCCTATTTGCAATTTGTAATGCATAACTTTGGAGACACTCAGAAATTAGTCCTACAAAATATTAAAAACTTCAACTTTCTGATCAATGTCAGCCTTGAACTTAATGAAAACATTACCACAAGTAATTTTACATAGGTCAAAACGACATTTTAGAACAGAAATAGAACTTGATGACCCGAAATTTCGAGTTGATATACTCAGAACGATGGATTCAGGGTAATGAATATCTGGCATATTTATCGGAAAAATTAAATCACATAAATTGATTTCTGTATGAAAGTCTGCACGTTAATACAAAATTCATCAGACGTGATTCAACAGTGCTAAAAGGTTTCAAGACCATAGAAAATGTGGTATCTTGTGCTCCTGCTCCATGAGAAGAAGATAGAATTGATAAAGAATCCGGCAAGATGCGCTGAAAATTAATTCAATCTACATAGATATCTGAAAAAAACTGCTAAAATTATGCGTTTTATCGCAAAAAGTTTTATACAAATCTCCGTACATTGTGTCGTGCAGAAACCTATAATTCTCACATAATACTTTCGAAAATATCCGGAAATGATTTATTTGGTTTGAATAAGGCATGTATTTCTTTAAACAGGCTGTGATCATAAATTGATTAATTTGTTAGAACTTAGTTCATAAGTCCTGAACCATGTACAAGATGGCTACTTTGCAGCACAATCGACTGAGCAGCTTTACTCCACGTTAGATTCATTTTTTGAAGTTTAAAACCAAAATTTAGAAAGCGATGGCAGAAATGATTAATCACTGCAATTGATAGAAGACAAACTAACTTGAAACTGTACAGCTAGAGAAACAGATATCCACAAGCGTGTCTGATGACAACTGAAAGATTGTCGCTTTGATTTGAAAAATTAAGACTCACACAGAACAAAACTCGTTTAGCAATTTATATTGACTATTACAGAAAATTGCTGATATTGTGGCCCTTCTTCAATTTTTTAATCTATTATTCGTTATTCAGTGGGTCCATAGAAAACTAATAGATTATTTAATACTGAATGACGAAGACAGAATAAGAAAAGAAGCTGTTGTTCGTACTGTCAAAATCTGTCGCCCTGCTATCTGAATCGATAAGCGCATTTCCTTGATCAAAACTTTCCTGCACATCCGGCGCATAATCCACATGCGAAAATTCCACATCCTGTTCTGCGTTTAATTGCGCACCGACAGCTAATGTATTTCCGTTGTTGGCTAATTCATCCCTAGCTCGCATGTTAATCCTCGTAAGATTTAGACCTTGGGTAGCTTAATCATAAATGAAAAGCATATAAATTTTAATGCAAAAATTAAATTAAAACGAAAATAGACGCAAAATTATCAATATGGGTTGAAATGTTTACTGTTATCAAAACCAAATTCTGCCTAATCAATATTTGCACTTGTCTGCGTAGATAAGAAAGTCGAAGCAAATAGCCTAAAACCACCTCTAAGGCATTTAAGTAACACTTTAGTTCTTACACAGTTTGCATGTATCTTAATTTCAGAATTTCAGATTGACCGTATCAACTAGACTTCTGGTTAAATGGTTTTAAAGTCAAGAATAGCAATATTTAAACATGCAAAGCTAGTATAATAAGCGATCATTCACAATGTTTTAACGATTAAACAATTTGATAAAAATTCTCTTTCGACTAATCTTCGATAATCAGCCATTTATGAATTTCATCAGGACCCTAAACATATCTTGAAATGTACAGTATAAAAATGCGAGATAGAAAAGAAAATCATAATTGTTGCCAAAAGGCGTATAAAACTCTTTTTTACCAACAAAGTAAGTCAAGAGTTAAAGAATGAGATGAATTAACTTAAGCAACGTTTGTTTTTTCAAATATTAGGAAAGGAAGGTTAGTTAGGCAACTGCGAATAAGAGATAGTTGAAAAAATCCCGAAACAATGTTAGAATTATGCAAGAGTAGGACCAAAATTCCATCGAAAATCAAATAAGAACAGGCTTTAAGCTTTGGAATGATTAATTAATACGTGCACTACAACCGAAACGATATTAAAAGCTAAATTGAATGTTTAGAATAGAAGGAAAAAACAACGCGCCGACCAGTCACGTTTCAAAGAGAAAGAATACGGCGACGCGTATTAGTTAGCAAGAAAATAATTAGTCAATTTATAAAACGCCCATTCCCGGATTTTGAGTGGCGCAAGCCCGCGCACTAATTCCGAAAACATGGGACATACATTAAAAGCGTAAGCTGCGATTTTACGTGCAGGCCGTCAGGAATGCTAATACGAAACTCACCAAGCATAGCTATGTGCTTATAATGCAGCGAAGCTGGATGAAAACGGACAAGCTTCAGCGAAATGCTCCCGTTCTCTCGATCACAATTGGCTAAAAATAATACCGATTCGCTCGAATTGCGTTCTTCGATGTTGAATCCGTTGATCTAAAAAACCCCAAGCATATCTATTAAACGTACACAAATAAGGCATGGAAAAACGACAGCGAAAAATTAAGAATGTCTTCGTTCCACCGATCTTTTTTACACGTTTATTTTACTTTTGTTTACTTGTTTTACGCTGCTGTCGGGACGTTTCGCATTCCGGATAATTTATTTAAATTTGCTCAGCAAACAAACGATTGAAATGAAATACTTCGAAGCTTTGTATAAGAAAAGCGCATGGATCAAACACTCGTGTGCTATAAAATGAATGCGAAGAAAGACGAAATAGCCGAAAATGAATGGAGAATTTAAGAAGTCTTGCATGAGCACCCATGCAGGGACAACAACAAAAATTATAATGCAAAAACTATACGAAATCGATACATTGCAAGAAGCGCCAAAATCGTCAGAAAACCACAAATCATCATCGGTCATACTCATATCCTATTCAATATTTTAGCACCGTTTGGTGCCAGCTTATCAAAATAACGCACTACTACCAGTTGCCACAGAATATCGGCTTATCAATGCTACCCCTAATATCTCATAAAATAAAGCGTAAGGGCAGGAAAAATTATGACGTAATATGAAGTTTAGGCGTATTCGCAGGGCAGAATACGCCGTTTTCACTAGTCCACAAATTAAAAATTAAAAATAAATAAATAAAATAAATCAGCATTAAATTAGTAATAAATTTATCATGTAATTCACTCCCAGCTGATCCGCAAGAGTCGGTTTAATAAATTCATAATACCTTATAACGTACTGACATGTTTTCGAAAACTAAAATTATTGAAAGAAGACGCGTTTATTTTCAGTGCCATGTACAAGGGCTAGAAGAACAGTTCCTACTCATAGCATTGTATAGTTCTTGCATTAGAATAATGCAGGGAAATATGAAACTATAACATCTTTCTTTTAGAAACCAGTGTATTAATCGCTTAATAATTATTTAATTATCTCATGGACAATTTTGGTATTTCGCGCTGTATATATTTTTAATGCCAAGTGAAATAAGCTCTAAATCAGGAGCGGACTTGAGGGGGTGGGGGTCCATTGCCCCAACATAGTTGGCGAGATAGAGAATGGATATGTAATTTGCAATGAGTTTTGGCCGCCAGTGGTCATAATTTCTCAAAATTTTCCGATACTACCTATTAATGAAATTGCGGCCTGGATGGTTTTGCTCAAGGATAGGTTTTAAACCGATTACAAGATTAGAAACAGCTTTTTTCAGCATAGTCTTCTTCTGTTTTCAAGCATAACTTTTAAAAATTTTCTACGTTTTGCGTCAAATGCTACAAATACAGAAAATCGAGCAGTAATTCCGCTTCTAATCTTTCTTTCGCTTGAAAGTTTACAAGTTTTTTGGGATTCGTGCCAGATTTTTGCTAACATCGAAGAAATTCAATGATTTTGTTCGAATAAACTTGTCGAAATTTGAAAAAAAAATTTCGAAAACATATTGCGCTAAAAGCGATTTTTAATAAAGCGAAGACGACGTAAAACGTCTTAAAAACGCTATTTCGCACTTGAATGGCAAATTTTTGGACCTATTTTTGGCTGTTTTTGAAAAAGCCGAGTACCTTGCGAAAATCCTAGATCCGCCACTGCCCCCAAACAGCGTTTTGTTATATTCTATATCATTGAAAGATATGCAATTCAGTTAAAGTAAATGTCTTTGACAATCTAAATTGTTCATAACTCTAGCATGAGCAACAAATGAAATGTTAGCATGTCAAAATCTTCGGCACTCTGCAATTTACAGCTATCATTTAACATTTACGATGTCAGAAATGGCTAGAATTTTCTTCAAGAAAATTAAAATCTAATTTATGGAAAATAGCTAAATCTAGAAAAGATTACATCATATCCAGAGTTCTCTTGAATAGTACTCGGAATAAAGGACCATTTATCTTCGGCCCATCTTTTAGATAAATGATGGGCACACCCCTACTCCTACTCACTTCTATTATTTGATCATGCACTTGAATACCATTAGAATCGCTTGATTCCTCTACAGTGTCTGCGATAGAATCTTCATTCAAACTTCGGACGAATAAACCACCTAATTCTTCTAAAATCACCAAGCATAAAGTAAGAGAGGGAAATAAATCAATTAAAGCGTCAAAGCGATTCTTTAATGAATAATTAGCCTCAAATACTGCTGTTGTCGATTTAGGAATCAAGTTTAATACAGAGAAGCAGCTAAAATTCCAAGTTCAAGTGCAAACAATGCAAACGAGTAAATCAGTCTAACATGTTAAAATTAAAAAAATGATTGTATTGAGTGGCCGATACTTATCTTTGGCTGCGAACAGTTAGACGATAAAGTTCACGAATACCGCATAAGGAGCGAATGAAATCCAGTTTCAATATTAGATAAGAAACAAACGAGCTATAGCCGCATGCATAAAAGTTTCTTTGGATACTGTTTGACCGTTGATAACCGTTTAAAGTTATTCGTGGAATGTCCATTAGTTAAAGTGAAGACGATAATTCACAACAGACAGTGAAAATTCATCAACTTTACCTCGTTAATACGTTATGAAATTTAATAATGCTGATATAAATGCACAGCATGGGAATGCACAGCATGGGAATTCATGCACAGCATAGGAATTCTTGGGGGGTTCTAAAGTGCCTTTTTCGGGCCCAAAAAATGGTGAGTGCCATATATGATCTTAGGAAGGATGGGTTTCAATGCATTCACTCCCCACAAGAATTTTCACCATTCCCCAGAATTCGCGATTTAAAAGAATTTCACAAACATTTCCTGAAAATTCGTAAAAAAATGTGCTTTTTAAGCGTTTTTAGCTATCTATTTGCTCAAAATTGACAAATTTTCGGCGCTTTGCGCCATATACTCATGTTTTAACTATCTTTTGTTCAATTTGTTCGACTTTTTTGATTTTTGTTCTAAATTTTTTCATGTTTTTATGACCTAGAAAAATAGAGCATCGTCAGAAACGCCAAAAAAATGATGTTTTTGACGCGTATCCACCGTTTTTTTGGCTCGAAAAAGGCACTCGAAATTTCACCCCCACCACCCCCACCCCAGAATTCCCATACTTGTGGGTAAGTTTAGAAAACATCGTGTTCTTTATTTTCTGACGATGCTCTATCTTTCTAAAGCATAAGAACACAAAATTTCGAAAAAAATTAAAAAGTATAACTAATTGAACAAAATATAGTCAAAAAATGAGTAAATGTTGACACGTTTGAGCAGATAAATAGCTAAAACGTTTGAAAAAGCACTTTTCCTACAAAATTTTCAGGAAATTTTGGGAAACTTTCAAGAAATCGCGAATTCTTGGGGCTGGGTGAAAAATTTCTGGGATGGAATCAAAATTTTTCTGTGTGCTGATACCCACAAACCACTCTAAGTTCATGTATGCCAGCCACTTATAAGAAAATAATTGAGGCGAGAAATAATTCGGCAAATTAAGTATTTCACCTATTCCGTTTTATCTGCAAAACGAGACGAAGAGAATTTTTGATCTAATAAATGCACATGTGCGGTATTTACAAATAAATCGGGAGATTGACGGAAAGCACAGTATTGTACCCCTTTTGAACGTACATATGTATAACATAACACAAAAATTAGGGAAATGCAACAATTAGTAAATACTACACAGGTACAAGCATGTCTGCATAATGCGGTGCAAGACAGACCTAAATTAATTTCTCATGTTGCGCTAGCCCACTAATTATTAACAAAGTAAAAAGACAGAAAACGAAATGAAACGAATTTCTTTTTAAAAAAGTCATTAATATTGCGAACAAGAATTTTGAAAAACGTTGCTGGTACAATAAAAACAAAACAGACGGGCAATATGAAAATAAATACATCTTACGTAAAAGAGACAGACAACTTCTTTACAACTTTAGAGCTACTTTCCAAAGATCGAAACGTCATCTGTTATCTATATTTATATTTAGTACACATTGGGATAAGATTTAGAAAATGTGTGCGGTTTGATTAAATACAAAAATTTCAATTCATTTTATGCGTCAAATCGTTTTTTGAGTAGTTTAACTTATTATTTTTCAAAATTTATATACACCATATCCCCTTTTATCTTCAAATTTATGATGACATTGAAATTTATGGAAAATAATTCCTGCATTAGGAACAATTGTTATTGAAATTGGGGGCCAGAAAATGGCTAAAATCGAACAGGGTCTGGAAAATGTGCAACAATGCTATTAATGGACCTTAAAGCGAAAATTACAATACCGTTCTCGCACAAGTACGCAGCTAGGGTCATGTTCAAGGCATCGTACTCAGGCCATGTTAATGAGAATTCCAAGATGGAGTGTAGTCCTGGTGGCCGATTTTCTTTGCTAAACAAGGTCTTCAATTTTCGCTGAAAAGTTTGAAACTGCACTTAAACACTTTCCTGTACTGTTAGAATAAAATGTAAGTTATATCGATTTTCACTTCCGGATATTCTATACAAAGGACTTCATGTAAAAATATGTACTGATATCTAAGAATAAAACAAATTGTATGAAAAGAGTAAATTATCTATCCTGGTATTATGAGACCTGTCACATTAAACGGCTTATCAAAACGGTTACATTGTGTCAGCGAAAAATTGTCGTTTGCTATAATTGTGACTTTACATCTGGTTCCCTATATGTTAAGTCAAAAGAATTGTTTTAAAAATTTTATTTGCATTTGAAAAAATTTTTTGGACATTTTATAGCTCCCAAGTTAATGTCAACTTATTTCTGGCATCGAAGGAAAGTTTTTCTAAATTTCCATTTTCTCGATGAAGTGCGATTTACATAGTCACGAGAATCTAAAACTCAGAAGTATCAGCATACATAAGGTCTTTAATTGAATACTGGAAATGCAAATAGTCTTCGCTACATCAAAGGGGAAAAATGGTATTTTCGCTCTTCACTTTTGAGTTTTAGTTCCGTCGTTTAAAAATCTTAAGCTTGTGGGGAACAAGCATTGATGGCTTTTCTTGGACACATAGGAATAAGCTCTTTTTAAATTAAGCGAAAATTCGAGTTGTCAATCGGTATTGAATTGCTATTAATCATAAGCAAAGCTGCGTATAAATATCAGGGCCCGGTTTCAATATCTTTAGTCTTAAGCCAGGCTTAAATCTGACTTCAATGTTTAAACATACATGGACAGGTTTAGGCCAGGCTTAAGCCAGGAAAATCGGTCACGTATTGAAGCCAGGTTTAAGCCTGGCTTAAGCCTTTAGATATTGAAAGCGGGCGGGCCCAGATTCTTACAGGTTCGATGTTTTCGTAGCTTGTGGAAGGTCTCGGCTCATCAAAATTAAAATACTCTTCCTCCTCCTCTAGCTTTTGAGCCTCCATAAGGTGGAGACCGAATTCCTCCCTGTTTGAGAGGACCTTCGTCGGCATAACAAAAACACCCTTGTCTGCACCAGGAATCGCTGCTTTAATAAACATGCAATTCACAACTAAGTGAACGAACAAATGATTAATTAATGAATTTGCTCTACTACAGCATACAAACACGCGAATTTATTATTTTTCAAATCTGACTAGAATTTATCCGAAAGAATTGAAGTTTTAAGCAAAAAAAGTACAACATTGTTATTGACATTATTATTAAACAGTAATGATTGCACTGGCATATCCAATCCTAAAAATTTGAGGGATGCATACGAAGAGAAAAAATTTGCGCTGCTTCATAGCAATAGAAAATTTATGGTCAAATATAATAGTGCGCCAAGACTTAATTATGTTAGCCCACCAAAGGAAAAGGTGACTTCAGTAAACTGCACCAAAGGTGTCTTTTGTGGCCCGCAAAAAAGGTCAGCTGAAGCAAAAATGAGAAATTTTTCAAAGTTGCGGTGGTCTCAGATTGGCGAGATTAAGAACGAATAAGATAATTCTTTATTTTTAGATAATCGTTTCTTGTAATTTCTACAATTATTTCAGTGATTCGCGTCAGTTTATGCTCTCAGATGACGTTTCTCAATTTTTTGCAGTCACACAGCTGGCCTTCTATATCAAGGAGACAACAAAATTAAAGTCAGACATCTGTGTAACCATCAGGAGATAGGCCAAAACATTGGTACTTTTTAGAGTTCTTTCACGGGCTCTAAAAGATGAAAAATGCACCAAAAAATTGAAATACTTCATTTTCAAAAAAAAAGTTGTTTAAAGATTTCTTAACATTTCATTCGAGCTTAACTTGTTTAACTCTTCTCTTTCCTCCCAATGTCGATTCATTTGAGAGAAAATCTACAGAAAATTAATAATTTGTCATATAATTCCGGAAATTTCGACTTATCCGGCACGTCATCTAACTTTTTTACAAGACGGAAATTATGCAAAAACAGTAAATCCGATGCGAGCCCAAAAAGGTTTAGTTTTTTAGTTCAAAATTGTGCGAACTCATATTTTGGCGGTCATTCAGATGCTTCCGGAATCTCTAATTTTTTCATATTCGAGACCCATGCAAAAAAATACTCGTACTTTCAAAATTTTAGGGTATTAGTCTAGTCACCCAGTAACTCCACAGCTACCTCCTTTTTTCTTATAGGCTAGGAAACAATTTTTTGCGGCTAAAATTGTTTATGCAACAAAGATTCTATGACTCATCCAATGATTTCTGGATCAAAAAAGCTAGTGATTTCATAACATATATTATCCAGTTTTTCAGCAAAAGTTCTATAACTAATTTCCAATTTCTAATTGCTCTAAGTGCATGATAAAAGAAGAGCAAAAGTTAATAATCCCATTTGTCTCTCAATTTAAATTTCGTAAACTGGTACCTTCTGCCAGGTTCAGATCGAGCAGAAAATGAGAAAGCAAAAGAATTTTCGCAAAAAATTGATAATCATGGAGTCATTTAGAAAAATTGCTGCACAAAAGATGATTCTAAATATAAACAGATAGCGGAAATCGACAAAACCGCTGTATCGCGCGATATTTGAAACACAAATAAATTATATGTTTTGTAAATATTTTCGACTTCTTCGAAGAAATATGGGCTACAGCTCCTCCATTCGAAAATCCGGGATCCGCTGCTGACTGCATGCAGTTTTTATATGATTTAGCGTTTATCGGGAAATATTCGATTTCTTAGCCAATGGTCATCCTTAACTTAGCCTCAATTTCCAGTAAAATTTTCAGACGGTTGCTGCAGAGAAGTAATCCTCCCATGACGCTCACGTCTGGTACAATTAATAGGCGAACACATTGCCACAAAGATGCTTTCCAAATGTCAAAAAATTTTGGAAATACAGTTTTAATGTATTAACAACTTGTAAACGTCCGAGGCAACTTCCTGTTTTGATGTTGCTTAAAAATGCAGCATTACCTTCGCTTCCTTTCCACGACGAATGCGACGGATGCGGAGAAGAAACGGTAATGGGTCGTCCGACTATAAGCCTAGTCCGGGGTTGTTCTTCTTGCCTTAGAATCATGGCGACCTGAATCGTTGCGAGAACATTAGCCTTATAATTAAGCCCAGAGAATTGCGCAGAATATTAAACTTACTTGTTCCGAGGTCATGCCTTGTACACTGATGTTGTTGATTTGTAAAATATGATCGCCAGTTCTTAGACGACCATCCTAAAAAACAATAAATTGAAGTAAAGCTGACTTTGAAATATTGTTCGAAATAATCAGAAAACTATTTGACCGAAGATTAGGAGAAGTCAATTAGATGAAAGGATTACTTTTCCAGCAATGCTGCCAGGCACAATTGTTTTTACGACCACTCCTGTGCTTCGTCCTCCGACGATACCAAATCCCAAAGAAGAGCCATCGTTTTTCAAATCAATGATTTGCACCTGTATCAGTTCGCCGAACAGCTGAATTTACACATTATCTTTCAATAAACATGAGTGGGCTCAAAATTTTGGGTGGGGCAGACATGTACGTGAAGTGTGCGGGGAGGGGGTTGGGGTCAAGACCCCCAGAATGGCAAAAATGGGAAATTTCCTCCGGTAAATAAGGCAAAACGAAGGCAGAAAACGGATGAAAATTCAAAATTTTCTTCAAACGTGCTTAAAATCGACTAGAAACTGTCTAATAACGTTGTTTTGACGCTGTTTTATCGCTTATACCAGTTTTTGAAGTGATTTCGACCCAAAAAAGCTCAATTCTCAACTCCCTTAACGCCAGTCCCCCTCCCCCAGATCGTCATGCTGTACATACATCTATGGTGGGGTAGGGGGCCGGCTAGGCAGGAATGACCTAAAATTTTTGGGCGAAAACGACCAAAAATCATCTGAAAACGGCCAGAAAATGCAAGTAAAAAATGAGTGAGTCAAAAATTTTCTGGCTTCGGGGGATAGGAGGACGACTAACGTTGTTCGTAGTAGCATCTTATTTTTAGACTTCTACGCGATTGGCAACCCTTCAGCATCCAAAATAGTTTGAATAATCTGAAACGTTCAACAAAGGTGATACCAATAGATTATGCGAATCAGATCGTCGACTTATTTCAATCATTGTTGAAATTGCCCGCTCGCTATCCCACACAAACAGCAGCCGAATTCTGGAGGCCTCGGTAGTACAAAACTGGCATAAAATTCCAAAAAATGCCCTTAAATATAATTATGGGGTCTCACAGATTTTCGGGGGAACTACCCCCACGCCCAAGTGTAGTTGCAACGTGTGTGGGTGTTCGTAAACCCGTTCAAGACACAAAACGACGGAAATTCAACAAAAATAATACTTACCCATAGCAACAATAGATTATACATTTCTTGCCGATCAGAAAGAATATTTCAAATTTAAGAAAAAACACTGCATGGTTACGGGAGCTCAAATCGTTTGAAATAGGATGATTGCAACTGTCGCCTAATAGAGTAAATTCATTGAGTAAATTTTGCCCGCTTCCAAAAATAGTATGAATTTAATTGATGTAAAACTATTCCGCTTGCTTCTCTTAGAAGTAAGTGAACTAATTCCAATATTTTTTATTAATATTCTGCCCCATCTCAGCATATATCTCAAAGTAATCCGGCGCCCGTTTTAAGATGCAAGCTCAAACCTGATCTTCCTCCTCTGCGATCGATTTCAAGTCCATGTATTCCTCGTAAATGGTGTCCATGTAAATTGATTTTGAAAATAATTAATATTTCACTATCATTTTTTAATAGTCTTAGAATATTTGTATAAACGTTGCGTGTGCGTGTACACTAATGACAAAGACGAATGAAGATAGATCGAATTGTAGCAAGCTAATATACGCTTTTTAGAAATAACGGCAGTAATGTTTTCCTGTAATAGATGTACGGTCTATCTGATTGCTCTTGACGAAATATTCTCCGCTTGCTGTAACTGACAATGCGAATAAAAGCATTTCCGTACCTAGGCGGAATTAAGCCGGAAAAAACAGCGATATCGCACGCTATTTAGGATATCGCATTCTTAGTTTACGACCCAAACTATAGTTATAAAAATGCATCGTATCAGAAACAACAAAAAAGATAAAATATACCGTTCATTCATATTTCGGATCATTTTTAGTAAAACCCCGCTTTGTCAGTTTTATACCTATCTATTTTGTCACCATAAGCTTTAAGCGCATGAAAGGCGTGGTTACGAAAAGATATACTCGTATGATGCAACTAACATGCCAATGTGACGGCTACATCAAGCCCTAGTTCAAGCAACTAAACCGTTCTTTTTACCTCCTGCCCAAAGCGTACCATTTTTAGGAGCACTTCGTCGAAAATAAAGAAGAATTGCTCATTTTCTGTCGCTAGTCACGATGAGCGTGGTCAAAAAATTGATTCTCTTCGAAATTTTGTCAAAAGGCAAGAAAACAGCCGAAAAAAACCTATTCGTTCGATCCACACAAGCCCAAATTATTGTACGCAAGGGAACGCAAGAATCGTGTTTAAGGGACCTATTCAGAACCAGAATAGCATAGGACGCATTATATTAATTAAGCCTCCATTCAGTCGATCCTTATTTTTCCAATATTTTCCATAAGGTAACCGTTGAATAGGAGACATGAGTCCCCAAAGTAACTAACTCCCACTTATTTTTATGCATTTTTGAGTTAGAAAGGAAGACCGTGCACAATTTCGTTAAGAAATACTTAAATTAAATTGCGCGACGACGATCACTTGTTTTGTGAGTAGAACTTCGAAAAATTCAAATGAACAGCATGACATGACGACGAAGAACTCGTATCTACGCATTTACATTTATGCGTAACTTACACATTACGTTCAAGCTTATGGTAGATGCAACAATGTCATGATTCGAAATTGAGTTCGGTATGTTCTTATGCTTGAGATCGAAGATTTTGTACGTCAAAATCTGCTTTGAATAAGCGTAAACAAGATGTAAATTGAATCACACTCTTGATAAAAACAACTTGATTTTGATTATTAGGTACCTCCTCTGTGCGGCAAACAATACTGCTTATTTATATTGAAAAAGCATGTGTTACGGTTGTATTTTAATTTACTAAAATTTAATACAATACGATTAATTACTTTCTCACTCATTAGCATGAACATGCCTTGCGCTGCTATATAAAAGACCTGATCGGATAAAACTTCAACTGATAAAATAATTTTAAATTGATCTTTAAAAACTATCAAGTCATTTTTGAAATTATATTTTAAGAGAAAATTAAGAGTGAAAGCGCTACTAAAGATCGTATTTTTTTCTGGCCTGCGCTAAGGAATATGTGAATAAAGATAAAAATTCTGAAATTACTCAAAGCCGCCTGAAGTCTGACAGTTATCATTCAATCTTTCCTACTCTTACTTCTGAGGTATCTCAGAAAAAGATAAATTCTTCTAATGGATGTTCACCTAAACAATAACATATCCAACTTATGTGACAGACTCGTATATTTTTAGTTCTCCGTTTGTGGATATAGAATGATGTAAGGATGGCAGTGTCCAAACAAAAACGGTCAGACCTAACGTAAGGGATGAGAAGTTCGTTTTTGAGAGGAGAAAATCTGTGCGTGAGACGGAATTAATAACTTTCGAATTATATGGCACGACAAGCAAATAGTTTTTATACCTTTTTTCGCTACCGTCAAGAGACAGCTAGCAATTAAAAATTCTGGAATAAGATTTGTGAGGTCTCTTCACCCAACATTTTTTCTTTAATTTTGACCTTATTTTCTGCAAAATTGATTCAAAACTTATTTCATACGGCTAAAATTGAAGAAAAATAGCGAGAGTGAAATTTAAGAAAATATCCTAAATAGTTATGGTTTATCCGAAAGTAATGTGCCAAATATGAGGTTGCTATCCCTTAGATGCAGAGGCGTAGCCAGGATTTTGGTTCGATAAAGGGCATGAAAAAATTCTTTAAGACTACTTTTGCATTGAATGTCAGTAGCCTTATGCATAATGGAACTGAGTTTTTCGACCTTTAGTACCGTAGCCTAGCTAATTTATGGGTTTCTGACGATCAAGAATACAAAAAGTGTAAAGCGGCGCGAAGTGCCGAAAATTTTTGGGATTTCTTACCGTTTTCATGTAGAATTTACGGCCTTTCTACTGGCAAACAGCTCGAAATCATAAGTGGCGCAAAGTGCCAAGAAAGTTAGTCATTTTTTACCGCCCTTCACATTTTGTAGCTCTGTGAATACTAATAGTCTGACAGAGCAGAAAATTATCAAATTTGTATCAAACAATTTCGACAGTTTAAGCTTCTAACAAGAAAACTGATAATTACTAACTTTGTCTGATATTTTGAATAATTCATGCTTTTAAACGCAATGCTGGAGCTTTACAAAAAGAAAGAACAGTTACTGGCAGAGCTACGCGCCGGGAAATTTTGACGTTTTTGCACTTTAAATCCAATTAATACCACTCAAATCATACAAAACAGACAAATTAATGCCGGCGCGAAACGCCGGAAATTTTTAGAAATTCCTAACCCTTTTACCTGGCTTGTTCTCCCTAAAATCTCGTTGCACATGTACATGGAGATTTTGCGGCTGCGGGAGGTATGGGGTGGCGCGCTCAAGCGTTCCCAGCGGGGTCCGGGGCAGAGTTCCGGAAAATTTTGTAAAAAAGCATTTTAATGTTTAATAATAACATTAAAAGTTTTGCCAAATCGGCCAAATCTCGGTTCTGAATCAAGCCCAAAAACACTTAAAATTGATGAACTCCTACATTGCACAAAATTTCTGAGCTGAAATGCGTTTTCCGACCTCTGCTAATTACTTAGCGCAGCAACGGGTCGCTGCCAATAAGATATTCAGGGAAGCCCATGAAAAGGCTACATTTTGATTTGATCGGTCATAACTTCAGCTCATGTGGACATAAAACTTCAGGACCAGCTGCACTATATAGACAAACATGTCTTTGTTTAAACCGCATTAAAAATTTTGGCCAGCTGCCAGCGGTTCGTGCACTACGGCTATTTGTTTACACCTCACTTTGATATTGTTTTAACCCCAGTGTTTCTGCATTGTATCACATTACTACATATTTAGGCATCATTTTTTGACATGTTTGACAATATATACTGTCACAAAAATTAAGTAGCACATTTTTTAATCCCCCAGAGTAGATACGCTTCCTACTGAGTGCAAAAATTTTAGGAAAACGTTAAAATGGGGTGCAAATTGATGGCAGGACCAATGACGCTATTGGTGTTTAAACAATATTAAAGTAGGGTGTAAACTAATTGCCTTAGCGCCCGAACCATTGATATCTGGTCAAAATGTTCTACACGATTTGAAAGAAGACACTTTTATCTATCTGAAGTAGTCATTTCTAACGTCTGATATTCACATCAGCCAAAGTTATGACCTGTTGAATCGGAATGTAGCCTTTTTATGGGCCTCCCTGTAGAAAAATGTAACAATGAAACTTTTGTTCTTACCGTTTTCAGGCCCATTTGTGGCCTTTTTATTAACAAGATGCAGTTCAGAAAACAGTAAATGTGCAAAAACATAGGAAAATTTGGCCATTCCTTTCATTTAAAATGGGATTGTGTGTCCTTGTAAATAAAAACAAACTAAGCAAAGAATAGACAAACTGGTACACAAAAGAAAAACAAAGCAGAGATTAGACAAACTGGTACACTATCATTTTCGCACTTTTACTATTATGCTCAACAATCATGCACAGTTTTATTCAACGAACAAATAGTGCATTAAATTACTAAAGTGATGTGAAGTGCTGGATTATTTAAGCTGATTCAAGCTTTTAAATTCATTGGATCCATATAACAATAAATAATAATGACTCGGAGCGAAGCGCCGTAAATTTTTGACGTTTTTGCCTTTTTGAGCTCAGTTTTCTGGACACACTTTATTGCAACAGAAAGATCAACAATATTTCTAAAAAAGTACGGGAGCATGTGCCCCAATGCCCCCCTGGCTACGCCTATGCTTAGACGTCGCTTATTATTAAAAATTATTAAACGAAAAGAAGAGTAGAATCGCTAAAGAATCTCAGAACGACTATAATTTTGCTTGTCATTCCGACATGAATTTGCAACGTTTGAAAAAGCGAGTTTCTGAACGATAAAAATAAATAAAAGAAACGAATAACAGACAAATAACCAAGATCCATGCAGCAAAGAGAGGGCAGAATACAAGATGAAGCGAAATCAACAAAAATGCAAAAGTACAAGAAATTTTATTAATGCTAAAAACAAAAACACGATAATATTTTTAAAAAAAGGTACGACAAAAATTCACTTAAATGAAAATAAATTTTAGTACCTAAATGATCAGAACAAAGAATAAAAAACATAAAATCAATATTACCACCATGCTGTTTTCCCCACTTCCGCTTAATGATTGTACTTCGTCGTCTGACGTGGGAAATGCAAAACGCGAGTCAACGCCTCGGGTATCAATGATTGCAGTCTCGTTTTTAACAAGTTTAATCGTTACTGGTCAAATTTTAAAATTAGAACGAATTCGATGTAAACGGAACACACTTCAAACTTAATGCAGTGACATCGCACTAAAACAAGTAAACTAAAATTAGAAACTTCCTTACAAGTACAGAGCCGCAGGAATGTATTTTTCATTAAAATTTGGGCTTTGATCGCTGCATTACACAAAAATGATCGAACACGAAAGCTAAAATGTGACTAAGGCCCTAAGACATGTCGCAGAATCGAATTAATAATGCAATCACATGTGATTAGGGAAAAATGGAAAGGTGAAAACTGATGTATTTCACGAAAGCATTTAGACAATTAATTAAATAACAATATTAATGATGATTTTCATTCTGAGTAAGTACACTTCGCCGGGGGATTCATTATTCTTATAGTTTGTTTGTCCAACCATTGATCAATACTGTTAGCATTTCGAGTAGGTAGTAAAATGAGTGCGATGCTTAAAATTAAGTGTCTGATAACTGGACGCGTTCGTATCTTGAATAAGTCGATCAGCGTTAAGCATTAGTCCTTGTTTTTCATGAAAACGTATACTTAGCTTAGCTTACATATCCTCCCTTGCAGTTGACCACGTATCTACATGGCTATGACAAATTTAATACATCAAAGATGCACAGTATGGCCGGTCTAGGAGGTCAGCCAGAGTTTTTTGAATCAAAATAGCCTCAAAGACTGGTACAAATTGCAAAATAGCATAATAAATGCATTAATAAGCAGTTTCTGGTCAGTCTCAAGCAGTTTTGCAAAAATGATTTGTTGCATTTCAAAACCTTCAATTTGCTTTATTTTCTCCTGAAAGTTTCCTATAATTCTCACTCTGAGGGTTTAGACCCTGAGCCTTCCCTCCACGTGCACGTCTGGTTGGGATGGGATCTAGATAAAACATGGGTGTGGAAGGAAGTCTCGTCTAAAGAACCCCTTAAGTTCGAAACCCTAGAAGTAGGTATTTAAAAACTTTCTTGCGAATTTCCGATGCTAGATGGGTAGAGCTCAACGAGAAACGTCGAAAAATGGTGTTTTTGTATGAAACATACGTTTTTTGAAAGCTTTTTAATCATCAAACATTTTGGAACACCCCAGAATTTAGGCGCTGCCAGACCATGTACGAGAATTGCCTAGACCTCAGAAGTACAAGAGTGAAAATTTTTTGGTAGAAATAAGGTCAAATGGAGATAAATTGCAACTTGCAAAAGTGATAAATCTAAAAGATAATAATATTTAATGTTATTTTTCTCATGCCAATTTTAAAGTAATCTCTATTAACTCGAGTTGGAGGTAAAAGAAGTTATTAGCCACACTGTTGCCTAATTTTGAAGAATTTTACGGTTAAGAATTGTATGAGGTTACAATATTAATTTTTATATTATTTTCCTTGCTAGCTAAAGTTATTGAGAAAATCTTATTGAATAAATATAATCCATCTAATTTTGTAATTCGTTTTTGTCTAAATACGAGTATTAAAAAATACGACAGGTTTAGCAATTGTTTGTATTAAATCTTGTTTTGCGCCGACAAGTGTTTGAAATATTTTGTCAGATTGTTGAAAGAGATTGTTGCTACAAGTTACGAAGTAGAACACAATATGTTATACTTCGTGTTTTCACAACTACATCAGATTTAAATAGCTTTGCACGTTGTCTCTAAGCAACTGCTGAATTAGCTAGCAGAATAATTCATCTAAGGATCAGAAAAAATTATTTAAAGAGACGAGATCAATCATTGATTCTGGAATAGTAACAAGCACGCAAATCTTGCAATTAAAAAATGAATATCTTAATGCAGACAGCGGGGTACTTACGTATTATACTCCCCCGCCACCAATTTTTTCTCATTTTTGCTTGTTTTTACCCAGTTTTAGTCATTGTTACATAATTTTTATGCATAGATGAACGTAGAACGCATGTGGCGTTCTGCTAAGATTAGAAATAAACGTCAGTGTGGTACGTTTCGCGAAATGCTCGACTCGTATATATCCGAATTCATGTGGCGTTATATGTCAAACGAATGTCCTTTTGATCGCATTTTAAATGATATTGCCGCGTTCATGCCTTTTCAATAACCTACATATGCATACAAAATATGTAACATTGGTTATCATCATGTTAATAAAAGTCTATGACTAAAAAACTGGGTAAAAACAAGCAAAAATGAGAAAAAATTGGTGGCGGGGGTATAATACGTAAGTACCGACAGGGGCAATGCAAGAAAACAAACGTAAGAAATGAAGACAAAATAAAAATTATGCTTTCTAGACGCTTTTAGGTTAAGTAAATCGATCCTTTTTTGGTTTCGACAAATTTAGAAATCCAATGATTGGAATTCGACTCAAGGGAACTTCTAGTGTTATGATATATTGCTTTAGAACCAAATAGTTACATAAGTTAGGATACTATACAAAACTATCTCCAATTCTGAATAAAAAATCTCATTTTGTTGAAAATAATTATTCTATTCTGAAAATGTTTTGGATCACTACACCATGGAAAGTCAAAAAATTAATTAGAGATAAGCGACTAAAGGATGTTATGATCGCAATTCAATGAACTCTATCAGTGAACAGATATGACTAGTGATGTAATGTAACCGGTTTAAATACATGGCTGCTTACTTTAAAACATTTCCTCAAAAACTAAAATGAAAGCAATCAAATTTAGAGAGTTCTAACTGATGAGCGATGTTGATGATTGGTCTTGAATTATCTTTATAATTAGAACAATTGTCGATTATTTCGAAAATATCACTTTCCATCATGATTGAAATGTTAGTATTTATTTTAAGTTGAATTGACGTCTTCTGCTATTCTAGAAAAGAAGTTAACAAACGTCTCCAACGATTATGAAAATAAAATTTCTCCACCTATAGTATGTTTCGCACAAGCTTGGAGTTTTCTCTTGAATTTAAGCCGCATGAGTAGACTACAAAAATGGCATAGAAGTTTCGTACAGAATGCTGTCCAAAAATCAGAAAGGTCATTGGTCGCTGCTGACATATGGGCACCACTGGCCACCACCACTTATGGGCGTGGGTGGAAATTTTTTTGTTTTTGCTTCGCAATTTTTTAATGACAATGGACAGTGCTCAATGAGAAACGTTGAAAAATCGCGTTTTTCACCATACCACCATTGTAAGACCATTTTTTGACCTTTCGATAATCTTGCACCCTCCCAGAATTTTGGTGCTGCCCACCGATGGTCACCACTAATTATACCACTAAAGATGCACAGTATATCCAATCTGGTGAGGGGGTCAGTTGGTCTGAGAGGAATCGAAAATTTAGCTATTTTGAGCCAAAATGACCTCAAACATAAGCGCTAAAATAGCATTAAATATTTTAAACAGTATCTGGTCCATTTGGAGTACTTTCCCAAAAACTTTTCAATTTTCATCCATTTTTGACCTTCATTTTTCCTCAATTCTGAAGGGTCCAGCCAGAACTCCAAGCCCCTCACGTGCATGTCTGGTCCCACCCTATATTTCGATATATTGCAGAATGTCATTCCTGCTGTACAGTATGACCTTAAAAGGCTCTTGCAGTTACTTTAATTTCTTTTCAAAAACCGCAATTAAATGAAACGGACTGTAAGCGATTTTCATATTTGAACGGTATCGAGTAGACACTTCTTCTGATATTTTGTAATAATACTTTAATTATTTGACACGAGCTATTTTCAGCAGTAAGCCAATAAAAATTGATGAAAAACGTAACGGCTGAATTTCAAATATGCGCTATTGGAAATGTCCGCTTTTAAACGGAAATAAGCTTCATGAGAATGTGTTCATCAGTGCATAAAATATTATACATAATTAATTGAAAACAAAAATATATATATGGAAAATTTGAACCGAATGAAACGACACAAGCAATAAAATACGTGGATTTTGCAGTAAGGAACATGATAGTAATGAGAAAGCCATTCAGAACACTGCGTGCAATGCGAGCGCAATTTCATTGTACGCTAATTAAATGCATAATTACCTAGCACAGAAACGCGCGAAAAGGATACAGAATGATATGAGAAAATCGGAGGATGTGAAAGAAAAATATTAATATCTTTTTATACTTCATTAAATATTCGTTATACATAAGCTGGATTAAGAGAGGGGCAGAGGACCGCCCTCCCTATCGTCAAAAAATAATTGAGTGCAATAGAGAATAATGTGTATCCTTTGATGATTTTGGCCATGTTTGATAACGATTTTTCGAATTTTTCCGACGATGCCAACGAGCACTCAGTAACAACATATACTGACTTTCTTGGCTCTCTAAAAAATCTTATTTTTCTTGTCAGAGGTGTGGTGATTGAAGATAACAAGGATTTTTGGTTCTTGAAATGATTTCTCGAGTATTTCTGGATGCTTTGCGCCGATTTTCGAACTGATTTTGCACGTTTTTCCTAGCTAACTTTAGGAAATCTCAAAGCTTTTTCGGATCACAAACGATTCTGTCTATCGGACGACGGCGAAAAAGCGGTACTTTAGGCATAAGGACGGATTGTTTGGACAATTTTTGCACTATTAGGAAAATTAGTGTGTTCCGCCCCGCCCCTGTCAAAAAATGCGTATATAGGCGCGTATTTAGGATTTCATTCCGACGCCGCAATTCTTTAGCTAGGTACAGAGCAGACGTGCTCCTCGGATGCGTTTAGAGGTTTCGACCCCCTTCCCAGAATGGCGACTGACCCTCTCCCCGTAAAATGGCTGTGACCATACGTGGGCAGCAAGAAAATTCTGGGGGGTGCAAGATTTTTTGAAAGTCAAAA
Organism: Mermis nigrescens; assembly: GCA_036768485.1. Taxonomy (NCBI): domain Eukaryota; kingdom Metazoa; phylum Nematoda; class Enoplea; order Mermithida; family Mermithidae; genus Mermis; species Mermis nigrescens. The sequence continues at coordinate 4,681,406 of JAVLUZ010000143.1, forward strand.
AATGGCCTTAAAAAATGGTGGTAGGGCGATAAAAACACCATTTTTCGACGTTTCTCATCAAGCACTATCCATTGGCATCAAAAAATTGCGAAAAAAACCGAAAAAAAATTTCAAAAATTGAATTCTGGGGGGGGAGTATTTTGATTTCTGGGGGGTATTTTTGTGTTTCTGGGGGGTGCATACCCTCCCAAACCCCCCCCCCACGCCCAGGTGTGGCTGTGACCCCCAGAATTATTGAGTTTTTGTAAAAGTTGGCAAAAGTTGTAAAAAGTGTGCCTTTTTGAGCGTTTTTAGCCCATTTTTGGTTCAAAAATCTCAAATTTTCGTTGCTTCGCGCCATACACACATTTTGACCATATGTTGTTCAATTTACTCGACTTTTTTCAATTTTTTTTTAAATTTTTTGACGTTTAAAGAGCATTGTCTAAAACATCAATAAAACAGTGTTTTTGACGTGTATTCATCGTTTTTTAGCCCAAAAAAGGGACTTTTAAAAAATTCGGGCCTGACCCCCCTCTGTTTCAAAATTCTCATGCTGTACATGTATTGTACAGAGTAGGCAATATCCAAAGAAACAAGCAAACAACTAATTAGTCAATAGCTATCCAAAACTCAGCTATTGAAAGTTTCGAAATTCTATCCCTATGACTTGATTTTGGAGCATCGCAAAGACAAATAGTATGGAAAGTTGCTATTCGACGCGAAGCGCCATATGTCGTTAAGTCTATTTTAACTTAAATGTGGACTGTTTTGAAGATACACCATAGGACAAGTATGAATCGACCGGCTCAGAACGCCACAAAATTTAGGTTTACTGCTCAAAACTGCGCGAAAAATCTGTTTTGGCGAATTTTTATGCAATATAAACATTTTTAAAATCTTCATACTTTCGGGGCCACCTTCCCCGCCCCTGGAGAGAAATACAAAATTTGGACCGAAATAACATTCCCTTGCAGATTTGCTTAAGTGAACACTATCAGAAACTATGTGTGAAATTTAAGGGAGCAAAGGGTCTATATGAATTATACATAAATGATGGTCGGATATTTGCAAATACCTAAATTTAAAAAATTTAAGAAAAATAAAGCTCGAACAGCCGTGACAATTCCCTCTGCAACAGTCGGTTGTATTGCGGATGATACCCGACGTACTTAAACACTTTTTATCCCCTACATTTTAAAGCAGTCACGAATAAAAAAACCCCTAGCATCGGCTATTATTAGCTATTCCTAATTAGCCTGAGGTGACACTACACAATAGCTTTTATGAAAAGAAATGTTGTCAGATGTTAATCCGTGATGAAACTGACGTAAACGGCGCATATAGATTTAGATTGACAGGTTTGAGGGAAAAAATCAGCGCAAAAAAGGATCAATATTAACAATAAACATGCGCCACTACTTGCGGCAATATGTCTTTTAGCTTTATGGACCACATAATCGCTGACGGTTGCACGCTTGTACAAAAGTACTTGCTACATGGCGGTGAATTCGAGGTTAGAGCTAAATGAAATTACCAAGCCCCCACTAGTTTTTCAAACTGTTTCCATAGTCGCCCATTCCGAGCAATAAGAACTTAGCCCGAGGCGTGCTAAACAGCGCGCAGGACCGTAATGCTTTCCGATATCTACGTTAAAAGCCGAACAAAATTTCCTATATGGGCCAATAATATAATGATGTAAGTATGCATTAAGAAGAGATCCGAATAAACGCGTATCCTTTTCGTCCGATACTCTCTCCAGTTCTTCGGCTAACACGCGTAATAAGCGAGTATAGTACGCGCTTAAGCTTCGTTAGCTCGATAAATTATGTGTCTACGCGTAGCTGCTGAGCCGTCGCGTTCGAGTTCCAAGCGAATCTAACATTACTTTAAACGAATGGGATACTATTCCCAAGAGTCGAGATGTTCAATGCGGAAAAGAAAAAATTTAGGCGACAAGTATTAAAGCTTTCGACCGGCCATTATTGTGTTACCGCATTTTGTCCTCCAACTTCGCCGAAAAACGCAACGGAATGATAATCAGCGCCGACGATAAAACGAACCGCGAAATGCTAATAAAAAATCGGCTTTTGCGTGCAATGCAGCACAATAGAGGGGCAGAGAAATCAGTCGTTATGAGCGTGCCTACAGAAGTACGAATTACGCAAATGAGGTGCGCTTTAAAATCATCGCCCTACCACTGACTGATTGATCTGCGGCAAAAATCAGGGCGGGTCCCTTAAATAGGGTTTTCGGAAAATCCTTTTATGTAAATTAATACTTCAATATCGACAATAAGAGATAATTTGCCGAAAGTTACCTTGTATTTTTCAAGCCTGTTTGATCGGATTCAGTCGAACCACAAGCAATAAATTTAAAAGCTGTACCGGTACAGAGAAATTCGATCGCTCATGAATTCGATAAGTAAATATGCGTTGGAGTTAAGAGCATTGCTATGTTCTCTTTTCTTTCACCTCCGGAGCGAAACAATAGTTTTCTGAAGCTTGTTTAAAATCAATACCATTTTATGGGAATATGTGTAAGTAGAATCACGGAAATTGTTGCATTCATCCGAAGCCTCATTTCAATTTAACAGGTCAACTTCGGCTGATGTTAAGATGAAACTCAAGGACCAGCTGCGTAAGATAGGTAAACAAGTCTTTGTTTGAACAGCGGTAAAAATTGTTGCCAAATGTCAGCGCTTCGCGTCCTACGATAATTTGTTTACACCTCATTCCGACATTGTTTAGACCCCAGAGCTTCTGCATTGTATCACATTACTGCGTATATAGGTAGGTATCCTTTTTTGACGTTTTTGACAATATATCGCGTCAAACAAAATAATAAACTCATTTTTTAACCCCCAGAGTATGTAGATACGCATCCTACTATCCTACTAAGTGCACAATTTTCGGGGTATCGTCAAAGAGGGTGCGAATAGTTGGCAGGACCCATGACGTCATGGCGTTCAAGCAATATTAATGTAGGGTGTAAACAAACTGTCGTAGCGCCCAAAGCGCTGAAATCTGACCAAAATTTTTTACATGGTATACAAGAAGACAGTTTTATCTATCGAATGCAGCCAGTCCTAAAGTTTTGTGCTCACATCAGCCGAAGTTATGACCTGTTAAATCGGAATGTGGCTTTTTTATGGCTACCCAGTATAAAAAGTAGTTATTAATTGGTCATGTTTTCAGAATCACGCAGTCCGATAAATTAGAAAATGCGGAAAGATTGAACACTTTTTTATCGCCCTTCTCGTCGCATTGTAAGTTTCTGACTTGTTGATGGCCTATAGTCTGTTTCACACAAGTTTGGGCATACATTTTAAAAACTATGTCCGACAATAAGCTGACAGATTGCGATTATAGCATTGATTTGATATATAATTATCGTAATCGTCGGCTTACTTTCGGAAAAATTCTCATAATTTATGCTTAAACTTATGTGAAACAGACTATAAGTTGACTCATTTTATTTAAGGGAGCCCAAATCTCCTTATTGATGATTGTCAAGATACAGTTATATACTCGTAGCTACGTACCTACCCATTTCGTTTGTTTTTTAATATTCTTGGTAGTACTATATTTTATAACTCATTGCCATTATTCGAGAAATTTTTATAAATTTTCAAATCATTGTCTGTTGTAATACGGAGATTACAGCTCGCTCAAAGATGTTTAAGAAAAGTAGTAATCATACCTGGGCGTTGGAAGTTTGCGGGTCCCCCCTAGAATTCAATTTTTGAAAATTTTTTCCCGTTTTTTCGCAATTTTTTGATGCCAATGCTCGATAAGAAACGTTTGAAAATTGTGTTTTTTGCCATACCACCATTTTTGGGGCCATTTTTTGACCGTTGAAAAAATCTTACACCCACCATCCCCGGACAGGCGCGGATTTAAGGCGGGGCGGGGGGCGGCCGCCCCTATTGGCCAAAAATATTTGGCGAGATAAAGAATGGATATGCAATTTGTAATGATGTTTGGCCGTCAGTGACCATAATTTCTCAAAATTTTCCGGCGCTACGCGCCGGATGATATCTATTAATGACATTTCTTAACTTTCTTGGCGACCTGGAAGCCATTATCTGTTCTAATTTTGCATAGTTTTCTTCTATTTTCAATCGAAAATTTCGATGTTTCGCATCAAATGCTATAAAAACAGGAAATCAAGCAGTAAATCATGCTTCTAGACGTCTATCCGCCTGAATTTCACAAATTTTCCGGCGCTACCCGCCAGATTTTTGTAAAAGTCGAAGAAATTTAATGATTTTCCGCACAAAATTGTCTAAAATTCTAAAATTTTTCGGAAAAATATTGCGTCAAAAGTGATTTTATGTAAAAGTATACAATGTAAAACACCGAAAAAACGCTATTTCGCGTGTTAAGGGCAAATTTTCGGACCTATTTTTGACTGTTTTTGGAAAAGTTGTGATACCGCCCCCCCCTTTAGAAAATTCTAGATCCGCCACTGCCCCCGAACTTTGGTGCCGCCCAACTATGGTAAAAATAGTATCTGTACTGACTTTTTTCTTCAATTCATGTCGGTGGAACTTCGTATTTTTCACCTCAAATTTTACTTTACTTTTCAGAAACGAACTCATCCGGCCCTAAATTCCAACATAGGAGCTTTCAGAGACGCCACTTTGAAGCTTAGTCTGCTTCATTTATTCCGAGAGCTTTTTCAGCGAATCTTTCCGAGGCTACAGTAAGTTTACTGTAAGTCATTTAGAGATCACTGTAGCTACATAGGAAGGAAGGGTTTTCCAATAAAATTTCCGGCATGATTAATTCTCGTCTTCCAGCACATCATGCAACATGCGGATGGAATTCGCGCATTTAGCTTGTCATAAATCAACCGTTAAACACGATAGACTAGCATTTTAAACATCACCGAAAACTTCCGCTTGGTGTAGTGGTATAACGTCTGATTGTCATCGAAGCAACACGAGTTCGATTCCTGCAGCAAGATTTTTATTTAGCGCACTTACTGTAGTATGTCAACTATTTAGATGCTTGAATTAAGCCTCTATGGATGGTTTAGTGCATTAAAAATGAAAGAATGGCGGCCGCTCACCCCCACTCAACTTTTCAACGGAGTTACAGTAAATCGCCTAGTTAGGCATACTGTAGCCTTCAAAAAAATTTACTGAAAAAGCTCTCGAATAAACGAAACAGACAAAAAATCATTTAATGTGTAAAAGCAATCATGATGACAAATCTGCATGGCTTTACTGCATTAACTCGCGGTTCCTTACAATCAATATGCGATTTCCAGCGCTCAACAATGAAAATGTTTCCGAGGAATTCTATAAAAATTGTCATCTTGCATGGGAAAAGGTCACTAGCTAATTCACTACAAATCTCTCCATCACGATCGTTCTTTCAGATCAAATATCAGATATGTAGTCGATTTGTATATTTTGACAGTTTTTGTATTGTCAGATGTGTGCGAGGGACAGTATCTGTCTTTTTCTAAAAGCAGTTAGTTTCATTAGTTTTTCTCTTCGCAGAGGAGCACAGCGTGCAGAATTGGCGAATTGACAGTTGACAAACTCAGATCTGTTGCCATTGATCTATAGCCTCAAACTTCACAGAATATTAAATTGCAGCAAAAACAATGATTTTTAACTTAGAGATGAATTCGGACATTTTTCGAGAAGACCTTCGATGTTCCGTTAGCAGCTTACGCTGTTTTCAGTTCTAGCCGAACATGAATGGAAGAGTCAGCCTTTTATTCCGAACAAGCTGAAAGATGCAAAAACAACACTCGCTTTGAAAAAGGGCCCGAACTTGAATAAGCGAGTCCTCTTGCTGCCTAAATATTATCTGTCACAATTGGTTTTGCAAGTTCCATTAGCGCCAACAGCGCTGAAAGCCGCCACTTTTCCTGGACTATCATTATCCCTGAACGGATATGAGTACTGCTACCATATATGCATAGCATGGGTCAGCCTTGTCAGAATGGAGCGCCTCTGCTACGTTACCTAAATTCGATTGCACTTAAAGTCAATAATCCACAAGATTTGTAATTTTTACTTCAAGTGATCACTTCCATATTTGGATAATACTCTGTGTTTTTCTTCTGTAGGCCGCAGAATATACTTCGATTTTTGAATTGCTAAGAGGAAGTCTAATTTTTAGCGTGCATGCATGCATGAGCTTAGGTGACTTTTTCCTAGTCTCCGTCTTTTACATCTATAAAAATGCGTGTTTCCAAGTATATTCGTCCTTTTTTGTTCCATCAGAGCATTTTCCTTGCTAGTTTATAATATAAATAGGCTCTCGATGAGCCTATTTATATTTATAGATGTCTACCACATCAATTTTACTCGTATGTGCATAGTTCTCATTCAAAATATTTAGCTGTACTTCACAGAATGTTTAGTCAGGCATAAAGTTCGTATGCGCCGGTAAGATCTCGAGTCGTTTTCTGAATTGAAAGGAACCAAAATCTCCCATTAAAGTAAGAAAATATATGGTGAAAGATGAAATTTTCACAAATGAGTCAAAAATTGTTAGCATAGTGGCTCCTGTGATAATTTCATGTCGAGCACGCTTCAGCTATTATTTTAAATTAATAAAAGTCAAAACCGTGGTTGATTACAAATTGAACCAGGATTAGTTCAGCAAACAAAATTGGATTGTTTTACTCGCAGTAGACCCCGTCTGGCTGCGTTGGGCTTTAGAACCAGAATATGAAAATCAGATGATTAATGTATTGCTGTAGAATAAAAATTTCGAATAGAACATTCTGAGAATGTAGAAAAAACTAAAGTCGTGGATTTATGTATCGTTTAGCTTTTATTAGTTCTAAATTTTCAAGCAATAAAATCAACTAACTTTTTAATTTTATAATTTTCTATGCATAATTCTGAAATTTGGTTTATTGACTTATTTTTGTTATAATACTTTTTTAGCAGTGCATTCTTATATAGCATTGCCTGCTGCAATTTTATATGATATTTTTTAATGGTCGAAAGATTAAGTCTTATATTCATGAGTGTCATGGCGACAACGTAACCATACATGGGCGGCAACCGAATTTGCGGGTGTGGGTAGTAAAAAACTAAACAAATATCTCAAAAAACATACTGAAAATTCAATTCTGAGAGTCTAATGGATTCTTGGAGGGATCTAAACCCCTCCACGATTACGTGTGATCGTGATTGGACAGAAATTGCATCACCTGCTAGCAGAAATGGAAAATTAAGGGAAAATATCAGGCATCAAGCCATTCTTAATGACTGATGGGGAGTCAAAAATACTTTATTCTCATTTGTCAATGCAGATCTCTTTAGCTTACTCAACCTAAAAGCATTAAATAGTCGTATTGTTTGTTTATAGAACGCGTACGAACGTATGTATGTACATGCATAATGCAAGAAACAGTTTACTAGATAAAAAATTTAAAATCATCGTTGTTCGACAAGACCACTCAAAATATATGACAATCCATGCATTTTGAATGTTTCTGAAAAAGATAAATTTTGTTAAAAAACGCGTATTATCATCTGAAAAAGAAAGGCTCACTTTTGATGTTTTGCATTTTTTCGCTCGTGTGCCTTTGATATCTTCGACGTTTAAAGGAACTATAAATGACTATTTTTGAACAGTTAATCCAACAAAAATTTTGTCTTATATTATTATGTCATCATTAGATAAATAATAATATCCTTATATGTATGATTTCAATGCAAATCTTAAGCGGGAAATGCTTGCTGTGCATTCGTCGGTAAAAAATTATATTTGGTTATGATGCGAAGGATATAATTTTTAAAGGTTTTTGCAACACAACAATATATACATGAAAGCATTGAAATTTCATTTTATCCCTCGATTTTTCATTTTGGAATTTCAGAAAATATCCACGCTGCTGTTCATTGGGTATTAGAGCAGTTTGAAATATGTGTATATTTTTAGCAGAACTGCAGACCAAAAATTTTAGTAAGGATGGAGGAGGTATCCCAATTTTCCCTCAAACAGTAGAGAATAAGTGTGAAAATCATTTTTTACCTTTTTTATTATTGAGTTTTATTCAAAATCATAAAGCAAATTTATTCGTAAAATTTTCAAAATTTTTGTAAATTTTGTATGAAACGGTGCTTAATGCTGACTGATTCTCTTAAGGTTTAGCGGAAATCAGGCGCAAAGTGCCGGAAATTTGTAGAAGATGAGCGAAAAAACATTTGGGACTAAAATTATCTTTGTGTCCTGAAGCATAAGTAAAAGCCCACTAAAGTATTTTACGCGAAGCGCCGAAAATGTTTAAATTTAAGTATTTTAAAAACTTGATAAAGTGTACTGAAAATATTTTTGTTCCATAAATCTTTTTGAGAACTATATGAAAACATTGTTGTCGGCGTCACAAAAATGTGGATTTCAGGTCTCAAGAAACTAAATAAATGCACTTAATAGATAGAATCCTTCGCAAAACGCAGAAAAATGAAAAACGATGACCGGAAATTATTGAAAATACATAATCGTTTTTTTTCGCCAGCAAAGTGGGTCAATGGGGGAAGCGGTCGCCCCGTCCACTTCATATCTATTCATGAAAGGTTTGCTCCGTATGAATATTTAGACACACAGTTTTGTTTTTTTTTAAAGTTTTTGTTTTTTCTCGCTTTACTAAATTTTTTCAAACATTTTTTCACTTTAATTTTTTTACACGGTTTTATTTTTTAGTATTGTTCTCGGTAATGTAATGTCTGTAGTCAGAAATCTTTATCTTCTTGACAGGTTCTTAATCACAATGTGAATTGAGTGATCAAAATCTCGTCGTCAAAGCGTCTCAGACCTCTCTTGAATAAAATTTTTCCATTGAGCAACTTTCTCTAGAATATTAGATGCCTTGTCGTTAAGTAAAATGCTAAGAATTCATGCAAAACTTATTACAATTCATCTTGAGCTCCAGATGCTTACTTAATTTTTCTTTTATTAATTGATGGCAATCAGTAATACCAACAAATGAAATTCTAACCTGCCTGTGAAAGAACTAGCATACCGTCGGACTCGTGCTTAATCGCTGGTACAGCAGATGGCTTTAAAAATATGCAAAATATCACTCGATAATGAAATGAACGATGAATCATAATAAAGTTTTATAAATTTATTACTCTATTTACATGAAGAGCCTTAAATCATGCAGAATGACAGTACTGACATCGGAGGCATACATGTAACACGGGGGTGGGGAATCCCTCACCCAAAGTTGGTCGTCCCTTCCATACCCCAAAGTCAGAAAATTGTTGACTCCTCCCGAATTTTCGACTCCTCCCCGAATTTTTGTATTTTTGGAAAAAATGACGTTTTTGGCCATTTTTCAGGTGCTTTTTTGCCTTTTTTGCCCAAAAATCAGAGGTCGTTTACCCCAACCCCAGAAATAGTCGAAGATTTCTTAACCAAATATTCGAGCCGTTACATCTATGATCGGGGCTCTCTTGCAATTAAGCAATTTACGCTTGCAAACTTACTTCAGGAACCTTAGCCTTTTCAGTTTCGTAGACATGTAGCTTTAAATCACAAAATGTCGGTTTTGATGGTCTTCTGAATACTGCCCTAATAAAAAAGACATTTCAATATCACGACGCTGTATAAAAAAAGATTTATATTAAATTTTTTTCAATTTAGACTTATCAGACCAAAGGGCAATACGGACGCATGAGACTAATAGAAGGGCGTATAAATGCGTTAAACAGTATTTACTCGTAAATAAGTGTTTGAGCGAATTAGTTCATATGTGGCGACAAACGAAACCAAAATGTTATGCACATTAATTTTAACAAGTTTAAAATATACAGAAAACACTTATTCACCGCTCTCAACGGAAGGCCAGAACTTTTGGCTGAAGAACACTGATCCAAAAAATTGCTAAATTCCAGCCACTTTAGATAATGTTCTGGCGCTTCAAAATATTTCTGTGCTGAAAACTTGCGCTAGAAGACAGCGTCCATGATGTACATATCTAAGAAAATGATGTCATCAATTCAAAAAATTCGAACCCCCATTTAATCTTTTTCTATTGTTACCATGAATTTAAAAATCGATTAGACTGCTTTAGACCTAGATTTCGATAGTTGAAAATAAGTTCATCCAAACACAGACGTCACGCAACTAAAAAATCTATTTGATTATTGTAACATAATAACAAAAACATAAGAAAACTTATATCAATTGGTAAAAATAGTCAAGAAATTATTTAAGGCTTTGCAGGCATGTAGTTGACCCTCTGAATTGGAGAAGGGAAGGATGGCTAAAATTGTAAAGTCAGATATCCCAATTATCATTGAGATGAACAAAAGTAATAGTATTTTTCAGCGTTTCTTAGCTTGCTCTAAGGCGACGAAGAAATAATTACACGAAAAATCGAAGAAGAATGTCACCTCCTCTCTAACTCACATAAAAACAATCTGCCGTTTAAAATAGGCAGCTTAACATGTAGGTACTGGATTCTTCATCCTATCCGTCTTGACTCTTAGAAATTTTTTTAATTCTTATCATTATACTGATTTCGAAATTCAACAAGAACAAGAAAAAAGAATTTTTCATTACAAGGCGTTGAAGATTTTTGACTTTCTAACCATTCCTTACTAAATTATGGATGTTCAACAGAAAAAATTATACTTAAATAATAAATCCGGCACGATGTGCCAGAAAAATATCGGGCATGACGTGTGCTAAAAACTAATTTTCGCGGTATTTCAGATGCGCTTCACGATCTTTTAATTTTTCCTCTAAGGGAGCTTGTAAAAAATATTATTTTTTAATTTTAGGACGGACTTTTCCACCTAGTCTCCCACACAGCTACGTGCCAGGGATTTGAAGATGCAAAAATAAAAACTTAGTGTTATTCAAAATTTATTTTAAAATGATTTTTCATTTAATACAAAATAGATCACTTAGCCTTATATCTGACAATTCTGGGATAGTCAGCCTCTCTTGAAAATATGAGGAATCGGGTTACATTTTTCCTGAAAGCATCTGAATAAACCTAGTTCTGTGTGCTAGTAAAAAATAAGGCTGAATTAAATTTTTATTAAAAAAATAAGTCCGAGCTTTCAGTCAAAAATCATGAAAAATCTGCAAAAATGGCCAGTTTTTTTACATAAGTCATGAGAGGTGATGACAAATTATATATTTATAGAAGAATTGTTGAGCTGCTGATGTACTAATCCCTTTGTTATGTGCATCTACTGAGAAAAATACTTCGTATTCGATTGCACTAATAAGACAATACATCAATTCGATTTTATCATGTTCTCTAAACTTTTTTACCAAATGAGGCAACGTATTTTAATTACTTCTTTATGATAAATTAGCATAGCATTTAATTATTTAAGAAAGCATCTGCGCTAATTTAGAATCGAGGGAAAATTTTTTTAAGAAAAGGACACAAACAAAAGTGATACGATTCAATTACAGAAACGGAATTTAGAAAATCTGTTGCATATTAGCCAACAGGACATCTACATGTAACACTATCAATCAGAGAGGCTTTCAAGCATGCTTGAATGTCAAGACAAAAGAAGTTTTTCATATTAGTTTCGCTCATAAATTATAGTCTGTTTCACATGAGTTTGGGCATAAATTTTGAAAACTATGTTCGACAACATGCTAACCGATTGCGATGCCCAAACACGTGAAACAGACTATAATAACATTTAAGGAAACTAAAGGAAAAAATAAAACTCACTTGATTTCGGTCAGAGTCTTTGTAAGTCTTTTAGCAGATGCCTGAAAATAGTTCGCATTTGAAAAATATTATGAACAAGTTAGATTGCTAAAGTATGCTGCGTCGATTCAATTATTAATTTTCCTAAGATGTTGTGCGTGTGAATTTCAGAAGAAAAAACTTAGAAATTAATGAGGAGAAAAAATGGAGTATGTTTGTTGGCTGTAAATTGCGTCCTATAGTCATATTTCGAATCATATCTGCATTCATCATTGCATTCGCAAGAAAATATTAAAAATGTTATTGTGCTTGAAGTCCAAATCCTATTTTGTAAATTACAGTCTGCTCATATTAGCTTTTCCACTCATGGGCTTCTACGTACTTGTATTTAGTATTAATAATACTATTAATAGTACTTGTATTACTTGTATTATTTTTTATTTACTTATATTATACTTGTATTATTTTTTTACTTCTATTATTACTTGTATTATTTTTTATTATTTATTAAGCTAAATTCCATTTTATTGAACTTTGCGCTTTTTTTGTTGAAAAATCTTAAAGTTTTGAAAGTTGTAAGCGTCGGATAAAGCCTTAATTCCATTTTGACTTAATTCAGATAATTCCAATATTTTTAGATTTTCTGGATTATTTTTATAAGACGATAGTCTGAGGTCGTACAAAGATTATGAGAAAATATAATAATTTTAAAAACTTTCAATCAGTTTTTCTGGTCGAGTCAACAAAATTTTGATGATTATACTTTGGTTAACGCTTACGTAAATGACATCTGCCTACATATAAGTCCTGACCCACATAACTTTCTTTATATGGAGACGTAAAATTTTTTAAAATTTTTTCGCACCTCTTAACATCCTTTTGGGAGCATTGATTTCTCAGGATCTAAAATTTATTTTAGCGTGAACTACTAAAAAATCAGGAAAATCGAGAATTAAGATAATGGCGATAATTATGGATTAAAAGTAATGCAAATAGTAGAAACACATATTAAAAGTAGCATGCATTATTAAATATTGAATAAATAAATGAATTCCTTACAGCGTTTTCACTTGTCTCCAGAACAATACTGATTATATTCATGTTCTTCAGAGTGTTTTCCAAATCCCGGTTGATTCGCTGTCGCTCGAGCCAAAATTGATTCTACGAATAGACAGTAAAAATTTTTTATTAATATTTAACGTTTGAAGAACATCACCACATTGACGTTCCAGCAACTGGAATGAGTGACAGTAACTTACTAAAAATAATGGCCATATAAGTATGTACTTATGAAACGTTATGAGCAGGTTAATTATTTATAATAAAGGCATTACATAAGACATCAACTTAAGAAATCACAACCATAGATGCACAGCATGGCCGATCTGGGAAGGGGTCAAGAATTTAGCTTTTTGGGTCAAAATGACTACATAGATTTGTAGAAGCACTAAAATGGCGTTAACAGCTACGTTATTAAATAGTTTCCGATCAATTTAAACGCTTTTTGAAGAAAATTTTCAATTTTCATCCATTTTTGGCCTTCATTTTGCCTCATTTTTCCAAGAAAATGTCCTATTTTTCCGTTTTGGGGAATCGAGACCCCAAACCCTCCACACGTGCATGTCTGATCACAACTCGTGATTGTTCAAAAAATGAAAAGCATGCTAAGTAAAAGATGCTGAGAATTTTAGAAAACAATCGAATTATTCACCTACAATTAAATTCTGATCTTTTGTACGATAATATGGGCACAGCGAAAAAAGAATAAGAATTGGTTCTACATACATAAGCCATGCTAACCACCACACCTACTTTCGCAAACTCATTTTTGGGCTCATCTTGAGCCATATAAGTTTGAAGTAAAGGCACTAGGACTTCTAAATTTTTGACCATAATCAACATCTTTTCGTTGACATCGTGAAGGTCCTCTTGAGATCGTAAGCCATGAAGCAGGCACTCAATCGTTGATACTATTAAATGAGATACCGTTTCATAACGGTAAGTATGACTCGATCAATGCATTTTTTCAATAGCTCTAGAGCACTATAAAATTTCATTAGTGTATGAGGACTACTTTTGTGACTGGCTCACTGAAAATTGCTTTAAAGATGCAAAGCTTCGGGCAGTGTGATTATTCAATGTTATTTTGTGCAATGAATCAATTTATCGGAAATGTTAATTTCAGTTTAAAGATTTATGAACAAGTGGAAATCGAATGATTTGATTAGGTACCAAGGGATGAATATTGACTTGAATTTAGCTGTCCTAGGTACTGGTTTTATTTTTGTTGCTAATTACTCGTAAAAACAATATTTTCATTTGAACAAACAAATACTGGAAATAACACGCTGGAATAACTTACAGTCTTCTGTCATTGCTCGCATTATTTTCTGTATTTTTTCAATGGGCCTTTCCTTGTTTGACACCGTCATTCTAAAAGATAACCAAGAACAAACTGTCACCGTGTTTGCTTTTCTTTGATTGAACTATAGAACATTTTATAAAACTATATTTACAGTTATACGTATACACTATAAACTTTATAGTCTGTTTAACATAAATTTGAACATAAATTTTAAGAAATCGACTAAGTCGACAGATTACGATATTGTACAAAGTATGAGCAACTACAGATAAGAATCAGACGATTCGTTTTAATGACATGTCTCAGACTTCGATCAAACTTTACACATAGTTTTACATATATATATAAGTTATTGGCCTGTTTTAAATATTTTTGCGTGTTGCCGTCTTACTGTAGTGATATGGCTTAATAAAAATTACAGTAAGCCAAAAGGGACAACTGGGCATGTCCCCAGATAAATTATTTTTCCTTCGTAAATTCTTAATCGATTTGATTAATTCTTTTCTGCTCCGTCGGCAGGCAATTTCTGCATCTAGGAGTGCTTTACATATAACCGCTTCGCTATGTTAAATTGCTTTACGCATATGAAATCACACATGGGCGTGGGGGATTGGGGGTTGTTTGTACCCCCTCTCAAAAGTTGAACCTCCTAGATTACTGTAGACCCTCAGAATTCTATTTTTAGTAACATTTTTGGCAATTTTACCCATCCTGACCCCCAGAATTTTTTTGCTGCCTACGTATGATAGTAATCCGATGAGGTCGTATTGCTTTTGTTTAAGCTTGAATAAATGAAGTGAGTTATTTATCAATTTTTTCACATCATTCGAAAGAAAATTAAATTCTTTATCAGCTGATAACGTATGTAAGGTAGCCGGATAAAGGTCTTGGTGTTATGAGCAATCAAACACTAAAAATCTCCGTATTTTACAGAATGTTCCCTTTATTTGATGGGTAAAACATTAGAATTGTCAAAAATATGCAATATTAAGCAAGTTAAAGATTAAGTCTTTTGAGCTCTTTCAGACGAGCCTAGATTTGCTGCCTAAAATTGAACTGAATCGGTGTTATAGGCAAAGGAATAAACCAAACATCAAAAAAATCATACATATTTCATCAGAAGTTAAAGCCTCATAAAGACTGCATAAATGACTAGAGTATATTTTTCCTTGACGGGTACCTACGCAGGCTTACTATAAGAATGAAGTATGTACATAAATGTGCTGATGGCGCACTTATCAAGCCTGATGTTTTCTTTGCAAATTTCCAAAAATAAAAAATAACTTGAAATGCTCTATAGCGGCAAAACAAGATTTCCATCTCCTACATACACATCAGGCTCTTATCTATTGGAATCGAATGTCGCGGAAAAAATTATGAAAATTCGAGTTCTTCAGGACAACACTGGTTAGTGGTACATACATATCTTATTTTTTGCATCATTTTCAGAGTCCCTAGCAGTTGTGCACGTGTTTGATCTAGTATTACGATCATGGGCAGCAACCGAGTCCTGGTGGTCTTGAGAACAAGTTGCAAATATCGCAAAAAACATGCAAAAATTCAATTCGGTTAGGGTCTTCTACAATGAAACCCTGCCGAGACCCCTTAGAAAATGCATCACATTCGAAGTCACCAACACAGCAACTAGACTTGTACAAAAGAAGACAGAAAGAAGCTGTTTTTCAAAAACATTAATTGTTGAATTTTTGCATATAACCTGTCTTTAAACGCACTTTTCGTGATAATTTTGCTAGTATAAGTCTAAGTATTGCATTGCGAGTCATCAGGAACATAAATGCTAAAATAACATAGAAAAATCTTTATCTACTGTTTTCGGTCAATTTCAAGCGATTTGAAAGAAAATGTTTGAGTTGTATGTATCCTATTTTTGGCCTTTACTGCGTTATTTTTCTTATACTGCATTAATTTTCTTAAAACAATTTCCACTTTTTCATTTGAGTCTAAATCATACAAGAGCGTAGGGGCTTAGACCACCTTAATCTGACCTTCCAAGTACAGAAGACCCTTACCAAATTGAATTTTTGGCATGTTTGGCGATATTTGCGACTTGTTCTCAAGCCAAACCCGCAGAACTCGGTTGCTGCCCATGATCGCAAGATTAGACCACACACGTGCACGTCTGCTAAGGACTCTGAAAGTGGCGCAAAAAGTAAGATATGTTTCTACCTCTATCCAGTGCTGTCATAAAGAAATTGAATTTTCCTAATTTTTTCGCGACATTTGATTCTAATAAATAAGAGCCTCATTCCTAGTTATTTTGGAAATTTGCAAAGAAAACATCAGGCTTGATAAGTACGTCATCAGCAGGGGCGGATTGGGGAGGGGCGGGGGCGGCCGCCTCCCCCTCCATTGGCCCAAAATAGTGCGCAAAATTAAGGATTTTTGAGCGATTTTTAGCGATTTTCGGGTTAAAACGGCTAATTTTTCCGCCCAAGTCAGGGTTCCGCCTCCCCCTTAAAGGTACCGCCCCCCACCTTAGGAAAATCCTGGATCCGTCACTGGCCATCAGCACATAAGTTCATTCTTATAGTAAGCCTGCGTAGGTACTCGTCCGGGAAAAATAGGTACACTCTATTCATTTAGGCAGTCTTTATGAGGCTTTTAACTTCTAATGAAATATGCATGATTTTCTATGTTCGGTTTATTCCTTTGCCTATAAGACCGGTTCAGTTCATCTTTAGGCAGCAAATTTAGGCTTGTCTGGAAGAGCTTAAAAGGCCTGACCTTAAACGTGCTTGATATTGCATATTTCTGTCGGTTTCGACGTTTTACCTCCCAAATAAAGGTGAAATTTTGTAAAATACGGAGATTTTCAGTGTTTAATTGCTCATAGCACCATGACCTTTAAGTGGCCACCTTACAAACGTTATCAGCTGATAGAAAATTTAATTTTCTTTCGAATGATTTAAAAGAAGTTGAAAAATAGATCACAATTTTTTTATTTTAGCTTAAACAAAAGCAGTTCGACCTCGTCGGATTACTAAGCGTAAAGCAATCAAAAGTAGCGAAACGGTCATATGTAATACACCCTTAGATGCAGAAATTGTCTGCCTACAGAACAAAAAAAGCATTAATATAATCGTTTGGAATTGTAGAAGAAAAAAGAATTTTCCTTGGGGCATGCCCAGTTGTCACTTTTGGCTTACTGTAATATTTATTAAGCCATATCTCTACAGTAGGACGACATCACGCAAAAATATTTAACACAGGTTAATAACTCATACTCGATGTAAATCTATGTGAAAAGTTTGGTCTAAATCTGAGTCATGTCATTGAAACGAATTGTCTTATTCTTATCTGCAATGGCTCATATAACAGATCGATGCAATACTCGCATTCTGTTAGCTTATTATTGGTGATAGTAAATAAAACTTATGCTCAAACTTGTACATCGTATATAGATAGAATGGCATCAGTCGAAGCTCGTTTATTAAAATAGTGATTGTCAAACAAGTTTCACTCTTAAGCAAATACCTTTTATGATTAGGTCGGCAAATCATAACAAAGTATCAATTGCTCAATCTTTGAATTACAGGCTGTTTGCTAGAATAGGGTTATGTCACGATGAAAATAGAGGTAGATGGTCCTTGCCATATGTAGATGCAAAGCATGGCCGATCTGGTATAAGCGCTAAAATAGCTTTAAAAATACGTATTACACAGTTTCTGGTCAATTTGAAGCAAATTTGGAGGAAATTTTCAATTTTTCTCTATTTTTGCCTTAATTTTGCCTCATTTCCCCGAGAATATTTCCTATTTTTCTAATCTGAGGATCTAGAAATCCAAACCCCCAAGTGCATGTCCGCTCCCTTCCACATCGAAGACCATAATTTAGTATCGAAGAGGATCGAAACAAATTTCCTTATTCACTGACTACTAAATGTTTACGGCTCAGTGCCTGATAAGTGAAAAGTCTAAAAATCATTTATTTACTAAATGTTTTGGACAAGTATTCTAAAATTATTTTCAAACTATGTATATTTTCCTACCAATTTTTTTCACTATATGTACACACGAGTATATGTAAACGTATACAAATAATACTCATTAGCACAGGTTTTTAATTAAATTTTTAACTCTGTGAAGCCTGAAATCGAATTATCGCAAAAATTCGATCGACTTCTGAGGCCGTTAACGTAAAGTACCGTAACTTGTAAAAACACGTACATACTTTCTTTATCGGACAGGGTTATAAAACAGTCCAAACAATCGCTCAAAATGTGCAATGTTATGTACATATTATTTTACTGCATTAAATTTTTAGTGTATGTACTTAAAAAAATTAAACACGATCTATCAAGATAAGAATCATTCATGCCGCTATTGACGATTACGCACAGCTTCTCATTACAAGTCATAAACGACTTAATCATTTGATCACGAGTTTAAAAATCAGTATGCAAAGTAGGGCAAATTAGCTAAAATTGTACACTGGCTAGGTTTTGATTTTCTACGCGAACGGATCATATAGTACATAAAAACTTTCTGTCTTTCAAACGCTTACTTTGCAGACCTTGATTATTCAGTCCATAGACGTAGTAAGCATTATTCGACTATCACGGGATCTAAAACTTGATATTTATCCGCGGATCAATGCGACGAATTTGGGTCTAATAATATAATGACGCTTAAAAGTAATTATCCAATTATAAATACGATCTAATCGAGCTAGACGGCTTCAATTTAACTTAAAATTGTTTGAAAATGTACTGATATAAACATTTTAGACTTTTGCATTTACTCGTGTACTCCGTTCAATCAGAACAAAAATATTCATTTAACGGCAATTACGGTTCCACAGCAAAAAAGATTCTAAGATTTCCCTGCGGATTGAACGAGTTAATATAACTTGATTCCCAGTCGGCTGTTTACGAGGTCTGCCTGGTCGCTCAAACACTGCATATTAGCTAATCTATGCACACCGACAAAGGGTGTCCATAGTTTATTCCAGAAACGACTCTTTTCTATCAATTTTTTTGGCGAAAAATTGAATGTTCAAACGTAAGTAAAAAAGAGCCTTTATCTACGTTTCTATTCTTTACTGGGATCACAATTTCTTTTTTGCTTTAACACAGCAAGCAGAGTAAAAAATAGCAAAATCGAAAACAACAAACACCATTCATGGTTGTCTGATTTTTTGGATTTTTTCTATTAATAGATACGAATATCTAATTACAATCAGCGTGGTAATTTGGCGATTTGAGGAAATGAAACGTCGCATAAGAATACTAAGTATGCTTGAGCAAGAGGGAAACCACATCATTAACAACGCAAGTAACTGGGTTCTTAGAATAGCTCTCTTCGAGATACAATAAATTAATTGAAGTGGAATTCTCTGTTTCAAAGCCCTAAAATAACAGAGCTCAATTTCTCTCAATTATAGTTCCTGAATAAGAAATAAATACAAAATGCTCGTAAGAATTTGTGCTGTGCTAGTGACACAAAAACATATCTTCTTAAACAATCCCTTTACGGATAGTAAGCATGCAAAGTGGCTCAAATATCATAACTTTTTTCGTGAATTTCGAAAAGACCGTTGCTCGGTGGTTGATAAGACCTGTCGAAAGTTTACAGCCATATAATAGTTGCGTTAATAATAAGTTCCTTGAAGTAGATATTTAATAGCAAAGAAAAATGCTCCGATGGAAGAAAAAAGACGAATATACATGGGATTGTGGATTATTAAAGATGCAAAAGGAGGGGACTAGGAAAAAGCTACCTATATATATGCGTCGAGTCACAAAATCTGTTAAAAATCAGACTTTCTCTAAGCAACGCAAAAAATCGAAGTATATTCTGCGGCCAGCAGATTGAAATAAACTATTAAACCAAAAAATGATTGAAAAAGCAGCAAGCTAGCTATGCAATAGCTATGGAAAAGTAGATGGAGTAAAGTAGGAGCATCTTTATAAGCCAATTGAATGAAATAGCAAACATCGATGCATTCAAGACAATCAAAGAAATTGTTGGTTTAAAGCAGTAGGAAACGCGTAAGCTTACGTGAAACAGACTACATGAAGGTATGTATAATTCTCATGATAACAAAATAAAACACCTTTGAATACAATTGCAGTTAGTTTTCTGTTTTTGACAATACGAAGCAAGTCAGCGTTGCAACTAGCAAGCAATTTACAAAAAGTAAACATTTTAGATTATGTTTATACACTCTTATGTGGAGCATTGAAAATTATTTAAAGAAGGTAACACTTTTTCAGAGGCCGCAGAATATACTTCGATTTTTTGCGCTGCTAGGAGAAAGTCTGAGTTTTAGCAGATTCTGCGATTTTAGGCATATACATAGGTAGCTTTTTCCTAGTCCCCTCCTTTTACATCCTCAATAATCCACAATCCCAAGTATATTCGTCTTTTTTGTTCCATCGGAGCATTTTTCTTTGCTAGTACCCTACCTTAAATTAGCATGATTTGAGTAAATCAGTCAGTGAACACGTACGGTAACATGCCACAATTATGAAAGCAGTCCAAGAAAGCGGAAAACAATATTGTTCTGAACATCAGCATTCTTTTTAAAAACAAGACAACCTTACCTTATTTAAACAGATCAAAGATGTTCAGCATAAACTTCACGTAAATATTGGGTGTAAAGAACACTTACGCTCAGATTCGTAATCCT
The DNA here is from genome assembly GCA_036768485.1 of Mermis nigrescens. Taxonomy (NCBI): domain Eukaryota; kingdom Metazoa; phylum Nematoda; class Enoplea; order Mermithida; family Mermithidae; genus Mermis; species Mermis nigrescens. Next base: position 4,702,071 of record JAVLUZ010000143.1, read on the forward strand.
GACGTTATATGAAACATTTTGAAAAAATTAAGCTTCTGCAACGCTCTAAGGATATTTTTAAAATTTTACGAACAAGAAGGGATATTCGTAGCAATAATGATGCCAAATTACTACGCTTTATTGAAAATTTTTCCATCTTCTCTAATTCTAGTTAAATCTCCAACTTGACTTACTATTGATTTAATTTTTAGCGTTAGCTTTACATAACTCACTGTGTGTAAAGAAAACATACAGTCAGATTCGTAATCATATTTTGAAAAAAATTACATTCTGCAATGATCTGGAAGTAAAATTAATTTGTAGTGTAAACTACACATTAACAATAAATGAATAGTGCGAATTTTACACAACTACTTGGTGTGTAGAAAAGTAACAGTCAGATTCGCAATTATGACGTTATGTAGAACATTTTGAATAAAAATTAAGCTTCCGTTAGGCTCTAGAACTAAAGTTTGCAGTGTGAACTTTACACAACCACCGAGTGTAAATAAGATTTTATTTTGATTCGTTATTCTGATATTACCCTGACATTACGATCAACACTTATGAAAAAATTTAGTCTCTGGCCCGAAGACAAATAAATATCAGATGTAAATTACTTTACACCATGGTTAAGTGTAAACAAACGCGCCAACTGGCGTATCGCGTTTGATTTCTGGTAAATTTTTAGACTTGAGATCATGTCCAAACTTATAACCGAAGAAGTTGGCAGGAAAAACAAACCAGAAACACGTTTAATTCACCCAATTTTTGACTTTACACCTCCCTAAAAAGCTAAATATTGATGTAAATATACATAGTTTGCTGTGACGTGTACCCCTTAGAAAGTTGTTACTTCATTTTTATTCTATTAGACCTATCCCGACTTCTAAACGGAGGAAGTGGCGAACAAAAAAACGGACAAAAATGTATTTTCCACCATCTACCACATTGTAAACTTTAAAAATTTGAACCTAAGTCCTCATTGGGTGTAAAGAAATCCGATTTGGGCCAGTTTGTAGCCTTTGAATTGTAGTACGTTCGTATTTCGAAAACTTCTTTTACGCAAAATATTTGAGATATATACCAATCAAAATTGGGCATAAACGTGTTTTTTTCGCCCATTTTACACCCCTGATTTCGAACTTTACACCTCCATAAATAACTCAATATTGCGTTTTTGAAACGCAGTTTGTTGCGACGTGTAGCCCTTAAAACGTACTTTATTCCAGTTTTATTTAATTTGTCTCGACTTATAACTAGAGAAGATGGCGAAAAAATGTTAAAAAAACGGTTTTTTACACCATCCACTGGCATGTAAAGTTTGATCCCTAGATCTGTAGTCTGTTTCACACAACTTCAGTCATAAATATTAAAACCATCTCCGGCAATAAGATGACAGATTGCGATTTTAGCATTGATCTGATATATAATTATCGTAACTCTCGGCTTACTGTCGATAAAAATTCTTAAAATTGATGCAGCGAAGTTGTGTTAAACAGACTATAACTCCGTATTGAGTGTAAAACCGTTTGCTGGTAAGCATAAAGTAGCCCTTAAGCCGTAGTACATTTCTATCTGAAAAACTTTCTTGGGACGCATAACCGGAGTTGTTGGCAGACATCAAGAAGGCAAAAACGCAATTGAAATCTGTCTTTTTACTACCAGATTTTCACTCTTACACTCCCATTCGAGAACTAATGCGAAATTCAAAAACAAAAAATTAGCTTTCTGAAGAATTCTATCTCCTACAATCCTATGCCATTAAATTAAGCATTTGAGGCATTTATACTGAGCTGTCTTCAAGCCGTTGAAAAAATTACAAAAATCGTTATATATTACAACGTTACGTCAAAACTTTACCCACTCATTAAAAACTCGGTATTGGTGTAGGTAAAAAGCCACATCGAGTTTTTATTATCTATCTTTAAAAAAACCGCACCTCCCAGATGTGTCCCGTTATAGCTGTAGGGATGCACAGGTGTTAGGGGTACCTAAGTATATTATAGGTACGCGATAGCGCGCTACCTATATATACCTGTACCTCATAGTATTTTAAAATGATTTTGCCGCTAAACGCAATACAGTCAGATTTAGCACTAGGTGCATACAATTTTTATTCGTCTATCGTAAGATTTTTGACAAAGTCGCTTAATTATTAGCATGCCATTTAATCACTTTAGTTTGCTCGTTACTCTTATTACTGTGCGAAACTAGAGTGTTTGACATTCTAATAGCTCGAAAGTATTCCAGTTTTGTTGCAAGGTGGTTGCCTGGAAACCATTAATAATTTCGGGAAGGCAAAATTTGTTACAACTATTCACAATAATCCTTTTACTCAGCTAGAGTAGTTAAGTACTATCAAAGAAAAATGCTCCGATGGAACAAAAAAGGTAAATATACTTGAATTTCTTCATTGTTAAGGATGTAAAAGGAGGGGACTAGGGAAAATTTCCCTATATGCGCAGAAGCCATAGGAATGTGCTAAACAGTTAGACTTCCCCTAAACAACGCAAAAATCGAAGTATATTCTGCGGCCTGTGAAAAATGAGGGTTCAGTCACAAAACGTTCTCAAGTGTTTCGCAAAAGAGCATTGAAGACACTTCCATGACTATTAATTAATCAATGTTTTATTTATTTAATGAAATCTTGACCTTCCACAATGCTCTGGCGTAAAAGATAATAGTGTAAACTTTACACCTACATGGCTTACTCAATAGTCTGCATGAAAAACCACAAAAAATTTCTTTAAATCTTCCAAAATAAAGTAATCAAAATACTCGCCATCGTAATCGAAATTACTACGGAAAATCTGCAGAAACGCGCATAGGCCGCAGAATATACTTCGATTTTTGCGTTGTTTAGGGAAGTCTAACTCTTTAGCACATTCCTATGGCTTCTGCGCATATAGGGAAATTTTCCCCAGTCCCCTCCTTTTACATCTTTAACAATGAAGAAATTCAAGTATATTTACCTTTTTTGTTCCATCGGAGCATTTTTCTTTGCTAGTTCCCTTCTTTTATTTAATATTTTAGGCCATATATCCATAGGTGGGCAGCGCCGAAATTATGGGGGTGCAAGTAGCTGAAGAAATTTCTTTTTTCGTCTCGAACCCTTTACACTAAAATGATCACAGATCAAGAAATATTGCATTAAAAGAGAAAAAATTTTACCTTTTGAGATATTGTAGCCCTCTACATTATAAAACCAATTGGACTGCACAGAAACCAAAATTGAGTTAGATAAGCTTCAGGACACGCTAACAGCAAAAAACCCGTATACTTTCACACTTTTGTGCAAGAAGCATTAGGTGTAAAGAAATTTTAAGTTCAGATTCGTAATCTACAACTCAGGGGCAACATTTTTAAAAAAAGATGGCCCTCCGCAAATTGTTTGATACCCAATGCTCTGGGCGGAAAAGTGATTCTCAGTGTAAACTTTACACTTGTGCTAATAACGCAATATTGGGTGTATAGAAACAAAATAAACTAGGATCTGTAACGCTAAGGTCAGGGCACATTTTAAGCATAATTAGCATGTTCCGCCTACTTAGCGGAGTAGCTGAAGAAATTTTGTTTTTCGTCTCGAAGCCTTTACACTAAAACAATCACAGATCGAGAAATATTGCGTTAAAAAGGAAAAAATTTTACGTTTCGAGATATTGTAACCCTCTACATTATAAAACTAATTGGACTGCGCAGAAACCAAAATTGAGTTAGATAAGCTTCAGGACACGCTAAGAGTAAAAAACCCGTATACTTTACACTTTTGTGCAACAACCATTGAGTGTAAAGAAATTTTAAAGTCAGATTCGTAATCTACAGCTCCGGGGCAACATTTTAAAAAAATTGGCCCTCCGCAAATTGTTTGATACCCAATGCCCTGGGCGGAAAAGTGCTTCTCAGTGTAAACTTTACACTTGTGCTTAATAACGCAATATTGGGTGAATAGAAACAAAATAAACTAGGATCTGTAACGCTAAGTTCAGGGCACGTTTTAAGCATAATTAGCATGTTCCGCCTACTTAGCGGAGTAGCTGAAGAAATTTCGTTTTTCGTCTCGAACCCTTTACACTAAAACGATCACAGATCGAGAAATATTGCGTTAAAGAGAGAAAAAATTACGTTTTGAGATATTGTAACCCTCTAAATTATAAAACAAATTGGACTGCACAGAAATCAAAATTGAGTTAGATAAGCTGGAAACACGCAAAGAGTAATTAAACCCGTATACTTTAAATTTTTGCGCAACAACCATTGAGTGTAAAGAAATTTTAAGGTCAGATTCGTAATCTACAGCTCAGGGGCAACATTTAAAAAAAATTGGCCCTCCGCAAATTATCTGATTTCTTGGTTAACATTTTACACACTCATTGCTAACTCGGCATTGAGTGTAAACAAAAGAATAAAATGGTACATCGAGTTTTTTAATTATCTATCGTTTAAAAAAACCGCACCTCTCAGATGTGTGCCGTTGTTTCTGTGAGGGGGGACACAAAATTCGCACTCGCTGTGATAAACATAAGGAAAAAGGTGGCCAAGTATATAAGGTAGCGCTATCGCGCTACCTAGATCTAGCAAATATCAATCACAACTTAATTAAATATATCAGCAGAAAACTTTTTTGACATCAGCCATATTAGTAGCGTAATTTTTCATACATTAAATAAGTCCTGTTCCTTTACGCTACTCACTAAAACAAATCTATAGACCACCCTTAAGCTCTCTTTTACAAAATCGATTATCACGAAACAGGTCGGACAATACAGACGGTCGGAAAAACGGGATTTTGGGCAATCTAGAATTGACCTATTTTATTCTTAGGAGAATTCGGTGCACTGGGACGTCGAAGAAACGTGACAGAGCGGTTAGGCCATCTAGCTATTCGGGTGGCCACCCTGGACGAGCGGCCACCACACATGGGCGTGGGCGCAGTACTGTCTCAGCAGTGCTTCAAGATTTCATAGAAGCGAAAAAACTTTACTGCAATCTCCTAGAATTAACTTAAAAAATAAATTTAAAGAAAAGCGATAAAATGCGACGTGCGACGCCTGAGGCGCAGCCTGTCTTCAGAATAACGGAAAAGTCACGCTACATAAACAGCGAGATGGGCAGGAATTTTTTTGACCCGGCCTTCTACACTTAGGTTGCAGAAAAGTGAGGAATAAGGCTTGTTCCGAAAAAAATAAAAAGTTTCTTGTACTATGTCAAACGTCTATAGTCTGTTTCACATAACTTCGTGCATAAATTGTAAGAGTTTTTATTGACAGTAAGCCGAGGGTTACGATGACTATATATCAGATCAATGCTATAATCGCAATCTGTCAGCTTATTGTCGGTTATAGTTTAAAAATTTATGACCGAAATTGTGTAAAACAGACTATAGCTTTAACCATGGCAAAAAGTTGCAACTGATGTACATACGAGTATATTGATGTGACACGCATAAAGCTCAAAGAGACATTATTTTCACCATCTGATTATAAAAAATTGAGGGTATTAAACTGTGACCCCGGCATTCAGCCAAGGAATTTAAAAAATCATTCAACCATCTCTGTTTATGATCTAAAGTTAATTTAGAAAACGTTGTATTGATTACAGGCTACTTTTCTTAAGAGCTAGGCGAACTAAATACCTATACCTTTTTTATTGCAAAGCACATCATCAGTTAAGAATAAAAGACTAGGTCTGATTGAAAAATGGAGATATAAGAGCATTAATATTTTCCTTCGTTCAACCAAAGTGATACGATTTCACGAACCATTTAATTTCACGTAAGTCATTGTCTTTGATATCTAAGATTGATGATCTTCTATTTTCTTTCCCAAAACAATGAGGTTCTGTGTGAATAAAAAATTGAATTGGTGCAATGAATAATATAATGATATACTATGTGCCATTCTCTGCCAAATATGTAAAAGAGGTCTTCCGTCAATCCATTCTAGTAAGTAAAAAATGTTTACGTAATGAGACCACTTCGCACAATTTTTGCCGCATAAACATAAACATGGGCTATTCTCATTTCAGATATAGGATAGGAAGTATCGGAGAATCGAGAGGGAAGGAAGTAAACTAGAGGTCGGAACTTCAAGAATAAATAGAAAAGAAAATTCAAATTACTATAGTCATACTTGAAAAAACCAGACGGTTGATAGTTGATAATATCTTCGTTTTATTCCGAATAGAGTAGAGCTGAATCTGATTAATGCGGATATAGTTCACTGTTACGGCGTATCGATTTCAATTTTCGTCTCGTCTCTGCATTGAACATTTTACAAGACCTGTGATCATAGATGGGCGGCACCGGAATTCTGGGGGCTGCAAGATTTTTCAACGATCAAAAAATTGCCTTAAAAATAATGGTATGGCGAAAAAACACCATTTTTCAACGTTTATCATCGAGCACTATCCAATGGCATCAAAAAATTGCGAAAAAAAACAAAAAAAAATTTTATAACTTGAGTTTTAGAGGGTATTTTGGTTTCTGGGGGGTATTTTGGTTTCTGGGGGGTGCATACCCCCTAAACTCCCTACGCCCAGGTGTGCCTATGATCCGCACGATTGGTCTGGGGGTTTAGTCGAAAAACATTTTTTGAGCCGAAATTGCCTCAAACGGTTACAATTCTAACATAGCATAAAAACAAATAAAAAAATTTAGGAAAAATTTTGATTTCAATTGATTTTTGGCCTTTATTTTGAGTTATTTTCTCCAGAGAATTTCGCACTCTTCCGTCTGAAGGTCTAAATCCTCAAATATCCCTTCGTGCAGAGTTTTCAAAAATCAATAAGGACCAAAAATTGATATGTACAATGTGCTTGCTTAGAAATTTCTTTGACTTTTCTTATCTACGACATGGAAAAAGTGCGAAAGAATAATTGAAAATTATTGAAAAATGGAGGTATAGGATTAAATACAGACAGTCTACTTCACACAAGTTTGTGCTAGCCCAAAGGGATCATAAACTGACCGACTGCAATTTTCGCATTATCCTATATACAATTATTCGTAATCTGCGGAATAACTGTCGGTAAAAATTTCTAAAGTTCGTGTCCAAAGTTCCAAAGGGACAGAATATAAGAATAGAATGAATCAATAAGGTTTCACCTAAAAGCCGGCAAATTATTGATGAGATGATCGATTTAAATACTGTCCTTCAATAGGAAAAACTACACTGTGTTTCACACAAGTTTGGGCATAAATTTTAAAAACTGTCCGTCGATAAGCCGACAGATTGCGGTTATTGCATTGATCTGATATATAATTATCGTAATCCGTCGGCTTACTCTCGAAAAAATTATTAAAATTTATGCCCAAACTTATGTGAAACAGACCATAACTGTCAGTCATCGTCGACGGGAACGAAACGCTAATATTTTTGAATTAATATCTTCATAGAAGAGACAATCATTCGTCGCCCGAGATTAAAAATGCTGCAGCATGATGAATGCCTACAATCCTAAATGATTAAAAATTGAACTTTTTCGACAAATCATCGCGGGTAAGATGATTAATGAGGAGGATGCTCTTTCGTCTCGTCGGTCGACGATGGACAGCGGACGTATGCTCTTACATCACTGGATGATGATTCTATGTTAATATTAATTTAGTATGAATTGATATTTATCGTCTTGGACGAGATTTCTTTCTTGCATAGCAGCTATAGGATAATTATTTTTTCGATAAACAGGAAAAATTCTGCTTGAATATCATACTTGGGTGTGGGGAGTTTGGGGGTATGCACCCCCCAAAAACCAGAATACCCCCAGAATTCAATTTTTGAAAATTTTTTCTGTTTTTTCGCAATTTTTTGATGCCATTGGATAGTGCTCGATGAGAAACGTTGAAAAACGTTGTTTTTCGCCATACCACCATTTTTCAACCCTCACGTTACCGCGTGTTTTTTGAAGTTAAAGGTTCCCATCGTGCTAGGACCCCGTCCTAGCCAGGTTAAAATGTAATTAGTCTCAGTCAACATAGCAAATATTAGTATCATTCTGTGCGATTTTTTAAGTTCTTTCCGAATATGTTTGTCATTTTTCGCTAAAGTAACTTTGTAAGAAGTAATAACTAAAAAAGTGTTACAATACTTAAGCATAGGCATGAGGTGGACATGCATAAAATAAGTACAAATAGTATATTTTAGTTGACTAAAATATCATTTTAGGACTGTAGTAGCAGATTAAAAAGTAGAAGCCCACCAATCTTGTACTAATCATTGACCGAAAATTTTCTTGTAATTTAAGTTTTTACGTGATAATCATGGAAATAAGCTAATTTTTTGGGATGTATAATTTTATTTACAAGCTTGAACATTTCAAATGATGTAACTATGGCTAAAATGAGGCTAGACAAAGTTTTGTACTCATACAAAACATACAACAACAAAAATCACAAAAAAAGTGATCGGCTAGGACGTCGTCCTAGTTCACGGAAACGCGAGAATTAAGGCTATTTTTTGACAATCTTGCACCCCCAGAACTTTGATGCCGCCCACCTATGGTTATCACAGCTAATGCGCTGAATGTATCTCAACAAAATTATTCAACTCACTATCAGTCTTGATTGAGAAACATGACTCAAGTGTAATGCAGACTAAAGTTGCGCATTTGCAGCGCGTAGAGTTATATGTTGATTCGTGCAAGAGAATAGCTGAATTTCAGAAGAAACGGACTCATATATGAGTAGCTACGTATTCACTACATTTTACTCCTAATATTTAGCAAAAGATATCCATTTGAAGAAAAATAAAAAATACAAGTGCTATTTTACAAGCAGCAATAAGTACCTGTCAGCTGACTTGACCTTGGTACGCATACGAATTAGGAAGGATTCCCTAGACGCCTTACTGGAAAATCGCAACTTTTTTTAACCGAGGAGCAAATTTAAAAAGATTGACTAAAGTTGCTTTAAGCTTTTAATAAGGTTCACTCTAACAATAAGTGTACGATTTCCCTATTACCTAAAATTTAGTAATGACTCTAACCATTCCTGAACTAAGCTTTTAAGCGCTAAACAATTAGTGCGCTTCTTATTGCTTGCTATAGTTTTTCTTACATAAGCCTAGTGCTTTTAAAATTTTATGCACTTCACATTAAATCCTTCGATATTGTTGCTCCAAATGCACAAACGCAGGATATATAGAAGTAATTCAAGTTCCTAAAAGTGCTTCTTACTAAATTGCACCAATTTTCCGGCGCTTTGCATCGGGTTTCTGCTAAGGTTATAGAAATTTGAGCTATTTTTTGCACAAAATCGCTTAGAATCGTAAAACTTGTTCGAAAAATTTTCGCACCAGAAATCATTTCGATTAAAGACAGACGATTTAAAACGGTAAAAAACGAAACTATGGTGGCGAATAGCGGGTTTTTGGATCTATTTTCGACTGTTTTGGAAACAGCTTAGATATCAACCCCTTCCTACGAAAATATTAGATAAACCACTGTGTGAATTCAAACTTTAAACATGAAACAGCAGACTATATTAGGTTATTCAACCCAACTCCATAAAGAAAATGTTTTGTATCAAGACAGGCATAACAATATCAGTGAAAAATATAAAAATATACAACAACGAGTTATCATCAAAGAGCGAAAATGTTTTGTGATCTTGGTATGACTTCTGATCGATCAATAATCGGAAATATTATGGCGATATTCAAAAATCCGACGAATGCTAACACATTGGCCAAAACAAATGATAGTATGCTTAGTCCGACGGCATTCTGATGCGGTTCCCGGCCAAACTGATCCACTGGTACGGTAAAATTTGGGTGGTTCGATTCGCTTACCATGCTGGCCAGAGTGAAACTACCATAATCGAGAAAATTCCAGCACAAAAATGAAAAAAGAATCTGCAAAATTAATGCGAACGTGAGACAGTTGTGAAACTTGCCTGTTGCGATTGTTAGCGAAGAGGCTAGCAGCGAAAAAATTGCCAAATAAAGCGCATGATCGCCAAAATTCTCCGCGGTGAATGAATTGGCCAAAAAAGTGACAAAAGCGCAATATAAAAGAACAAATGTCATCAATAGGTGGATTGCACCGGTGAAATATAATAGCCTATAATAGATAAGTCAGAAAGACGATTTGAAAAAGCATTAAATTACTTATATGCAGTGATGATAGCCAGTGGCGGATCAAGAATTTTCAAAGAAGCGGTACACTAATTTTTTCCAAAAAATCAAAACTGGCTGAAAACATCAGAAATAAAATACTTTTTTTACCATTTTCAGGCATCCTATTTTTTATATTGAATTATTCAAGGTCTAGAATATTTCTGATGTAAATCCAAGTTTTCATATAATCTTGCGTGAAAAGTGCTAATGCCGTCTAAATTTTATTTTGAGCAAAAATTTGGTACCAGAAAAATTTTGTGATTTCTTATAAATTAGATAATTTGATTTGATTTGAGAAATGATAAATGAATAAATTACGACACACAACAATAATAAAAAAAGTCAAAAATAAGTATATTTTTCATCTCATCAACCATGTCGGGCCAAATGGGGAACGGCCGCATCCGCCCCTTAAATCTGCCTCTGATAAAGCCGTTTGATTCGAAAAATCGTTCCAAAAACAAAGAAAGAATGTTATTGAAAACGATTGTGCCTCAACACTCCCACCGTCTCAACATTCCCACTGTCTCAACATTCCCACTGTCTCAACACTCCCACTCGAATTCTCAACACTCCCACTGTCTCAACAATTCCCACTGTCTCAACATTCCCACTGTCTCAACACTCCCACTCGAATTCTCAACACTCCCACTGTCTCAACATTCCCACTGTCTCAACATTCCCACTGTCTCAACACTCCCACTCGAATTCTCAACACTCCCACTGTCTCAACATTCCCACTGTCGCAATGCTAAACGGGACCATATATGAGCATGAAGCGTCTGGGTGGGGTCTAGAGACCCCCTCTCGCCCAAGAATCTGGCGAACTTCCTAGAATTGTTATCATTGATACCTTTTGGGACTTGATCCCGTCCGGAGCCCCATAATTTTTACGCTGCCCATGCATGAACGGTAAATTTCACTTAAGGGCGATAAGATTTACAACCTTGCACATATTCCAGTTCAGATTTAGGATTTTAAATATCACTTAATGGTGATAAGATCTATGACCTTGCACATATTCTACTTCGGATTTAGGATTTTACTGACACGGATGCCACATGCCACTGTTTCGCAATTTCAATGGCGAAGCTATGGTAATTAGTTAGCAAGATTTAATGTCATCAAAAAATACATTAAGATGCAGGTATCGCGAAATGCGTTTCATTTTTATCAACATGCGTGATGATAACAACGCTATATCCATTAACGGTTTAACCAAGAAGATATATTAAGTGATTCAAATAACCGCGTGCATTTTCAATCAGCTGTTCAGGCTGGACCCCGATGATTTCGCGTGCAAAATTTTCTTTGGCACGCACTATTCCATTGTCCACAGCGACATAACGAGGATCCCGTGGACGCGCTGGAGCTCCTGCCTGAAGTTGGCGGGTCCTGACCTTTAATATTAGATAACATTACATAAAGATTATATATCTTCTTGGTTAAACTGTTAATGGATATAGCGTTGTTATCATCACGCATGTTGATAAAAATGAAACGCATTTCGCGATACCTGCATCTTAATGTATTTTTTGATGACATTAAATCTTGCTAACTAATTACCATAGCTTCGCCATTGAAATTGCGAAACAGTGGCATGTGGCATCCGTGTCAGTAAAATCCTAAATCCGTTGAAGTAGAATATGTGCAAGGTCGTAGATCTTATCACCATTAAGTGATATTTAAAATCCTAAATCTGAACTGGAATATGTGCAAGGTTGTAAATCTTATCGCCCTTAAGTGAAATTTACCGTTCATGCATGGGCAGCGTAAAAATTATGGGGCTCCAGACGGGATCAAGTCCCAAAAAGTATCAATGATAACAATTCTAGGAAGTTCGCCAGATTCTTGGGCGAGAGGGGGTCTCTAGACCCCACCCAGACGCTTCATGCTCATATATGGTCCCGTTTAGCATTGCGACAGTGGGAATGTTGAGACAGTGGGAGTGTTGAGAATTCGAGTGGGAGTGTTGAGACAGTGGGAATGTTGAGACAGTGGGAATGTTGAGAATCAGTGGGAGTGTTGAGACAGTGGGAGTGTTGAGAATTCGAGTGGGAGTGTTGAGACAGTGGGAATGTTGAGACAGTGGGAATGTTGAGACAGTGGGAGTGTTGAGAATTCGAGTGGGAGTGTTGAGACAGTGGGAATGTTGAGACAGTGGGAATGTTGAGACAGTGGGAGTGTTGAGACGGTACCATTGAAAACATCGTTAACCTTATATTTCTTAGAAGCATTTTGAGCTCCCAGGACTACAAAAGCAGGTTGTAATTATATAGGAATTTTACCGAATCTTTTCTGAACTTTGACATTTTTAAATATAATCATTAAGTTGAATGCTCTCCTCTGATCATCATAGGTAGCGCGTTAGCGCGTACCTATAATATACTTGGGTACCCCTAACACCTGTGCACCCCCCTACAGCTATAACAGGACACATCTAGAAGGTGCGGTTTTTTTAAAAGATAGATAATAAAAAAATTCGCTGCCCGTGTTTTTTTGTTTTTCTTGAAACTCAAAACTGGCTGTGTAAAGAAGGTGTAAAGTTTTTGTGTAACGTTATAACATAGGATCAATTTTGGGAGGTTTTTTAGGCGGCATGTGGACAACTCAGTATTGACTCCTCAAATAAATTAATGGCACAGATTTGTAGAGGAAGGGATGCTCCAAAATGACTTTTTTTTGTTTGTTGAAATTCGCATTAGTTCTCGAATGGGAGTGTAAAGAGTGCGAAAATCTGGGGGTGAAAAAGTACATTTTGGTCGAGTTTTCAACTTGTTTATGTCTGATACTAACTCCGGTTTTGAGTTTTTAAAAATGTTTTCTGACAGAAATGTAGAGCGGATCAAGGGCTACAATCTGCTTACAAGCAGACTTTTCTACGCTCAATAGGGAGTTAGGTCCTGGGGTTTAAACTTTACACTCTAGTCGATGGTGTAAAGAACAGATTTTAACTAAGAATTCTCTGCCAGCGTTTTCCGCTTATGAGTCGTTCTAAAATGAATATAACAGTAATCAAGCAGCTTCTAGGGGCTACACGTCGCAGCAAACCGCATTCAAAAAAACGCAATATTGAGTTATTTATGGGGGTGTAAAGTTCGAAATCAGACGTGAAAAATGGGCGAAAAAACACGTTTTTTCCCCAATTTTGATTGGTAAATCATATCAAATAATTTTTGCAACAGAATTTTTGCACATAGAAACGTACTAAGACTCAAAAGCTACAAACTGTACCAAACCGAATTTCTTTACACTCAATGGGGAATACGGTACGGATTTTTAAAGTTTACAATGTTCTGAATGATGGAAAATATGTCTTTGTTTGGGTTTTGTTCGCCACTTTCTCCTTTCAGAAGTCAGGATAGGTCCAATAGAATAAAAATAAAGTGCCTTATATGGGGTGTATGTCATAGCGAATCGCGTATGTCTAAACCAATATTAAGCGAGTGTAAAGTCAAGAATGGGGTGCTTTAAACAGGTTTCTGTCTTGTTTCTTTCTGCCAGCTTCTCCGGTTATGAGTCAGGGACTTGATTCTCAAGTCTGTAAATGAACCTGAAACCAAATTCGATACGCAATTTTGGCGCGTATGTTTACACTCAACAGTTCACTAAAGTGGTTTAAACCAATGTTAATTTATCCTTACGACATTATGGAGACTTACTATTTTCATAAAAGTTGGTCGTAATATCGAAGCAATATTAAAATTACGATTCTGACTAAAATCTTTTTTACACTAGGTGTTAACATATCGTTTACACTACATATTAATCTTCGTTTTTGAGCCTTGCGGAAACCTAATTTTTTCCTTATGACTAGAAATTTTTAAGGAATCAAGTGTGAGAAGTCGGTTAGACACATTTTTTTACACAACAGTGGTGTAAACTGTTTTACACCTAATGTTAATTTGTCATCAGACCATTGTTGAGACGTGATGTCTTTATAAATGTTGATTGTAATATCCGCGTAATATCAGATTTACGAATCCGACTAAAATCTTCTGTGCATTCTGTGTATGTAAGTAAACACTGCATATGATCTTTTGACCTAGAGCCTTGCAAAAACATAATAAATTTCTTAAATTCAAAAAACAATAAATCAAGTGTGAGATATATTGTATGTAGTCACTTGAAACTTTCAGAAACCTCGCAAATAACAGCACTTTTTTCGCCAACTGCCCGCAGAAAATTTATGCCCTCAGACGATAATGCCAGTGCATAATCTCTAAAGTGCTGTTTTGTTAGAAGGATGCTCGAAGAACTCGAAAAAGTTGTTCTTATTGTTTTTTGTTTCGAGGTTGATGAGAAAAGAAGCAAATTCTTGACGAACCGTTCGCGAAAAAATGGCGTTTATTTGTGAGCGGTACTGTACATAGAAATACAGTAAATCGAGCTTCTAAATGTCTTGTCAGTCGAGATTTCGCAAATTTTTCGGCGCTTCGCGCCGAATTTTAGCTAAAGTCATAGAAATTTATTGATTTTTCCGCACAAAATTGTTGAAAATTTCAAACTTTTTTGCAAAAATATTGCGTCAAAAGTGATTCTATAGTCTGTTTCACGAAACCTTGTGCATGGATCGCAATTCTTCAGTCGATATAAATCGTTTACAAAAGCGGTTCAAATATAAGCAGCGATCATGATAATTGGCATAGCATTGGATAAACAAATGAAGTTTTACTGTGCAAAATTTCATTACAGTAAGACGACTAAAAACCACTTTTGTATGTAGCTACCCGAAAGGTCGAAGAAAATTGATTTTCATGCACAAGGTTACGTGAAATAGAATATGTATAGATAAAAGTATAGACCACACAAAAAGCGTAAAAAACGCGTTTTTGTGCAAAGAGCAAATTTTTGACATGTTTTTGGTGGTTTTTGTAAAAGTTAGGGTGAAAATCCTAGATCCAGTACCTACCTTGTCGTACCTACTACGTTAGTGCTTACCAACATTATTCATACACGCAATGTGATAAATATCATTTTAAAATTTACTCAAACAAGCACGCAATAACATGCAAGAAATTTTCCACATATGTATATGTATTTAACTATCTTCAATCATAGCGATTGGGCGAAAATCATTGCGCCCCGTTTGCTACGCAATCTACCCAACTGTAAAGAAATGTCCACTTGAACGACGCATGCATTTTACTTTGAAATGCATGTTTCTTAGGTCCATTAGCCAGTGCATTGCTGCGGGCAGTCAACTTTATCGGACTAAATAAGAGTCAGCGAGAAGTAAAATGACAAAACGTGAGATTATTTGTTGAAGTTGCATCATGGTCGAAGTAAGCAACGATCAGAAGCGATAAGTGAATTCCAGCTTGAGCACAGAAAATAATGCTGCTTCGAACTTCAGCTAAATAATATCGCAAACGCGCGGAGTCGGAATATAATTCATACACAATGCAAGTATAAATTGCTAAGATGGAAGCAGTACCTAATGACATTCGCTACAACACTGACAAAGATAGGAATAAGTACTATTTTTTGCTAACAAAAAGTTGGGTACTAGCAAGAAAAAATGCTCCGATGGAACAAAAAAAGGTAGAATATACTTGGAACAAAGAATTATCAAGGACGTAAAAGGAGGGGACTAGAAAAAGCTCCTATCTACAAATGTCACAAAATTTGCTAAAACTCAGAAATTTACTAAACAAAGAAAAAATGAAAGTAAGTAAATCAAAGAAAAAACCTACCTGTGCCTAAAACTGCAAGATCTGCTAAAAATCAGACTTTTTCTAAGCAACGCAAAAATCGAAGTATATTCTGCGGCCTCTGAAAAAATAGGTGAACCTTCTCATATTGTCCACCATACAGTGGGCGGTTCCAAAATTCTGAGGGGGATTTTAAAATTGGAATATTGGCCTTAAAAATAGTGCTATGGCGAAGAAAACACCATTTTTGAACGTTTCTTGTCGAGCTCTATCTATTGGTACCTATCAAAAAAACCCAAAAAGAGCAGAAAGATTTAAAAAATTCAATTCTGGAGGTATTGTTGGGTATTTGTGTTTTCTTGTTGGGTATTTTGCCTTGGGGTGCATACTCCCCAAACCCCCTACGTCTAGGTATGGTGTCCAATGCTTAATATAAAGCTTATAAAATAAATCTCAAATCTGCGTTTTTGCTAATCACTTGCAACGTTAATTTATTCGATATTGTGGCTAGATAAATATTACAAAAAGTTATATCCTATGATTATTTGCGATACCGCAACGAAAGACTGTGATTTCTATATAATGCATGCGTCCATTCAGTACTCTTCTGGCGTTTAATCCCACCAGACCACCCGGATTTCATTCCTGCCCATGTAAACTGATAACCATTAGGCATGGGAGCTTAGGGGTATGCACCAGTGTTCAATCAGAAACGTCTAAAATTGCCGTTTTTCCAACATACCATAATTACTATTTTTTGACCCAGAAAAATATTGCAACATGGCGCTGCTCAGCTATGGCGATATCTGCTTTTGCAGAGTGAGTGGTTCAGTTATCTAGCCCAATGTTTTATCTTTGTTCGACAGGATGCTGCTTTCTTCTGCAGGCCGCAGAATATACTTACATTTTTGCGTTGCTTAGAAAAAGTCTGATTTTTAGCAGATCTTGCAGTTTTAGGCACAGGTAGGTTTTTTCTTTGATTTACTTACTTTCATTTTTTCTTTGTTTAGTAAATTTCTGAGTTTTAGCAAATTTTGTGACATTTGTAGATAGGAGCTTTTTCTAGTCCCCTCCTTTTACGTCCTTGATAATTCTTTGTTCCAAGTATATTCTACCTTTTTTTGTTCCATCGGAGCATTTTTTCTTGCTAGTATAAATTATACTTGCTAATTCAAACAGATAATCAGTAATAATAAAATACCACTTGAATAATAAACGTTTTAAGATAAGTACAACAAAAAATTATAAGAGAATTTAAAATTTGTAATAAATGGAGCATCTAGGATTTTCTCAGGGGGACGGTTCCCCAGCTTTTCCAGAAACAGTCGAAAATAATTCTAAAAATATGCCCTCACGTGCAGAATAGTGTTATTTTCGGCGTTTCACGTTGTCTACTTTTAATCGCTTTTCGGGCAACTTCTTCTCCAGGAAAATTTCAAACTTTTCGAGGATTTTGCGCAAATAAATCATTAAATTTGTTTGATTTCAGTAAAAATCTGGCGCGAAGCGCCGAAAAATTGTGAAATTTAAGCGAAGGACATTTAGTAGCATGTATTACTGCTTGATTTCCTGCATTTGTAGCACTTGACGCGGGACGTCGAAAATTTTAAAAAAATTATGCTTGAAAACACGAGAAAATTATGCTGAAAAAGCTGTTTCTGCCCTTGAAATCGTTTTAAAACCTATTCTCTGAGCAAAAATAAGGCTTTCAGGCCGCGAAGAAAGTTGTCATTAATAAGTATTATCCGGCGCGAAGCGTCGGAAAAATTTTAGAGATTATGATGACTGACTGCCAAAATTCATTGCAAATTACACATCCATTCTTTATCTCGCCAACTATTTTGCGCCACCGCTCCCCCATTAAATCCGCCTATGTTTATAATGTAATACATATTTTATTTTCTGTAAATTCTTTTTGCTTTATTTTTCAGCTTCATTAGCCATAGGTTTTTAGCGACCGAAGTCAGTAATATTCTGATCCTAATGTGACTAATTCAGATTCTAAGCCCATTTGCATACAACGTCTGGCAGAAGTTTTCCAATCAATTTAAACAAAATAATCATGACCTATCATTGCATCGCATCATCACATCATTTTTTGGTCATTATTAGGACAGTTAAAATAGAACTCATGTTAAATGGAATATGCTCAGCACACTCTTTAGTCCTCATTAAACTCTTTCTTTGAATTAAATTAATTCAGCAATTCCGAATATACAGGAAGATTTTCCGGAATAAAAATTGAACATTTTCAACGAACATTACGAGCTTAATTTTGATGAAAGTGTCATCATCATTTACACAAACTTAATTAAATTCGTAAAACACGAATATTTAGGCCCGGTGACTCAAGCTTTTTTGTTATATCTAGATTATTTTTCGTGATAATGTGCTTTGTGCCTACGTTTCAGTATATTTCAGATCAAAGTCCTAAAAATTTAAAAAAACATTTTTTGTGAAAAATTAGAACGATACACGTTTACGAGATTTTTGACGAATGGAACCTGACTTAATCTTTAACATACAGTACAGCTCCATTTTAACTTTGCTATCTTCTTACACTTCTCAATTTATATTTACAGATTTCCAATAATTTAAAATCGTCTTTCGCATAGAGAAATTTAGAGTACTACAAAAGGGCATCAGAAAAAAGTAACAGTGATATTGCAAAGCAATAAATGTCAATACGAGGGATCGCACATCTACGGATGCTGCAGTAATTTAAATTAATTTATAATTTGCAGTCTGAGAAAATTTTGTCTTTGTGCGAAATTTTGTATGTGAATTTATTTTTGGCATCATGGCCAATTATTAAAGTATGTTCATGATTTGCAAAGACTCAAGAATACAACCTTAACCCCATACTGAATGTCACCTCTATTGTTTTAATCCGAAAGCGTCAAGACGATGAATAATACAAAATTTTTGAGATTAGAAAAAGAGAGATAAGCGAGTCTGGAGATTTATAGGATGAAAGCAAAATTTTTTAACTTTTCAGAAACTTCGAAATATGAAGGATTTTCTGTAAATATCGTCAATGATTCTTACTTTATTCTCCTGCCGAATACGTTTCGATTGAAAGTTAATGTAAAAATTTCATTGATGGCCTTATTGTAGCAGGATGATAACGTAATGCTCAACAAAAGCTCCAACGTCGACGTCATAATCATGGCCACATATAGCGTAACATTCACCGTATAAAGTATGGATCCGTTCGCGAAATTGTGATCCCCATCAAAAGGACTGGAATTATTCCGATGAAAACTCAAATTGTTGTCCGCTCTATCGGATGAATATTCTGACTGTAGCACTCGCTGAACAATATCAGGACCTTCTCCGTGCTTAGCAACATGATAATTGAACAAATAAATGTCCCGAAAAGCGAATATTGCGCACAATATCATCCAGACGAAATTCAGCAGCAAAAGCTCGAATTTCGGATCACGATAACAGAGGAGAGCGAAAATTACGTGAGCTAACGTTAGCATCGGGAGAGGTGTAAAGTCGTTGACGCTGAGTTGTCGATGATAAATTCCTGTGCCAAGCAAGCTGACGTAACACAAAACCAAGGCGATTTGCAAGAAAGGGGCGCAGCGGAACGTCGACCAATCGAGATAATGCTGCTCTTTGATTCGAGAAGCAATCAATTTTGATTGGTCGCATTTTTCCGAATAGCTAATCGAGCTGGAGATCGTAATTATTAAAGTGACGTAAGCCGTTATTCCTAACAGAATAATGGTGAATTGCAGATTGTCGTCGAATCTCACTCGGACGTCACTCGGAAATGTATAGAGAATTTCTAGGGGGACGTTGAGAAATCTGCACGAAACGATCAGTGCTAAAATTTGCAAAATCAACGAACTTTTACGCAATCCGTCCACTTGTAGTTCGAAGCCGAACTCGTAGTATACAGTCCATAAAATGGACACTGAAGCCGAAACGACAAGCCAAGGAGTGCCACCTATTTCGTCACTTATTTTCAATGAACGTTGAAAATTTGACTCGCTCTTGAGTAGTAAAATGCTGACAGAAAAACCGACGACCAACTGAGTTAAAGCTAGTAGACAGATCATTGTGATTCTACCCGGTCTGAGAAATTATAATAGTAGAATTAATTATAAAAATCATGAATGATTCAATGAGATTGATATAGCGGAGACAGGCAAATTCGAGGGGGCGGGGGCGGCCGACCTCTCATCCCCACCAGTCCCACTGTCTCAGCAGTCCCACCCTTCATCAAACAGTCCCACCGTCCCAACGGTCCCACCATCCCAAAAGTCCCATCGTCCCGAGACAGTCTTACCGTCCCAACAGTCCCAACGTCCCAACAGTCCAACCAATAGTCCCCACCACACATGGGCGTGGGGGGTTTGGGGGTATGCACCCCCGAGAAGCCGAAAGTACCTCCCCCAGGAATCAAAATACCCCTCCAGAATTCAACTTTTGAAAATTTTTCCGCTTTTTTCGCAATTTTTGATGCCAATGGATAGTGCTCGATGAGAAACGTCGAAAAATGGTGTTTTTTTCGCCATACCACCACTTTTAAGGCCATTTTTTGACCTTCGAAAATCTTGCACCCCCCCCCCTCCAGAATTTTCGGTGCTGCCCACCTATGGTCCCCACCCCACCCAACCACTTTTTTTAGCACCACGTTAACGATAGTTGCTCCTTGCTAATGAAATTTTTAGTCATTAGCACGATTTGCTAATGGATACGAAGACCTTTTTGGGCAAGAGCATGGTACCTTTAACGCTTTTCAATGTATTTTTAAGCGAAAATCCTAAAAACTTTCGGCACTTCGCGCCGAGTGTCATTCTGCTCCAGTGAGCCTCAAGCACGCGATTTTAATACTTAAAAATCAATTTTTGTGCAATCTAAGATTATGCATTTCATCTCGTCTATTTGTTTGACGATTTCTAGCGCAAAATAATTACTTTGTGACAATTTTGCACTGTTTTCTGTTGTTTGAAAACAAAATTAGCTTCATGTTTATTGATTATTCAATTCATAAGCGCTGTAGCCTTTGTTGTTATATAAGATTATGACAACCGCATTATCATTTCTGATGTTGTAATAGCCACAAAGGTGTCAGCTTGGAGATAATAATTGTTATTTAGCATGAAACTCTTGATTCATTTAAATCAAGAAAAAAATTGATCACAAAATTATTGATCTGCAGAATATCATGGCATTCTCGATCTCGATGAGAAACGTTGAAAAATGGTGTTTTTTTCGCCATATCACCATTTTTGAGGCCATGTTTGACCTTTGAAAAATCTCGCACCCCCAGAATTTTGATTGCCGCCCACCTTATGGTTACAGCCCCTTGAGGAAAATCTAGTTGCTAACATTTTAAGTGCCTTATGAATCTTATAACAAATTGAATAGTCGCACGAACAACTATAGGTGCCTAGCATAGCCTATCAGAAGGAGGGAGGTCAGCCCAGTCTCAGAGGGTCGCGAGAGAGATTATAGGGCTAAAATAATAACAAATGTCGCTTTAAAAACTTAGCCGATTTAAAGTACTTTGCGTAAAAATGATTTTGGTCAATTCTAGTGTGAATATTGCCTCCTTTTGCTCATTAAATGTTCCCTTAATACCTTGCTTCGCAAAACTTTGAAAAAATGGTTGAAACTTTGATAATTTCTTATTTACAAAATTTGCCCTCCAAGTCAGTAAGCCGGAAATTTTCTGAAGGTACAGAATAGTGGCATCAAACAATACAAAACTACTAAATAGGTTACCGTTGCTTTCGAGTAAACTGCATGTTATAAGGTCCAGTGCCCGTACGTATGCTTGCGCAAAAGTGTGCACTGGAACAAATTACAATCTCCGATTGAAGGTAAATTTGGCAAGCACACAAACAAGCAGCGAATAAGTTGAATAATAAGAAGAAAATGCATTTAAGAACACTTCGCGGCTCCAGCAACATGCCCATGTTAGCCAACTGTGATGCTACGCCACACAAGCTATTTCCAAAAGCTAAAAATAGCACAGTATGCGACAATGTTGATGTGACGGTTAGGTCGCCATTTAAAACCTTCCATACGCAATCCAAGCCAACAAAGAAAAGAATAATTTGTCCGAAATTTGTATCGATGTAAATATTAGGCCTGTGCCTCGAATTCAACGACTTATGCGTGGTTGCGTGAGCTTCTATATTATGTGGACTGCTTGACTGACTAACTAGCATGAAAATCCCAGAACCCATCGCAAGCAGACCAGCTAAAATGCATAAAATAGCAATAATACTGTAAAATAATTTTAGCTTTCTAGTTCGAATATCAGCTCGATCGTCAAAAATGTCCTGCTCAAATTCGAAGGTCTCCACTATACGCAAATCATCATCATCCCAGTGGTGCTCCTCGATTGATCCACTCATTTTCGACGAATCATAAGATCGTACAACTGTGGCTCAAAATAGTATAATATGCAAAAATCTGTGTGTGTCTAAATTAAAGAAAAAGTCTAAGATCAAATCTGTAGGTACATGACTGAATAAGTCAATAATTAGAAAATTCAGCATAAAGGTAATCTGTAAATTTAATGAATATCATGATAAAAAATTTACAATTTTTTTCGAAATTTATTTGTATAATCTATAAATAAAAAAGCATGATAGAATTTAAACCTATACTTTGTTCCACATAAGTTTGGTGACAAACATTGAAAATCTTCACCGACAGATGCTAAATGCATTCAGTTGATCCATAATTATTATGACTAGTTGATTTGCTGATGGTCAAAGTTCTGAAAATTTATGCCAAAATTTATCATGTGAAGCAAATTATACGTCTTTGTGATAAAACTGACTCACGTGAACACTCATTATTTCATTCATTACGTAGGTATAGCAACATTCAGAAAAACGACTATTGGAAAATGTTGAACATGTAGGTACCTATGTATTTCAAAGTTGAAACTGCAAATTTCGATCGAAAAGATAAATGTCAGAACAGCACAGTGGACTAAAGCAAGACGATGACTTGATTTGATATTTCTCAAATTTAATTGAAATTTTTTAACGAGTTTCAATGTGAATCACCGGACATTTGCAACTGAATGTTTTATAAGTCGTCATCTGTTGATAGAACAGAAATGCTATTTTTTAAAATACGTATGTATTTCAACAGTCAAGAAAAATGGACAATATTATGCAGTAAAGCATAATGCTTATTTTTTGACTGGGTAACGATTGAGACATATGCTTTAGCAGTGCGCAATGTTCACAGATTATACTGCTTGAGCAAACAGCAAAGCTAAAATATTCTCCTAATGGATATATTCCTCAAAACAAAAAAGACCGAAAAGTAGTAATATAGGTACCACGTTCCGGATTTTCGATCAAGGCAGTTTTAAGAAAATCTAGTTTTGATTAATGACTATTTTATTCGCTTTGGTATCGCCTAGATCAGAGCCCTGCTCACTGTTCTCGTACATACTCGTACATTGCGTTTTATCTGCCGAAACACGAATATTTGCAATGATAAAACCGGTTTTTGATTTTTTTACAATAACGGAAATGGGGAATTGTACGATGCATATTAGTCATCGATCGAATAAACGTTACAGCTCCTTGTATCGAAAAAGAAAGCTAGATAGAATCAGACATGCGTGTGGGACAGTTTCAGGAATTGAAGCTCTTCCAGATACGTATACAAAGCCGACAAATTAAGGGGGAAACACAAAATTAAGGCCGAAAAAGGGATAAAAATACGCAACTTTCTTGCAAAAAATGTTTGAAATCGACCAAATTCTTTCGCCAGCAAAATTGCTAACTGAGCAACGTTTCGACCAGGAACTCGTCGAAATCCGCGACTCCCTTAACAATCCTTCTGGTAAGACGTATCGCGACAAATTTTTCCTCATCAATGATCTGCTGCTTTGCCGTTTTGCACCAAAACAGACAGCAAATATTGTTCATCAACTCGTCATTCCAAAATCACTATGTCGTTTCATCTTGACTGAGTTCCACGGACGGGGTGGGCAGCACTAAAATTCTGGGAGGGGTGGAAGTGGGTGCAAGATTTTTCAAAGGTCAAAAAATGGTGGTATCAACGAAAGACATCATTTTTCAACGTTTCTCATCGAGCACTATCCATTGACATCAAAAAATTGCAAAAAAACAAAAAATTTCAGGAATTGAATTCTGGGGGGTTGTCATGCCACCTATGTATACAGTCAATTTGATTTAGGTTGGGAATGAGTTCCATTTCGATTCAAATTCGTCAAATCTTGTCATTCGTAGAATGACCTCAAAAGCTGCGCCCATTTATCCGTCATATCTTGAATACAAATGGACCTGGGCGTTATCACACTGGTCGTGGGGGGGGGTTTGTACTACAATCCCAGTTGAATTTTCCGGATTTTTGCCAATTTTACACCAACCAGACCCCTAGAATTTGGTCGCTGCTCACGTAAGAACGCTATCCGGAATTCAAAAGTTACACAGACCTCCAAAACTTCCCTTTTGATGCCAATACGTCGACAAAATTTTACTTACTCATTTTGAGGATTACCGGCGTTTAATACTTCGAACCCATGTGCCCCGTATCTTCGGCCCTACTCGATCCTTATTGTGCATAGATTTACACGTCTGGTGAAGTGATTTTATTAAAAAAACCGCAAACAATAACAAAAAAAGTGCCTTAAGACTAATCGACGGAATTAAGCGTAAGCGCCAAAAATTTTTTCAGTATCCTTGGATCATAATCTTTCACCTCTTTGAATGTCTCGTAAAACGGAGGCGTTGAAAACATCTGATTGTCTGGAAAAAGCACGAGATAAAGACATCGAGCGCATGATGCTATGCATATAGCATGATGCTATATGATGCTATACTATACTACACATCTGCTATTCACAAACATATGTCAAATAGCAATCATCCAATTACATCAGATTGCTTCAAGGTTATCAGTCGAACATCCAACTCTTTTGATCTTTTAATCAAGGAGTCATTATACATAGCACGTGATTCTCAACAATAATGTTTCATCATATCCTTTAAATTTGTTTTAATCTACCAACATCCCACCTTTTTCATTTTCTTTAAGTTTAAAATCTTTTATTATTCTCTTCATAATGTAATAGCAGGTTTAAATTTTAAGTTTCTCTTGGTTTACAACTCTCGCTTGGCAAGCTCATTTTTCGAAATATATAAGTCTGTTTTATCCCAAATAGCCTTACTTCGCATATATTTAAAAAAGCTACAAAAGTAGTAAACATTGCGCGGCGAAAGTGATATTTTGCACACGATGAGGTATTTTGTGCTTGATAGCATAATTGCGGCTCTTTTACAACACTTTTATTGCCAAACAAGATTTATTGAAAAAGAGTTAAAATGTTCTATTTGAAATGGAACAAATCAATTAATCTTCTGAATTAGTCGATTAATAGGATCCATGCTTTCGAGAGCATAAAATAGTAGCTTCGCGAAACGCTTGATACAACATATGTATGTAACAAGTTGGTCGTCCCCACATATCCCGATGCCAGAAAATTTTCAACTCCCCCATTAAAAAAACGAATGTTTGGGCCATTTTTAGGTGTTTTTTTCGGCCAAAAAATTAAGAAAATCACCCCCTTATATTGTCGGGGAACCCGCACCCTGAATTTCGAGCCGTTACATGTACAATGTTTTATACTGTACGGCACACACGATTAATAATTCACCATTTTGAACTATTTGTCATTGAAAAGGTCGCAAGCTCGAATTGAAAGTAGTATAGAATATCGAAATTTTCTTATTTTCATAGCCAGGGAATCGAAAGTTGGCAAAAGTAGACTAACAAAGATCGAAAAATGCACTTTTAGCACATGAAACTTTCGATTACCTACCATCTTTGTACATCTACGAATAACCAAATCAAATCGTCGAAAACAAAGATAAATAAAAAATTTAATTGAAATTTTTCGCAAGCTTCCACGTGCTTTGAGCTTCAAGTTTACGGAGCTGAAAATGAAATTCGGATTTTTAACACGAAGTCTAATTTTGCTGTTTATGTCAGATAAACGCCGTTTTGAGCAAAAATTAAGCACTATGAGCATAGGTGGGCGACACCAAAGCTCTGAGGGGAGGGGGAGGGTGGTGCAAGATTTTTTCGAAGGTCAAAAAATGGCCTTGAAAATGGTGGTGGTATGGCGAAAAAAGCCCCATTTTTCAACGTTTCTCATCAAGCACTATCAATTGGCATCAAAAAATTGTGAAAAAACAAAAAAAAATTTCAAAAACTCAATTCTGGGCAGTATTTTGGTTTCTGGGGGATGGGGGAGTATTTTGGTTTCTGGGGGTGCATTCCCCCAACCCCCCCCCCACCACGCCCAGGTATGACTATGAGTAAGGCAATAAATATGTACGAATCAAAAACGTTCACCTTTATCGATCCAGAATTGATTTTTTATTCCATTGTCATCAGATAAATCCAGTGTATTCAATTGGAAGATAACGAAATCGAACACACCTCTGCACACTTGTATGCCCTGCACTGTGACAGGCTGCGGCAAAACTTGTTTGAAAAGCTTGTGGCCTTGCATCTGATTAAACATTCGAAGACAGAATTTATCCATGAGAAAAATAAGTCGTTAAAAGGTTTCGCAAAAGTAAATAAACGAAAAGGTAAAAATCCAAAATTGACTTGATATAAGCATGTGGGGATACACATATAGTAGAATTTGGGAGTTTTTTGGAAACTTTACACACGACGAGGGCATGGTTTAGTTATAAGAAATGTAATTACTGTAGTTGTTCCTGAGATCATTATGATTGATATGTAATTCTAATAGAAAATTTCTTTCTAAGCAAATTTCTCGAGAAACAGACTGTAGATCAATCGTCCGCTCCACAATCGATGGACTAAAACCAAATTCTATAGGTCTGATAAGGTAAAATCGCAATAAAGGACCAACAAATGCTGGGGTCTACCGTACTCTGCGGTGATTTTTTGAATTGTGGGGCAGGCATGTAGCTGGCCGTCCTATTTATGGGGGACTAACACCAATTTTGGGGGGAGGCTAAGCCCAAAAAGGCCAAAAATAGCACAAAATAAAGTTTAGAAGTCCTATATTCCCGATTTTTCTGAATTTTGGAGGTCCGAAGTCCCCCGATTCCCCCAGAGAAACGTGCCTGTTGTGGGGGCCGAAACCCCCACCCTCCCCTCCAAACGGCCGCGTGTGGTCGGGTCCCGTTTTTGTGCTATACGACTGTGCACTGCAAGTATCTATGAGCATTCCAGTGATTTGTAAAAAACACAGCAACTCAATTATCCTAATGTAAGTAACGTTGTGAATTCCAAAAGTCGTTTTTCCGAATTTCATTAATGATTTTTAGAGGTTTTATCATTTTATTTTACGAATAATTTTATCATTTTCATAAATCATCTTTTTAATATGACGAATATTTTACACAAAAATGCAGCTTAGTCTTTTGAATTTCAAAGTATCGAGCGTTTTTAGATTTCCCATATTGACATGAGATTTTTATGGACGATACGACTGTCGTTGAAAAATAAGATAATATGAATTCCGATGAAGTACACCTGTTCAAAAAATCAGGAGATTGTTGTAGATATCCGCTTAAACAATATGTGGATCAGAAAATCCGCAACTCATTGAATCTGGAATATTGGGCCCATTGGATTTATTTTCAAGTCAATGAGAATTTTCCAAGCTTGAGTGAGAATTCAATCAAATTTTATTGAACAAAACAATTAGTTATTAATAATTGAGTCTATTAAAACATTCTACGGATAAAACCACACGTTGGCGTGGGGGGCTTACAACCCCAGAATTTGAAAAACCAGGCAGATTAACTGCAGGCCCCCAGAATTCTATTTTTAGTGACATTTTCTGGCATTTCACCCAACTAGACCCCCCTCCAGAAATTTCTTGCTGCCCAAGATTAAGCGATATTTTTTCTGGTTGGTTTAATGATACAGTGGATCTACTGCTTTTCCCAGCGGGTCTGGCGTCTGACTTTATTTTTTCGGTGAGTATTTGGATGCCATGGGTTCACGAAATGGGACCAACTGAAGAAGGGGGGTCTGTGTAGAACTTGCCTGAAATTGAGTCTACATTTTATTAAAAATTTTAGGATTTGCGGACTCAATGACTTGCCCATGTCCTTTCAGTAATTTTTCTATGAAAATCTAATATCTATAATTTTTGGAAAACTTTTCTCTGCCCTAGTCATCATTGGATTAGCTGGCTATCCCTCACGATTTTTTGCTATACAAACGACGAAGATGGTCGAAATAGTTTATAAAACGCTTTTTCGTGGTATCACATGTTTAAAGCATTTTTAGTCCATTTTGGCTGCATTATATCGCTTTCAGCATTAGGAAATATAGAAAATAGTAAACTTTAGGCGCCTTTTGAATGAGAGGCACATAAAATGCTTTTTTCCCCTCAAAAATAATGCGAACAAAACCGTTCCATCGGCTCAAAGTCGCTGAATAGTACCTGTCTGGCTGAACCTCCAGGAGGTAATACCACCCTCACCTCCTATGTGCATGTATGACGTAACTCATTGTTTTTTAGTTACATACACAGTATTTCCTCTGCGCGTAACTGACAGCAAGTCCAAAGCAGGCCATCATTATATTGGCGACTGTTTCAGTTGGAGTCCAAGGATAGTTCAAATCAAAATCTTTGCTCAGCATCACCGTACGAGGAATGAGGGGCGCATTTGACCACATCAAAGCTAGAATATTTATTTCACAAATAATTTTAATGTCCGATTGACTTACATCAGCCCGATATATAATCGTTAAGCTTTGTTTACATTTTTTAGAGAAATTTAGAGCGTGGGACGTTGCCGTGCATAAATTTTAAAATGCAGATGATGAAATATACGACGAAACATTGGCTAGCAAAGATAAGCAAAGTTTGAGAATGAGGTCAAAAGCAGTAAAAACGTCAAAATTTGTCCGCCAGATTAGTACTTTTTAGGGATGGACCGGGTCCAAGTATCCGGACCCGGATCCGGCACTATCCGACGATTTTTCTGGATCCGGATCCGGACCCGAAATTTTCAAGTTAAGATCTGGACCCGGACCCGAAATTTTCAAAAGTATAGATCCGAACCCGAAAATTATGAATTTTTAGGAACCGAGTCAAATTCTTTTCTGAGTTAACCCGTAGCGACAGAAGGTGGGTTGAACTCGGGTGAGCTAAGCCAGGGTAGGGATCGGACGAGGATCTTTTTTTCCCTCGGCCGAGGAACTTTGAAATCCTCGCCTCGGCCGAGGGATCGAGGATTTGTTATAGATATAACATGAGTATATGAGTTATTGATTAGGATTGATTAGTGTAATATAGTTCAAAGGTAACGAGCTATTATTCAACTTTTATTCAAAGGTAGGTATGCAAATGAGAGGCACGGTAGTGACAAATTGCTAATCGAGTTTATAATGCAGAATCCGTCTAGTTTTTGTCTGAGCTAAATTTTCTATAAAGATGTTCATACTTTCGGCTGCTCCACTGGAGCAGGAGAAGCAAAATGCGATGTGCATAATACACCAATATGCAGCACACAGAAAAGGAACGAAAATGCGATCGCGAAAAACGTTTGAATTCTCTGCCCATGCCCAACTTTGGCTTATGTATAATGTAGGTTTTGCATGCATGGACACGGAAAAGGCCCACATAATGTACCTACTTCAATCGGTGATGACTCAACAGCCCCACCAGTCCCAAGAGCCCCACCGTCCCAACAACCCCACCAATCCCAACAGCCCCACCGCCCCAAACAGCCCCACCAATAATCCCAACAGCCCCACCAATCCCAACAGCCCCACCTTCCCAACAGCTTAAAACCGTCCCAACAGCCCCACCAGTAATCTCAGCAGCCCCACCATTACTGCAATCGCTATTATACGAGAAATGCGTTTGGCGAATGTACTCTCTTGAAACATAGAACTTATACGGGCTCCGCTTTCTATCAAGATATTTTTTTGGACTATTTTTCGACTGCTTATATTTCATCAAGACCATACACGAGCGTGCAGGTTTGCATTTTCAGAATAACTTCACCTGAGAAACTGGTAAACTCGCCAGAATTGAAAGCTTCAGCATTTTTGAGCAATCCGTGGGATTTCGCCTCTCATTCAAGTCATCTTTGCAGGATTAGATTCCTGCTCATTATCGCCTAGTCTAGACTGCCAGGAAAAATGAAAAATGTTCTAGTGAAAAAAGGAAAGATAAGTGTCAAAGTTGAATGAAAATCAAAACGTTCACGCTGATCTGCTTCAAAATAGCCAGAAAATGTGGATTAGCGTAGTTTTCACGCTATTTTAACATTCATACGAGTTTTGAGGTCATTTTTGGCTCAAAACTCCTTCTCCAGACCGGTCGTGCTGTGCATCTATGATTATAACAGTGGGCAATTGGAACCAGTATCGGCAGCGAACAAAGGGTCTGGTGGGGCAAAGCGACCGAGAAATATGCTAAAAAAATAAAATTCTGGGGGTTTACCATAATTTGGGGATTTCCAGCACTTCGGGTTGGGGGAGGGCTAAACTCTAAACATCCCCTCCCCCACGCTTATGTGTGGCTGGGACAGTGCGACTGTTGGAATGGTAGGACTGCTGGATCGGTGGAACTGCTGGGACTGGTGGGGCTCTTTGGGACTGGTGGGGTTGTTTGGACTATTGGCGAGGCTGTTGGGACGGGGCGGGGTTGTTAGGATCTCTTGGATGTGGCTGTTCGGATGGTGGGGCCAAGCTGGGACCGGTGGGGCCGTTGAGACACAATCCTTTAATCAGCATACGCGTCTTTGTCTCCCGCCGTCTATAGGCTCGCATATTACAGCATTGACTTGGCATAACATTCGAGGCAATGGGTCTTTTGTAGCACATGCGCTTTTTTGCTGTATTTCTGCTATTTCGGTATCACTCAAAAAATGCAAAATTAAAAAACC
Organism: Mermis nigrescens; assembly: GCA_036768485.1. NCBI lineage: Eukaryota > Metazoa > Nematoda > Enoplea > Mermithida > Mermithidae > Mermis > Mermis nigrescens. The sequence continues at coordinate 4,732,737 of JAVLUZ010000143.1, forward strand.
CTCGGTCCCTCGGCCATTTTTCACCTGACCCTCGGCCGAGGGATCTCAAAAAAGACCGAGGATTACCGAGGCCGAGGCCTCGTCCGATCCCTAACCCAGGGTAACCCAACTTTTTATCATTTAATCCGAGGTTGACGCGTACTTTGCAAATGCCAAATATGTATCAAAAGCCAGTAAATGTCCATTTTAAACCAGTGTTTTTCTGTACCCGGCAAAGATTTTTCCCAATGTACAAAAACTCCTTGGGATCGTCTTTGCATATACATGTACAAAGATTTCCGGGAAGACAAAAATTGCAAAAAAGGTCTGAAATTCACGAAAACTTTCGCGCTTCTCGCGCCGCAATGAGTAACCGTGTGTTCTGCCTATCTTTATTATGACAGAAATTGCATTTCCGCAAGGAAAATGTCAAATTTTTTCGGCGCTTTGCGCCATTTTAAGACGATTCTTAGTGATTTTTGCCTTTGGAGATAAAAGAAATCAGCTAAAATACACTAGGTACCAAAAGTCGAACAACTCTGTTTTTACCACACTAAAATCGCTACTGTACCATATTATGGCGCCCAAAAATTTGTGTGTACAAAGATTTTTGAGAAGACAAAACTATAAAAAGGTGTAAAATTCCCAAAAAAGCTTCGGCGTTTCGCGCCGAAATGAGCCATTGTTTGTTCGTATCTTTAAAATGGCAGAATTTGCATTTAGAATGGAAAAATGTAAAATTTTTCGCGCTTCGCGCCCTTTTGAGACAATTTTCAGTAATTTTTTGGCGTCAGAAACCTAGAAATTAGCTAAAATACACTACCAAAGATCGAATACCCTGTTTTACCACACTAAAATCGCTATTATACAATATTAAAGTACACAAAAAATATGCATGTACAAAATGTACAAAGACTTTTGGGGACCATCTTTGTACATGTACAAACGGACCTTGTACAAAAAAACACTGATTTGAACTGCTGAAATGCTGCTGCTAAGCGAACCGTTCAATGGCCATGTTATGTAATATGCAGTAATGCCGTAACTGATTCGTCAACCATTGCGTATGCGATGAAAATAAGAAAATAAAAACCAGTGTCCAAGTAATAAATGTAATAAGTAAAGACGTAAAATGAAGAAAATAATTGAAAATAAAATTAGAAGTCCCTCAATCTCAATCAGCATCTAATCGATGTGATCGCCTTTTGTAAAATATGTTCGAAACAATTCAGGCTTTTAAAATTGTTTTGACCAATAGCGCAGGCACTGGTTTATATATCTGTTCTAAATTTTAAACTGCTTCGATTAATTTTTGAGCTCAGCAGAATCAAAACATGTATGGCCAGTAATGCAATAAGATAGACGACCCGTGATTTACCCTGCTGGGAGCAGGGTTAAAAATCTCGGGTTAATCGACCATTTTTAACCCACCGTTGGATAACCCGCTTCTGTCATACCGACATTAAACCCGATATGATACCCTACTTTAACCTTGGCTTAAAGTTAACCCGCTTTCTGTCATACCTAAAGGAGTTTAAGCCGAGATTTTGCTGGATTTTACTCGAGTTTAACCTAAGATTACTTAGACGTAGCGATGTGGTTTAGGGCATATAACTGTAGTACTTGAGCATTATAACATTACGTGGATGGCGTCGAGCCGGCGGACCTAGGCTGTCGCAATAACAATTTAAATCTAATATCTTTTTGTATTTTCCTTTATTCATGCGGTATTATGCGTCACGTATTTTCTATTGAAGTTGACTGTTTTCGAGAATAAACATAGAAGCGCGGATTTTGGAGCGAAATTATTGTGTATATTTTTATTTGCGTCTATTCAAATAGAAAACCTATCAATCATGATAGCAGAGTGACGCTCAAAGGCTGAGTTTTGACATGATGAGATTCGAAATAGCTTATACTCGAAGTGTTGAAAAATTGGAAGAAACTTTCATGATAAGAATTGATTTAATAGAGCAGCATTAAACTGGGAACAATATGCAGATGTAGCCTTTAATTCATTTCATTGTCTGGAAAAAACAAAGTTGTTAAGTCATCATAGTTTCGCTTCACGAACTTTCGAAAAAAACGTTTTAATGAGCTATGCACATCATGCAAATCCTCTTAATAATGAGCCAATAGGATCAAAGCTGGTTTAAACTTCTTTTGAACAGTATTATTCATTTTTTATTTATGATTTCTGATCATGTTACCAGCTCCGGTCTTATCTGAAAACAATGAATATAATAATGTAATATGACAGCAGATATAAATAATTATTGCACACTTTAGAGTACCTTTGGACCCGGATCCGGACCCGGTCGGGTCAAAGGTCAAAGATCCGGAACCGGACCCGAAATTTTAGTTTGTTGAGATCCGGATCCGGACCCCGAAATTTTGAAAAGACTAATATCCGGACCCGGATCCGGAAATTTTAGAAATTTTGGATCCGGTCCATCCCTAGTACTTTTAAGTACTTTTAATCAAAAAGCGCCCAAAATTGATAAATTTTTGCATTTTTTTGTGTTAAAAGTGATATGAAGTAGTCAAAATGGACTAAAAATGCTTTAAAATGCGATATTACCACGAAAAAAGGTTTTACGGGCTATTTTGACCATTTTGATCGTTAAAACAGCAAAAAAATCGTCAACGTTAAATTTACTGTTTTGGATTTTTGGGATATCACCCCCCGCCGACCCTGACCATGTGCACCTATGGTGAGCACCAGACCCCCCAGAATGGCAACTGACCCCACAAAATAGCTGCGACCCCTCCAGAATTATCGATTTCTTGTAAAAGTTGGTAAAGTAGTAAAAAAAGTACGTTTTTATGTTCTAGAAAGATCGAGGATTGTCTGAAACGTCAAAAAACAGTGTTTTTGACGTGTACCCATCGTTTTTAGCCCAAAAAAGGCACTTTGTAAAAACTTTTTGGGCCTGGACCCCCAGAATTTCCATATGGTGAGCAATGCGTAAATATTCAATAAAGATGAGATAATGCGTCCGAAAAAGTTCTAAGAGTAATATAGAAAGGTTAATCTGCAGACTATTCGACAAAAAATTAATTAGTAAGCAAAGCATACGTACATATACATACAAGCATTAGTCAAAGCTAGAAAATTAAAATAATAATATAAAGAGGAGATACTTCAAGTTCGACGAAAAAATTAAATAATGTAGGTCACAGATGGGCACAGAGGGAGAGGGGGTATTACCCTACCTAAGGTTTTGGAAAATCAGGTACTGTCATGCTACTGTGAACAAACGAAAGGTGCTGCAAGACAGTTTACTGCGAGAAAAAAGGCACGAATTCTACCTGAAATTGGTAAGAATATCAAAATTTTTCGCCACTTCGCGCCGCACTGATAAATGTTTTCATTTTTACCGCTAGAAAAGCCCATACATAGGCTAAACTTCACTTGTAAGGGTCAGAAAACCCAGTTTACCGCACATAACGTGCTACTGTACCATGTTGTAAGATGTACCCTGAAATTTACACGTAGAGAATGTACATTGAATTTTAGGAGACGACTTTATACATGTACAAAGACACGTCAGTAAAAAAAACAATGACCACAATTTAAAATATGGTGGGCCATTTATGGAATTGGCATTGTAAGAAGTTTAAGGGTTTATACCACATAATATTGAAAAAAAAATCGAGATTGATAGTATTTCGTTTTTCAAATTATCTTTTAACATCGATTTTTATGCCAGTGGATAGAGCTCGATCAGAAAAGTTTGAAATGGTGCTTCCTTGTTCATAACATCATGTTTTGACCCCTTTTCAACCAATAAGATTTTTGGACCCTGTACATAAGGGTGACTGGAAAACATACGTATTACTTTCCGGTTGAGTTCAAATGTCTAACAATTTTTTCCACAAGGCTGCTGTTCATGAGATGAAGTGTCGGACAAATCCAGCTCATCGTTACAAAAATAAGGGATTCGAACTCTCACCCTCCCAGACGACACGTCCTCTATTTTACTTTTCACTGATCACATTGATTATGTGCATCTACAAAGGCATATCGGACTGTATCCAGTGTTTTTTTGTATTCGGCAAAGATTTTTCCCGATGTACAAAGACTTTTCGGGACCGTCTTTGTACTAGTAAAAAGATTTTTGAGCAGACAGAAATTGCAAAAAAGGTCTAGAATTCGCAAAAATTTTCGGCGCTTCGCGCCGAAATGAGTAATGTGTGTTCTATATATCTTTATAATGGCAGAAATCGCATTTCAAAAGGAAAATGTCAATTCTTCGGCGCTTCGCGCCGTTTCAAGACGATTCTTAGTGATTTTTGCCCTCACAGACCCACAAATTAGCTAAAATACACTACCAAAATACACTGTTTTTACCACCCTAAAATCGCTACTGTACTACATTATAGTACCCAAAAAAGTGTGTACAAAATGAACAAAGGCTTTTTTGAGGACCATCTTTGTACAAGTACAAACGGGACCTTGTACAAGCAACACTCACTGAACCCCAAGAATTTCGGCTCCGTAATGTATGGTCCGGTCATTCATCATAGAAAAGGTTGAGATATTCCGATTTTCGTAGCGCAAAAACCAATTGTTCAATTCAGCAAAATCTTTAATTTTTTGAAAAGCTCTAAAAAAGGGAAATAAGTTTTTATGGAAATTGCAAGACCAAACGTGCATCTGACGAATGAATGGATGGCAAGAGATGCGAGAATGTAATGCAGATGACAGAAGGACGATTCCTGCCTACATAAGTGCAACATAGTAAAGTAAAAGAGAAGATAATAGTACGCTTTTTCGCCACAAAAACGCTTTTTGACCAAACAAATGTATTGAATTCAAGTTCAAAGTATAGTTTATCAAATGCAGTGTTCATTTTAATCAACCCCCTGAAAAGATAGCCTGGTACCATACATGATTTTAGAGGGCCCCGGAAATTTTTTCACCTCCCAGATTTCTCATTTTCCATAAGTTTCAGAAAAATTAATAGAGAAGGTGTTTTTATGCGTTTCTATGTAGCTATCTACTCGTATATTTGCTCAGAAATGCCAAATTTTTGGCGCTTCGCGCCACATACTCATTTTTTGACTATATTTTTTTTCAATTTATTTGTATTGTTTATGTTTTTCGAAATTTCTAAATGTTTTTTATGCCCTAAATACATAGAGCATCATCAGAAACACCGAAAAACTGATGTTTTAAACGCATATCCACCATTTTCGAGCCAAAAAAATGCACTTTAAAAATTTTGCTCACTTCAGAATTTCGGATCCTGTAAATGTCTGCCGACGACCCCCGCCCGAAACTACGAGCCATTGCCAGATATGCACGGCATGAGAATTCTGTAGGAAGTTGAAGATTTTAAAGTGCTTTCTTTGGCCCAAATGGCGGGCAGGCGTCAAAAACACATTTTTTCGGCGTTTCTGACGATGCTCATCTTTCTATAGCATATAATCATGAGAATATTTCAAAAAAAATCAAAAAAGTCGAACAAATCGACTTTTTTCGAACAAAATATAAAGAGTCAAGGCATGACTATACGCGCGACACGCCGAAAATTTAACAGTCTGAGCAAATAAATAACAAAAAACGCTTAAAAAGGCATGAAAAATGAGTCAAAAATAAAAATCATGAATTCTGGGGGAGTAAAAAAATTTCTGGGGGTTGAGACTCCCCCTCTAAAATCATGTATGACCATTAAAATGTATGCCTAAGATCAACGCCGTATTTAAGGGGGCGGATAGGTCGGCCGCCCCTCCTCCCTTCCCTTGCTGGGGTAAAAATATATTTTGAAAAGTAATACGTCCTGCACGGAAAGATAGAAAAATCAACTGACCTTGACTTAAAATCTTCATATTTTCGGCGCTTTGCGCCTAATGTTAAGTATTTTCAATCATTTTGGCCCAAGAATGACCAAAAGTGACACTTTTTTATAGCCTTTTTAACGTTTGAAATTTTTTTTTCAAAAAGTTCGAATTTTATTGTCTCAATGGATAGAGAAACGTCGAAAATGCATTTTTGCGAGCTATCCGACGAATTTTCCGAGATACTGGCAACTTTATCTTGGATTCGCCCCCTCTTGGCAAGATCCCGTATACGGGACTGCCTAAGATCATAGATGCAATTGGTCAGGGTTAGCCAGGAAGAGGTAAAATCTAAAGTATGTGGCCAGAGAGAGGTGAAATCCACGAGTCAAACTTCGCTCAAAAACACACCATTTTAGATCTAACTTGCTCGATAGTACTTTCTAGGCCCTTCAAGGCGGAAGTTATCCCTCCCTATGAGCACGTAAGCTAGAGATACAATTTCAGAGAATTTCAAAGGAGAACAGAGAACAGAACAATGTCGAGTTCGAAAAAGAGATCAAGTCGTATTCATTTACAATTTGCTGCAATGACCGTAAATAAATCAATCAATTAATCAATTAATGAATGAATCAAAGTGTTTTTGCACAAGGTCCGTTTTGTACATGTACAAAAGATGGTACCCAGTGATCGTACGGGGACCCCGACCCCGACCCCGAAAGACCCCGGCCGAAACCCCGACCCCGACCGGGGGGCATGATTTTTCGAGTCGGGGTTGAACTTTTTTTCGGGGTGAAACATAGGATTTTATTTGTTGGTACATAGAAGAATTGTATAAATAGCAAATAAATTCGGAGCAAGGACGATTCATTCACCAGCAAAATTAATATGTTAAACTCGACACTCGCGATATTTCATGAAAAGTGCGCCTGGTCGCCATGTTGTTAAGACGTACATACATATTTGCATATTTTCCATTATGAAGTGCACGCCGGAGAGCACTGCGGAATCACAGGCGTAGCCGGGGGGAATGGAGGGACATGCCCCCGGAATTTTTTCAGATGTTGATTTTTCTGGCGCAATATGTCCAAAACATTGAGTTTAAAAAGGCACAAACGTCAAAATTTTCCGGCGCTTCGCGCGCGAGTCATTATTATTTATTGTTATACTAGATCCAATGAATTTAAAAGCTTGAATCTGTCAAAAATAATCCAGCACTTCTTGCAGCACTTTAGTGATTTAATGCACTATTAGTACGTTGAATGAAACTGCACATGCTTGTTGAACATAATAGTGAAAGTGCGAAAATGTTTGCGTACCAATTTATCTATTCTCTGCTTTGTTTATCTTTCTTTACAAGGACATATAATTCTATTTTAAATGAAAGGAAAGGGCCAAATTTTCTTGTGTTTTTGCGGCTTTTCTGTTTTCTGAACTAGTTAATAAGAAGGACACAAATGGGCCTGAAAATGGTAAGAACAAAATTTCTCATTGATACATCTTTCAATGACTTATTGGTTGCGACCATAGGTGGGCAGCACCGAAATTCTGGGGGGGGTGGGGGAGAAAACAATTTTTAAAGGTCAAAAAATGGTCTTAAAAGTGGTCGTATGGCAAAAAAAACACCATTTTCGACGTTTCTCATCAAGCTCTATCAATGGCATCAAAAAATTGCTAAAAAAAGCAAAAAAAAAATTTTTCTGGGGGGGTATTTTGATTTCTGGGGGGGTATTTCAACTTCTGGGGGGTGCATACCCCCCCCCGCCCATGTGTGGTTGCGACCCGTTGCCGCGCCGGCAAACTTTAGCAAGAGGGCCGAAAACGCATTTGCCGCGCAAGTTTCCGTGCAGTGTAGGTGTTCACCAATTTGAAGTTTTCTGGACTTCAACGCCAGAACCGAGATTTTGCCAATTTGCGAAAATTTTAGCTTTACTAATTAAAAATTAGAGTGCTTTTTTACAAAATTTTCGGGGTTCTGATCTGGACCTTCGTTGGTGGCGCTTGAGCGCGCCACCCCAGACCCACAACCGTACAATCTCGTTCTACATGTTGAAAGAGATTTTTAGGAGGACAGAAAAGGTAAAAGAATTGGGAATTTTTAAAAATTTTCGGCGCTTCGCGCCGCAATTAGTTTATCTGTTCTGTATGATTTAAGCGGTATAAATTGAGTTTGAAGAGTAAAAACGTCAAATTTTCCTGCGCTTAGCACCGCCGATTATTGTCTCGGGGCGGTAAAATATGACTCAATTTCTCGATTAGCTTTGCGCCACTTATGATTTCCGAACTGTTTGTCAATAAAAAGGCGTAAATTCTACATGAAAACGAGTAAAAATTTCGAAAATTTCCGGCGCTTCGCGCCATTGGCTCCTCTACAATCATTGCGCCATAGAAAACCGTTATGAAAAAACTGTGGAAGAATACGAAAAAGCGAGAGCGATCAGTGGTCACGATCGAAAGTAATTCTAAATTGCTAAAACCATGCATGAGCTTGGAATGAAAACTAAAATGTTGAGCATAACCAGCTTTGTCAGTAGGAACGCTCTACAAGCAAGTGAAGGTATCGTACTTATCCTTGCCAAAATTGAGCATGTAATCGTGCAATGTTAATTGTTGATCTTTCAACCCTGACCTCGACCCCGAAAACCGGGGTTTTTCATCCCAGACCCCGACCGATCGGGGTGAAAATCTGACCCCAGCACGATTCACTGATGGTACCTAAAAGCTTTCAGCAGCATTCAATGGCACACGGAAACTCATTAGTAACTTAATATGGTACAGTTGCGATTTAAGTGTAGTAAAAACAGAGTTGTTCGACCTTTGGTAGTGTATTTTAGCTGATTTCTGGGTTTCTCAGGACAAAAATCATCAAGAATCGTCTTAAAACGGCACGAAGCGCCGAAAAATTTGACAATTTTCCTTTTGAAATGCAATTTATGCTATATTATAAAGATATATATATATAGAACACACAATTACTCATTTAGGCGCGAAGCGCCGAAAATCTTTGCGAATTTCAAACCTTTTTTGCAGTTTTTGTCTTCCCGAAAAATCTTTGTACATGTACAAAGACGGTCCCAAAAAGTCTTTGTACATCGGGAAAAATCTTTGCCGAATACAAAAAAAACCGTGGAATAAATGAATAAATTTTGGCCTCAAACATAAAGATGGTAATGACTCACGGTATGTTTGAGTATCGTCATAAATATTCTGTTCTTTTAGGTCAATCATCGGCCCAACAGGATAAATATCGACTATAGATTCATTCTTCGTACTAGTAGTTACTGACTGGTCAGTTTCCAAGGGCATCAATGGATCTGGAGCCAATACCGTGATCCTCGGCTTATAGGCCAGCCGTAATAGCCTATCATCTAACGTATTTAAAATAAAAACAGCAGTCAAATCATAAAATGAGTTTCGAATAACTATAATAATAGAGTACGGTGATCTCAGTTCCGAGTAAAAAGGATAAGATTTGCTGAAAAAGTGATTAAATCCACAATATACTGTACCTCGCATTCTTTTGATCATAAAAAAATGAGAATTTGCGCATTTGGCATCAAATACGCACTACCATTTATAACATAAAATTATTTTTCGCAAAACAGTTCGATTCTCAAAAGATACATAGGTGGGTACAGTGTTTTTTGTATTCGGCAAAGATTTTTCCCGATGTACAAAGACTTTTGAGGACCGTCTTTGAACATGTACAAAGATTTTTGGGAAGACAAAAACTGCAAAAGAGATTCAAAATTCGCAAAAATTTCCGCCGCTTCGCGCCGAAATGAGTAATTATGTGTTCTATATATCTTTACAATGTCAGAAATTGCATTTCGAAATGAAAAATGTTAGATTTCTCGGCGCTTTGCGCCGTTTTGAGACGATTATTAGTGATTTTTGCCCTCAGAAACACAGAAATTAGCTAAGATACACTACCGGAGGTCGAACAACTCTGTTTTTGCCATACTAAAATGACTACTGTACCATATTTTAGTACCCAAAAATTTATGTGTACAAAATGTACAAAGACTTTTAGGGACCATCTTTGTACATGTGCAAACGGACCTTGTACAAAAAAAACTGGGTAGGTACGTATTTTATTTCTTAACACCTTATATGTAAGTCTTTGTTTAAGTCAGTTAATTTCCTCACATTCAATAAAACGTCGTTAACCTCTTTCTTGACCGACCTTTAGAATACGAAAAGGAAAATAACTTAAATAGTATTAAGACAGCAGCAAATATGTATTAGACTTGCAGAATAGAACTGGAAGTAAGTCTGATACGTAAAAGTTACAAAAATCTAATAGACGTACAGCTGAACTTGGTTAGAAATGAATGACAGTACTAATAGATCTGCCAAAGAATACTGTTATCGAAATTATCGTCGTACTCGGTTTCTACAAAACGGATTAATATTTGTTACAACCATACATGATCTTGAACTCCCCTTCAAAATTCACGATTTTTTAACTGTCTTTTTTTGCTCAAAAGTACTAAATTTTCCGCCATGACTATATTTTGTTCAATTTGATCGAATTTCTCTGATTTTTTTAGATAGTTTTTTGCGATTTTACGCTCCGAAAAGATAGAGCATCGTCAGAAAGGTCGAAAAATGATGTTTTGACTGGTAATCGCCTTTTTTGCGCCCAAAAAAGGCACCTTAAAAGTTCACCCCACGCAAAATTCCTATGCTGCGCATGTCTAATTACAACGAAATGATAAAGTTACAACAGAAAAATTGAGGTACGAAAATAATATAGTAAAGCTTTAATTTTATATTGTTTATATAATTAAATAGTAATACATTTAAATTTTACTAAATTATTTTATTATATAAAATAATGTAATTGAACAGTATGAAAAATAATATTATTATATTATCATTTAATGCTTACGTCTTTCAGTCAGAGCATTAATCTCGCCATCCTTGAAATGACGCAATTTCGTAAGTCCATTGTATCGATCAGACAACATAAGCGAAAATCGGAAGAGGTTGTCCAATAAAATATCGTTTTAAAAGTAAATCATGCCCTAATTAAGCATTAATCGACTCTCTATTCGTAAAACGACATTTACGGAACGCAAAAGGAGTAATCTTATTTAATAAATAAACAATTAACCTTGATATAACACTTGTGGTAACTGAGTGGCATAAAATTTATAAAAAAATTATTCATTAACTTAAAATCATGCAAATATCATTATACATAGTAGAGCCGGTAAAACAAAATTCAACCTTGACAAACTCACTTTTTCTAACTTGCGGAATACCGTAATACCGTGGATGCTTAATCCACCAAACATCACGGTCACGACGGAGAGGCAATTTTTCCAGAGCAGGATCCCAAACTTGCGACTGCATAATGAGTTTAAAGATTCGACTCTTTTCAGCCTCTAAATTGATGTCCTCAATTTTGCTTAGTAAGCTTTCAGGTAGTCCGTAGCGTGGCAAGGACTTTGTTATCACTAATGCTTGCTTTAGCCCTGAAATAATTATATGCAAATAAAAAAATGGAAGTAGATATACATAGGTATGCAAAGAAGACCATACAACGACATGGGGAGGGATGGGAGGCAGTGTTTTTGTACAAGGTCCGTTTGTACATGTACAGAACTGGTCCCCAATGTGGTAAAAACAGAGTTGTTCGACTTTTGGTAGTGTATTTTAGCTATTTTCTGGGTCTCTAAGGGCAAAAATTACTAAGAATTGTCTCTAAACGGCGCGAAGCGCTGAAAAATTTGACATTTTTCCTTTCGAAATGCAATTTCTGACATCATAAAGATATATAGAACACAATTACTCATTTTGGGGCGAAGCGCCGAAAATTTTCGCGAATTTCAGACCTTTTTTGCAATTTTTGTCTTCCCAAAAATCTTTGTACAAGTACAAAGACGGTTCCGAAAAGTCTTTGTACATCGGGAAAAATCTTTGTTGAGTACAAAAAAACACTAGTGGGAGGGGGTATTACTCCCCGAGCTTTAAAAAAACTTATAGCCATATAGTCATTTTGACCGAAAAGACATTGCTATATAGCCCTTTTTAGACCCAAAAGATCTAGTTGTCCTTTTAGGACTCAGAAACATATCTTGTGAGTTCAGAAATGCTATATAGTTGTTTTCTTATATTTAAAAGGATTTATAGCTAGGCTAGGTATTTTCGACTTCAGAAAGGGCTAAATAGCTATTTTCAATATAACATGCTTTAGCTATGTTTTAAAGTTAAAAATGGGATATATATCGCCACAAATGCTCAAAAAGATAGTTTTGAAGCGATACACCGCTCTAAACTGAAGAATCGTTTTTAACAGGGCACCTAGCTGTCTCCAAGTTTTCGATTCTCACATCTCTTTGAAAGTTTGACATTGCGCACCTATGAGGAGAACGCATATTACTCCATTTTAATTTATTCTACAAAAAACATGCATGTATTTTATTGCACAACGTATAAATGAAATTTCAAAATGTATATGTTTATTTATCGCACCTTCTGCAAAGGTCTTGCTTCCGTCGTGCAGTAGGCATGGATGAGATTTATACAAAGGATGTTCATTTTCTTGAATATTCTGTTCGTAAGCAGGGTGATCAATTCTAATCTTTGGCGCCTTTTTCGGATTTGGAAAATCCGGCGATAAGGGATCCACCACTTCTATGCCGAAGTTCTAAGCCAAATTAAGGTTGAGAAGATTTGAATGTAAAATTACGAGCAAAAAAGGTAAGTTAAGTTCGTTAACAAGTTGATAATAATGCTAAAACGGTGAGAGTATAAGGTAATCGTTTAAACTATAAGTTTCAAAAGTTTTTTGAGTCTTCTGATAGATATATTTATATGCTCCTTTAGACAATATTTGGGTCCTGCCTGAAAGCGCAGCTTCGCTCAACGAGACGTTCTTACAGACCATCATCATCTGGGGTTAAGGGATTGTTTATCCCCCATAATTCTCGAGTTTCCAAGAAATTCGAAGAAAAGTTTGTCTTTTTGTTATCACGAGTTGTTTACCAACCAGTCAGGGATTCGGATAGAACTAAGAAATGCAAAAAGGGCCAAAAATAATAAAAAGCCGCATTCCTTTGCGCAATATCCACATAAGTAATCATTAAACGCACGATTAATTATGACATTTCGGTATATTGCATATTTTTCAGGTCGCATCGTGATACACGCAATGAAAATGAGTAAAACGGAAATTTGACATTAAAGACGAAGAATATGCACTTTCCTCATTTATTCTTCTTCACCAATAAATTCGGTCATTCTCTCTAAGAATTTCAGGTTGCGCAAGAATATGACAAGAATAAAATTCAGGAAATCTGGTTCGCAAAATAATTTGTTAGAAAGCCATTATTTTTGAAAAAGGTTAAATATTTTCAAGGTAGCACGCTCCAGCAACAGACTGATGCAGGGGCGGATTAAGAGGGGGCGGCCGCCCCCCCATTGGCTCAAAAAATGCGCAAAATTAAGGATTTTTGAGCGATTTTTAGCGATTTTTCGGGTAAAAAGGGCTAATTTTTCCGCTCAAGTCAGGGTCCCGCCCCCTTAGGGATACCGCCCCCCTTAGGAAAATCCTAGATCCGCCACTGGACTGATGGAAACTCTGGAAATTGCGGAGCTCGTTGTGCCATTCAAGAATTACTTTTGTTCGAAAAATATGGCAATAAACGAATCCGGTCCCGAAGAAGCGAGAAAGGATCAAAATTGCAAGCTTGCAGTTTCCTTTTCAAATATAGACATAATTAACAGGCCTGACGTGAATTGAATCATCCGACTTTTGAATGTTTTGTTATACTACCACCACTAAATCCCAAAATCAAACTTTTACACGTAAGATCAATGCTTAAATGCAAACATACATCGTACAACATTTGAGGCACTCTTGATATCACCATTTTCCTCTGCGCCTTGGTCCTTTGCTGTTGCTTGAAGTGTCTCGTATAATAACGAGTGTACTGCTTCCATTCTCTGTACCGTATCATGCGACCCATTATTCGAGAATAATCCTTTCAAATGATTAATCTTCACAAAAACGATTGTTAATTTTTTGATTACAGATTTTGCCAAAAGGATTTTAAAGTTAGGCCTCACGGACCTTGATAAGCTTTGTTTTGATCATATAACAAGCTTTTTAATTTCGAATCACTCGTAAAATGAGCGTAATCTTCGACAGTATCTACACATTATTTAAAATACGTGATTTACATCTAACAAAACCAGTGTTTTTTTGTATTTGGCAAAGATTTTTCCGATGTACAAGGACTTTTCGGGACCGTCTTTGTACATGAACAAAGATTTTTGGGAAGACAAAAATTGAAAAAAGTTATAGAATTCGGAAAAAATTCCGGCGTGTTCTATATATCTTCATATTGGCAGAAATTGCATTTCAAAGGAAAAATGTCGACGGCGCTTTCGTCGTTTTAAGACGATTGTTAGTGATTTTTGCCCTTAGATACCCAGAAATTAGCTAAAATACACTACCAAAAGTCGAACAACTCTGTTTTTACAACACCAAAATCGCTACTGAACCATGTTATAATACACAAAAATTTGTGTGTACAAAATGTACAAAGACTTTTGGGGACCATCTTTGTATATGTACAAACGGACCTTGTACAAAAATTACTGAACAAAACTAGAGGATTCATTAGCTGAGAAACTGCAGCAATGGAAAAGCCAGCTAAAATATTTTATTCGCCATAATAACTAAACAATCGAATGTAAAAAAAGGTCAAAATTAGAACACGACAATATTAAAGTAGAACAGGTGTTAAAATATGCCAGGTAACGGCTCGAGGCGGTTTTTACGCATGACAAATTTAATTTTTCGCCTCATATCTTCATCGTATATGGCTTTGCAATATTCTCTGGCCAGCCGATTTCGTTGTTCGAAGGGGTATTCGTAGTATTTGGATCTTCTCATAATACCCATAATCCCCTCACGAGCCAGGTTCCTGGTATAAGAATTCAACAAATACATGCAAATCACAATCTAATGCAGCTTGATCTATTTAGCTTCAATCCCTTTTGACCAAGTTTACTGCGATTCGATGAAAAATATCTAGGTACAAAGACTGTTTAAATACTGATTACATTTCTGGGACAAATAACATTGACTATACTTATATACTTTGTCTCATAAAGAAAATTATACGTTTCAATAGTGACTGTACGAGGACTACAGCAAAAGGGGCATGGGATGACCAGAACAAATGCTTACGACACTAAAATAGTCATTTGCTTCATTTCTTGAAAACAGCATGTAAAGATACAGTTAGTTAAAAATGTTGTCTTCGGCACATAATAAACGTAAACTGCAAGAGAAATGCACCTGAATAATTAATATTTAGTTTGTTCAACGAAACACTGAACGCTGCTTTGATATATCGAATATCTATGACTTCAATAAAGCACATTAAACTAATAAAAATAAGAATCAGTCATGACAGGCACTAACCGATTTAGAATTCTCATAGCCGAGTCAACGTCATTATCCCGCACCATTACAGTTCGCCATAGAAACCTTTCATGAGCGTATGCCACACCTCTAAAAAGTTTGTGACCGAATGGCTGTAAAACGAAATTCCTTAATCGTCCGGCAAATTTGCTTCGGAAGTTCTTCATTATCTATGATAAGTTGTTTTAAAATGAATCCTAAATAAAAACATTAAAATATATTCACATGTAAAATAGGATACTTGACAGCACCACACATGTAAGAGCGGAAATGGGGGCATCCCCCACCCAAAGTCGGACGCTGCCCTCATCCCCCCAGAGCCAGAAAATTCTTGACCCCCGAATTTTCGAGTCCGTTTTTGGCCAAAAATTTGAGGTCATTCACCCTCCCCCCTTACAAATGGCCGGGAACCCTCAAATTTCGAGAAGTTACATGTATGGAAATCTGGCCTCGGAGTAAAATTCGTTCCCAACCACTCGTCCTTGAACTTACTTCTTACTTATAGCTGAGAAATACCAATTTGATATTTTAGCTGCATTTTCACGCTAAAATAGCATAAGCAATGCATGCCTAAATAGTTTCAATCAATCGCTTTTGGCTGTTTACAGAATTTTGTGAAACTCCCATTTCTTCGCATTTAGGTTCTATTGTACTTTAATTTTCTGAAACAAATTATGGTTTCTTATCAGACATGCATAGGCTTAACCAACCTGAGGATTAAACTTTAAAATATGTGGAAATTATGAAAAATTAGTCAAAGTTACAGCCAATTTTTAAAAATTTGATCATTCTGCTGATGGGGTAGGAATTTCTTTATGCGATTGAAAAACTCTTTGCAAGGAAACAGAAAGCTTCCTCTTTTAAAATCAAATACGGTCCTTGTGGTGACACATGGGCGCGGGGGTTGAGGATTTGTACCCCCAAGAAGTTAAAAACCCCCGCATTTCTAGACCACAAATGGGTGTGGGGAGAATTGTACCCCCGAAGAATTCTATTTTTAGTGACATTTTTGGCAATTTTACCCATCCTGACCCCCAGGATTTTCTTGCTGCCCACGTACGCTCTAGACCCTCAGAATTCTATTTTTAGTAACAGTTTTGGCGATTTGACCCATCCTGACCCCCTCCCCAGAATTTTGGTGCTGCCCATGTATGCTTCTGGTCGTGCGTACACATGGGCGTGGGGGGTCTGAGGAGGTTTACGCCCCCAGAAGCTTAAAAACCCTCCGCAGATTACTGTAGACCCCAAGAATATTTTTAATAGCATTCTTGGCGACTTACCCCCAGGCCCGGTCTTAGGCATTTGGGGGCCTTGTGCAAGGTACCTTTTGGGGCCCCCAGGTATTTGACAGTGTAAAACCTCTAAATTTAAGTATACGTAGCTACCATAGTTTCCCAAGGTCGAAAGTTCAGAGGGGGGTGAAATCCCAAAATATGAGACCACTTAATTTAGATTTCTAGCCTTTTTTTGCAGGTCAAATATGCAAAACGCTTAAAACATCCTATATAGCATTTTTTAATGTGAAAAACTGCATTTTTAACTAACTTTTTGTCCCATTTTGACTACTTTCGTCACTCTTGTAAGTAAAAAATATAAGAATTCATCGAAAATTTTGACTTTTCAGATCATTTCAACTTCATTCTAGGTATTTTATAGGTAAATAAAACAGAAATGTACTAGTCGGCGCGAAGCGCCAAAAATTTTTAACATCTGCGCTGCTTTTGTACCCAAAAATCATTGCAGAAAACGTTTGATAGCTCAAAATCGTCTGACAGTGATTCAAGTCTCGGACCCTGAGGTGGGGGTATACCCCCTCACCCCCCTATGGGAATGCGTGGTAGCTACCACACATGCACACGGGAGCGGGGGGTGAGGGCCGAGGGAGTATTGCTCCCACTGAAGGGTCAGCCAGCCAGGTACTGTCCAGCGATTTTGAGCTGATGGAACCATTTTTTGCATCATTTTTGACGGCAAGGCAAAATCACTAAAAATGTCAAAGTTTTTCCAGCGCTGTGCGCCGGATTACACGCATTAATGACTTTTATTCATTTTCTAGCTGGCCTTAAAAAAATTACGCCAGTTTTTTGCATAAAATGTCAAAAATTTTTGAAATTTTCGATAGAAATTTTGCAGCAAACGTGATTTTGAATGAAAGTCTA
Organism: Mermis nigrescens; assembly: GCA_036768485.1. NCBI lineage: Eukaryota > Metazoa > Nematoda > Enoplea > Mermithida > Mermithidae > Mermis > Mermis nigrescens. The sequence goes on from JAVLUZ010000143.1 coordinate 4,750,104, forward strand.
CATGAAACATCGGAAAAACACCATTTTGCGCGTGAGCAGCGAATTTTCGGACCTATTTTAGACTGTTTTTGGAAAAGTTCGGGAACCACTCATACGTGGGCAGCACGGAAATTCTCGGGGAGGGGGATGCGAAATTTTTTCACGCTCAAAAATGGTCTGAAAAGTGATGGAAGGGCAAAAAACACCATTTTTTGACGCTTCATATTGAGCTCTATCCCTTGGCATCAAAAAATCGCGAAAAACAACAGAAAAATTTCAAAATCGAATTCTGAGGGTAGTCCGATTTCTAGGGGTATTTGGCAGGCTGAGGATGTATATCCATCAACCCCAAACCCCTACCCACGCCCACGTGTGGAACCGCCCCCTATAACAAAATCCTAGATCCGCCACTGTGCTCATGTAAATCTCAAGTTGAAACAAATAGTTTTATCTTGAACTGATCCACAGATCATGCAGGCTCCTCTAACGCAAGTAGCGCTAAGATCGGAATATAAATTAAATGCTTTGTCCATAATTCACATAGTTATATGCAGAAACATTAAACGAAAAATAATAATGAAAAATGTGAATATATGATTCTTTAGCAATTTCTCAAACGTGATGTTTCACTTCAAATTAATTTGTGAGAAACCGTGTTTTTAGCATCTGAGTGAGAATATCACAAAACAAAGCTCTCCGCATCAAATTTTCTTTTAAATGGAAAATTTGTAAAAGAAAAGAGAGACTGTTTTTGAAAGCTGCAGTAAGTTTACTACTTATACTATTCATAATAACGCATTTGAATCTGAAACTTCAACAAGCATTGTATAGTAAATAGCTATAAGCAGCGTGCATCAGATAATTCGGAAAATAAGTAATATTAGCAGCATTTCTCATTTAAAAATATAGCGCAGAAAATTCTACGAAGGCATAATGCAATTACTTATACTACGGGATTCTACTACAAAGATTCAAAAATTTAAAAATAATGTCAAACTTTAAAAATTTGACAAATTCAGCATATTTTTTAAGCATTTCAGCACAAAATAGGAAGTTTACTCATATTTACACATCGTGATAATTAGAGCTGCACGCGGGTACCCGAACGGGTACCCGAGTACCCGGGTAGAAAATAAGTTTACTACCCGGGTGCCCGAATCCCCTAATATAAAATTTAAAATTAGCACTGCAGTTATGCAATATGTGCTAAGAATTGAATTAGAAACCTAGAAACATATTGCTTCTAAAGTGAGACTGAATCACAATGTAAATGTGATTTGATATAATCGACCGTAAAATGTTAAATAGCGAGTCTGTTAATATTTCCTATTATCACAATATATCGTGCATCCCGTCTAGGCATATTCCATTATTCAGCTCTTTAGCTACATTATTTTATTTGTACCGAATTCTTCTTATTCTTCATTGTAAACAAATTTAAACAAGAAATCATCTGTTAGCGACGCTTTTTTATAATGCATTCACTTCTGTGACCATTATATAAATTTAAACTGCAACTTTTATTCACATCGTGCGCGCAACTGTTTTAGTTAGACCTGGTTCAAAGCCTAACGATGTTCCAAATGCAGTCAGCCATAGGCGTAGCCAGGGGGCATTGGGAGTACCTGCCCCTCGAAATTTTTCAGAAAATATTGTTGATTTTTTTGTTGCAATAATGTATGTCCAGAAAACTGAGTTCAAAAAGGCAAAAACGTCAGAATTTTCCGCGCCGAGTCATAATTATTTATTGCTATATAGATCCAACAAATTTAAAAGATTGAATCAGCTAAAATAATCCAGCCCTCCACATCACTTTATTAATTTAATGCACTATTTGTTCGTTTAATGAAACTGCGCATGCTTGTTGAGCATGATAGTAAAAGTGCGAAAATGATTGTGAGCCAGTTTGTCTATTTCTACTTGTTTGCTTTTGTGTACCAGTTTGTCTATTCTTTGGTTCGTTTATCTTTCTTTACAAGGACACATAATCCTATTTTAATTGGAAGGAATGACCAAATTTTCTTATGTTTTTGCGCATTTCTTGTTCTATGAACTGCATTTTGTTAATTAGAAGGCCACAAATGGGCCTGAAAACGGTAAGAACAAAATTTTTATGGATACATCTTTCTATATCTTATTGGCAGCGACCCGTTGCTGCGCTACAGTACCTAGCAGAGGTCGAAAAACGCATTCCAGATCAGTTTGTGCAATGTAGGAGTTCATCAATTTTAAGTGTTTCTGGGTTTGCTACCGAACCGAGATTTGGCCGATTTTTCGAAAATTTTAACCTTACTATTTAACATTAAAATGTTTTTTACAAAATTTCCGGGACTCTGCCCCGGATCCCGCTCGCCACCTCAGACGTCCCGCAGCCATAAAATCTCGTTGTACATGTGCAACGAGATTTTAGGGAGAACAAGCCATGTAAAAGGGTTCGGAATTTCTAAAAATTTCCGGCGTTTCGCGCCGGCATCTATTTGTCTGCTTTATATGATTTAAGCGTTATAAATTGAGTTTAATGTGCAAAAACGTCAAAATTTTCCGGCGCATAGCGCCGCCAGTTACTGTTCTTTCTCTTTGTAAAGCTCCAGCATTGCGTTTAAAAGCCTGAATCACTCAAAATATCTTCAGTCAAAGTTAGTAATTCGCAGTTTTCTTGTTAGAAGCTTGAATTGTCAGAACTGTTTTGTACAAATTTGATAATTTTCTGCTCTATCAGATTATTAGTATTCACAGAGCTACAAACTGTTAAGAGTGGAAAAATGACTAAATTTCTTAACACTTTGCGCCACTTATGAATTCCGAACTGTTTGTCAATAGAAAGGCCGTAAATTCTACACGAAAACGTTTATGCCCCCGAACCAAAATTCTGACTACGTCTCTGCAGTCAGCTCAGATAGACTTAGACTTGTTTTTGAATAAATTTTCATTTCCGATTGATTTCAAAATTGCTGTTCGTCAATGTGTTTTCCTGCTTCAAATGTTTTAATGACGCTATGAAGATACAAAACCTGCTTCGCAATTTTTGGCTTTGAATTATGAAAATGACTTAAATTTCATTAAATGCATACGAATTCTTCAGATTGAAGCCTTGATTTTATTCAATCTTGCACAAATTTTTCAATAATGTTACTGCTTAAATATCACTTTGCCCTAGACCTCACTGTCAACCGTAAATAAACGATGTTCACTGCATTCTCTTTTATCGAAGTGTACATGGTATACAGTACCCGAATACCCGGGTAATGAAATAGCCGGGTACCCGGGTGTTAAAATTTGCAAAGTGTGCAGCTCTAGTGATAATGCAGTAAGATCGGTAGGTCTAAGCCTGGAGATATAAAACCATCAGCAGAAACAAAACAAAAACATCATTTAATAAAAATTTGCTTAAATCAAAGTCATTCATGAGAGCAAAGCACATATTCGTAAATATAGTTTGAAACATAAAACGATATGTAGGTATTTAAATTATAATGTACAAAAGCAAGAGTTATGTATGAGGCAAGGGTACCTATGTATGTACTTAAAAAGAACACTTCTCGATTCTTTACCTTTGATTTGAATATCGCATAAAAGCTGACAATTTTTAATAATTTAAGCAAGCTAATAAGCTTATTTTTCATAATCACAGTCAAAATCCCGCATTAAAAGACTGTTAGAAGCACTTGCATAGTGCATTGTGGCGGGGCCCCGGGGCCCTGTGCGACTGCACACTCCGCACATGCCTAAGACCGGGCCTGCTTACCCCTCCCAAATTTTCTCGCTGCCAACCTATGGTTGTGTGGGCAATGCAGACATGGAACCAGCTCGAAAATGTCAATAAAGCTTAGCATAGAGATACACAGTAAGTTATAGAAAAACCATAATTTTTTTAAATTTTGAAGAAGTCAATCATCCGTCATTTTATGTTTCTGAAGATTGCGCCCTCCGGACCTTCAGGCGGCAACTTGCCATTTTATATTGTTCTAAATGATTTACAGAAGTTCTATGAAATGAACAGTTGTTAGACAGTTTTAGTTTTATGTCAAATTCATTTTTTCCGAGAAATTTTCCGGTCCCCTAATTTTTTCCGCAAAAATCAATGAAAAATTATGGCTAGTTGCACATAAATATATGCAGCAAAATATTAATCAATTTATAGTGTATTAAAAAGGATAAAAAGTGGAAGTCTCAAATACATAACACAACATTCCTGAATTTGAACGTTTTATTATTAAAAACGCTTAGGAACAATCACAATCAACTAAATAAACTATTAATCCACGGTAAGGCTAAGCGTACGAGTCGCTAAATGTTGTACGTGCGAATAACAATAAATTTTATATGCTTAATACAATTTTGCTGCAAGAATTCTTAATTTTATCATGAAGTTTTCTGAATGCCTTATGTACATACCTAGCAACAAAAGCAACACTCCAACAAAAAACACGAAGTTAAAATGAACATAACAACGAGCAAAGCATACGGAATCAAGCCGGGCGATCACGACCAAACACGCACGTAGAGCTTTCTGGAGAATAATTCCCCAGGAAAAAATGAAAACTTTCTGGAAAAAAATAAAGCAAAATTGAGGTGTTTGAAATCGACCAACAACTGTCAATCAGGGCAGTTTTTTATGGTATACATAGCTTGAAATTAATAGGCAGTGTGTAGCAACTTTTAAGACCGTCCAACCCCAAGACCTCTGACCTTCAAACCAGATATGCTATTCAATTATGATCACGTCAGGTCAGGACCATACATGGGCAACGACCAAATTCTGGGGGGCCGATGGGGCAAACTTGCCAAAAAGTAGCACCAAAAATTAAATTCTGGGGGTCTTTCGATTTAGGGGAAGGGTTCGCCGGATTTCGGGGGTGGGTCTAGACCCCCGCGTTCCCATCAGTGTTCTTTTGTACTCGGCAAAGATTTTTCCCGATGTACAAAGACTTTTCGGGACAGTCTTTGTATATGTTCAAAGATTTTTGGGAAGACAAAAATTGCAAAAAAGGTCTAAAATTCGCAAAATTTTAGGCGCTTCGCGTCGAAATAAACAATTGTGTGTTCTACATATCTTTATAATGGCAGAAATTGCATTTTAAAAGGGAAAATGTCAAATTTTTCAGCGCTTCGCGCCGTTTTGAGACGATTCTTAGTGATTTTTGCTCTTAGAGACCCAGAAATTAGCTAAAATACACTACCAAAAGTCGAACAACTCTTTTTTACCACACTAAAATCGCTACTGTACCATATTTTAGTACCCAAAAGTTTGTGTGTACAAAATGTACAAAGACTTTTTAGGACCATCTTTGCACATGTACAAATGGACCTTGCATAAAAAAACACTGGCTCCCATGTGTTCATGAAATGACTACATATGCTTCCGCTGCAACATTCCTACACGACTAAACTGTATTCTTATTCTGACAAATACATATAACACATCCAATTTAATTCCGAGATTACGAGTAGGTAGTTAAGCTTTTCCACATCTAGGCAAGATTCTTAAAAATTTTCTTCCGTCCAATGTGGCAAGAAGATACAACATTAATTAAATTTATTCGACGGGTGCACGACTGATTTAAATCACGCCGCTGGTTCAAGATATCGAGTAAAATATGTAATTTTTTATCTCATAAACCCGCATAAGCTTGCTAAACGATTTACTGTTAGCGTGAAAAAACATTTTAATTCAAATGCTGATCATCTGCGCAACAATTTAACAAAATCCAATGTTACGCAAGACTTATATCTCGTTACGGAGTGAATAAAGAGCTTGTTTTGCAGTTAAAAGATCGGCTAAGACGCTCAACTAATTTTACTCGAGCAGACACAAGTGAATAAAAGCTCAAAAATTAGTAGATATGTAATAGAAACTTAGAAAGTAATTAATCGATCAGAAGCACAGAAACTACTATAGTCTATTTGACGAAACCTTTTGCATGGAAATCAATTTTCAGCACTTAAGCGAGTAGCTACAAAACTGTCTTGTAGGCAGCCTGCTGTAATACAATTTCGCTTAGCAAAAATTCTTACGCTTACCAGTTGCTACATATGCACGGTATCGTAACTTTTGCCTCGGTTTAAACTGCTTTTCTAATCAATTTGCATCGATCCAGAAATTTTAATCACGTACTATAGTATTTGTCTAAGGGAAATTCATTGCCAAAAGTAGCACTGTGCATGTCTCACGATGATATGCTTTGCGCCCTGCTGCAAAATACAACACGCAAAGAAGTCTATTAAACACGTATGCACTACATGGGTGCCAGCTAAATGATTGCTGAGTTAAAAAAATGGATAAAAAATCAAAACAAGTTACAGTGATGCCTAGGATTACAGTGAAAAATCATTGCACAGTTAAGCAATATGTCATCATCAATTAAGCATTCTCTAGATAACAATTTCGTCCGTAGCAATTAGGGATGCAACGGGTAGTGAATTTTGGTGTATTCGGGTTCGGGTAGTCCACTTCAATTTATTCGGGTTCGGGTTCAGGTAGCAAAATCAATACCCGATCGGGTTCGGGTTCAGATATTTCAGTAAGTATATAGAAATACCAGTGTATAGCGAATTTCTTAGGTACATGTAAGCCAGATGTTACAATTTTTATTATCATTAGATGCCTAGTGCCTGCATAATTATTCAATACCTTTCACTCAAGTTTCCAGTGATTTTCCTTCCTCCTATCAGTGTGCAAGAACGCTAATGTAAATGAGAGGTAGCGCTCTGTGTATTTTGTCTGATATACACCTACAAATAACATTAACAACTACTGCTGAGATTGTCGTCTAGAATTGTATTATACAAAGAACTTGTCAATTTAAACTGCCGGAGGACATTTTTTCAGTCTGCCGTGCCGTCCAACATTTTGTCGTTGTATAGGCTGCAAGCCCGCCTCGATTTATAATGTTTCGTGTCGATGCTAATGCTATATACCACTCAATTACATAGCCATTTATGTGTACGTGATAACTACACGAAATTCAGCGTTTTAGGGTCGAGCAAACTGAAAACGGCGCAAAAAGCCGAAAATCTTCGAATGTTTGACATACAATTGCGGGATTTTAGAGCTTAAATATTCCTGAATAAACCCGAATAAAATCCATAAACATTCGTGTTCGGTTCGGGTAGTTATAATAATTTTATTCGGGCTCGGGTAGTCAAGTTCAGTTTATTCGGGTTCAGGTTCGGGTCCTGAATTTTGTTCGGATACCCGAGTATTCGGGTTCGGGTACCCGTTGCATCCCTAGTAGCAATGACCGACCACAAATGCAGTAACGCGAGCCAAACAGGATTGAGGCAAAGGAGATGTCTAATCTACACAAAAGTTTAATTATTTTTCGACGCGAAGTTATAATAAATTTTACGCAACTGTCCCGGAATCTTCAAACTTTTCAAGGCGCCGATTTGCGTGACTTTCAATGCAAAAACAATTAAAGTTCGCAAAAAATAAAGAAAATCGTGAAACAACCGTGAAAACACGCTGCTGCGCCATGTATTGCCGGCGTAAATCCAATAACTATAGAATCGTTCGACCATGTTCCTAAAAGTTATAATGTGATATTTGTCTACTAAGCGCAATGTTAAAATAAACAACAAAGAGTTGAAAAATCAGCTCAACCATACATGATCGTGGGGGTTTGCGAAGGAGCGAAGGTTTATTCAAGCCCCAGAAATTTTTTCACCCCTCACCCAGAATTACGCGATTTTTCAATACTTTCCCTAAAATTCACAGAAAAAGTGCTGTTTTAAGCGTTTTTCGCTATCTGATTGTACCAAAATTTCAAACTTCCCGCGCTGCGCCATACATATACTCACTTTTAGACAATAATTTATCCAATTTATTCGATTATTTCGGAATTGCTTAATGTTTTTATGCTCTAGAAAGATGAGCATCGTCAGAAATCCCAAAAAGAGATGCTTTCGACGCGTTTACACCATTTCTGAACTTAAAAAGGCACTTTAAAATTTCACCCCCTAGAATTCCAATGCTGTGCACGTCTGATCGCAACGATAACAATTTCACAGCTTTATGTGCAGGAGCAGGTACGCACGTCCACATCTGAACAATAATACTCTTTAAGCCTAGACCGGGAATAGATTGAACCTATCCTAGAACAGACTGAAGAGTCTTCAGACTGAGGAATGTTTTGTACGGGAAAAAATTATGCATTCATATGAAACATAAAAGAGAAAGTAACGGCCAAATAAATGATTACTATACATAAGTAACGACGCCATAAAATAAAATAAATGTAAATCAGTATTTATAAAATGGATTTTACACAATTTAAAAGCGTAGAAATAGAATAAGCTCCAAAAACATAAGATGAAATAATTAAAAAATAAAATAAAAACTGAAATATATTAATTTAAATTGTATTAATTAGTACAGAATATCAAATTCAAAATGTCTGCACCCATACATGTAAGAGGGGGATGGGGATCCCCACCCAAATTTGGATGTCCCCCCATCCCTCAAAGCCAGAAAATTTTTGATCCCCCGATTTGCGGAAAAAATTGAATTTTTTGACCGTTTTGAGCCTTTTTTTGCCTATTTTTGGCCAAAAATTGGAGGTCGATTTACCCCATTCCTCCCTAAAATGGCCGGGACCCCCCTAAATTTCGAGCCGCTACATGTATGTATGTTTGGACCCCTTTATTATAGCCATGCCCATGTATTACGCCCCTCGCCATTCTCGAGAGGTCAGCATCTGCACCGATTAGAAAGTGTCCGACCAAAGATAAATCCTGATCAAACGTATGACGGCTCCAATCAAACATGCACAGCACGGGAATTCTGTGGGAGGAGTGAAATTCTGTAGTGCCTTTTTTAAGGTTCGAAAATAACAGGTGTACGCGTCGAAAACATCGTTTTTAGCGTTTCTGACTAAGCTCCATCTTCCTATAGCATGAAAGCAAAAGATTTTTTAAAATAATCGAAAAACTCGAATAAATTTAAAAAATGCATTTCTGACAATGCTATATCTTCCTATTGCATGAAAGCAAAAATTTTTGAAATATCAAAAAGACTCGAATAAATTTAAAAATATATAAGATATAGCTAAAAACGCATAAAACAGCATCTTGTCTGCAAAATTTCCGGAATTTTTCAAAAAATCGCGAATTCTGGAGGGAGTGAAAACTTTTCCGTGGAGAGCCGACCCCCCAAATCATTTATGGCTTCAATTCAGACAAAATTAAATGAAAAAATGTCTAAATATGTAAAAGCTCTCACCTTAATCGCGATTCCTTCGATTTCCACACTCCAACGCCACGTCTATCGGCATATTGTTCGCTGATCAGAAGATCGTGAACGAGTCTAGAATAGGCAGCATCATGCTTAAACGAATTCACGTGATTCTGATCGTCCAATCCGGGAACGCGGCCAAGTCCCAAGCGCACAATGTCTCTGTTGAGACTATATTTGAAAAAGCGTCCCTGAAGAATAAACAATTTTTCCACTTCGAAATGGACCGGATGAAATTTTGCAGCAAAAAAATAATTGTGAAATATCATCCCCATACATATCGTAGTATCTTAAATATACAGAAGATACGAAAGGTTATCAATTAAAGCGTAATTTGAGTAAAGACGCTACATAGACCTAGTGGACACATGGGCGTGGAAGAGGGGGTTTGGGGGATTTGTACCCCCAGAAGTTGAAATACACCCGCAGATTACTGTAAACCCCAGAATTCTATTTTTAGTCACATTTTTTGGCCATTTACCCCACCCATCCTGACCCCCTATCATTATGCAAAAATAATAATATAGGTTATCTACTACTAGACGAGGCATTTCTTGCTGACCATTTTTTATAGATAAAGGGCATACATGCACAGCACGTGAGTTCGGGGGAGGGTGAAATCATAAAAGTGTCTGTTTTGGGTCCACAAATGGTGGGTACGCGTCAAAAACATAATTTTTCAGCGTTTATGACGATGCTCTATCTTTTGGCACTTTTGAGCAAATAGATAGCTATAAAGGCTTAAAAAGGTACTTTTTGTACAAATTATTAAAATTTTTTGGGGAACTTTCAAAAAATCGCCAATTCTAGGGGGGGTTAAAAATTTTTTGCGGAGTGAAAAAATTTTTGCGGTGAAGTTTTGCGGGGGTGCCAATTTTTCTGGGGGGTAAACCCCCCAAAGATCATGTATGATGGAGAGTGATTACAAAAGTGTTTTAAACTAATGCAATGAACGTATTATACATAAGAAACAATGAGCACAGAAAGTTTCATTGTGTAAGACGGTAGGTATTCATGCAGTTTTTGAAAAGCACATTTACGGCCACTTTGTTCTGTACTAAAAATTGCATCCCACGCACACGCTTTCAAGAAACAGACTACAGATGAGCTGAGCCGTCATATTGCCGTTTTGATCTTCAAAATATCATGGGTGTCACGCAAGTGTAAACTCTTTCGTTGATTATTTACATTCATATATTCTGTATTTGGAGAAAAATAAATAACAGAATAGCAGACAGGAATGAAACAGACTACAATCTTCTCAAGTCCCTTACCGAGCACAATTCTCTACGTATGTACACTTCTCGTTCAAGAGAGCAAATAGGCTAAAAACTTGCACGGTGCTTACGGTATTCGGCAGATAAGAAGAAAGTAGGACGATCTATCTTCTGCCTAAAAGGTGTATTATAGTTTTAAAACTAACATACCATTGCAGCATGTACAATCTTTTCTACTCTACTACAACAGGTTTTGAACGTAGCATACAATGAATATTACCTCGATTGTTCCTTCAACATGTTATACTTATGTACAATATACAACATAGGTTACTAAATGCATAAGCTAACTTTTGAGTGTCTAGCGCCTCCATACAAACAACGATAAGGCTGTTCGTGTGCACTTTTAGAATCCAAATTTTCTGGCGACATCACTTGTCATAAATATGAATTTAATTACGTGTAGCACCGGCAATATGTATCGCTGAGTACGTTCAGAACAAATAGTTCGAAAATTTTCAAGCTAAATCACCTTCTTCAACATGACGTCGCACTGAATAGCATCAGCGCCATCTCGCTTAATCAATGCGAGCCAAACAGGTTTCAACAGAACGTGTTTTTTTAACCAATCACTAGAATCTTCGATCAGGTTTACACCAGCTAATCGTACGGTCAGTTTACCTTCAACAGCGCCAGCTAAATGAACGAAAAAACAATAGATATCACAAGTAGACCTTTTATGAGAGGTCCCATTTACACGCATGCAAGACATATTGCGATGGATGCTGGAAATCAGCCAGACAAACAGGGTGAACAATATATAGTTTTGAGTCCGGCTTCAAAAACAAGCAGAATTTTTCGATTTTTTGAGGTTTTTCTTCAGTTGTACAGAGCATGTCGAGAAAAGATCAAAAATGCCTTTACTCTCTGCATGCAGGCCCGTATCCAGGGGGGCGGGGGGGCCTGCCCCCCCCCGAAATCGGAAAAAATTTTTGTTTTTCCCAAGGGTCCCCCAAAGGGAAAAATGAAAAATTGGCGAAGTGGGTCTGAAACACCGCCAAAACAGGTTTTTAGCGTACTTTTGAGCTAGTAAACTCAAAATTTTCCGGCGCTTCGCGCCGGATTTATTGTTTATGTAAGGTTTTGTCTTCTAAACCGCTGAAAATCGCTCAAATTTGAGTTAGACATAGAGAGTATGTCAATTTTTTTCTAACGCTTTGCGCCGGATTCATTATTTAGCTATAGTTTTTGCCTTCTAGCTCACTCAAAACAGCTCAAATTTGAGTTATGACATGGAAAACATGAAATTTTTCCGGCGCTTCGCGCCGTATTTATTGTTTATATAGGTTTTTAGTCTTCTGACCCGCTCAAAACCGCTCAAATTTGAACTTGACATGCAGAATATGTCAATTTTTTTCGGCGCTTGGCGCCGAATTATTCGTTATCCGTATTGTTTTTCTCTGTAAAGCACAATGATTAAGTATAAAGGCAAGAGATAAGAAATAATTCGTCGATTAAGTGATGAGAAATCAGCTTAAATGATAAATTTGCTATATCAATATGAAATAAAGTGAAAAAATTTTTAATTTTTTTGTTGAAATTTTTCTTCACCGTCGTATAGAGCTCGCCGAGATACGTTCAAAACTGTCTTTATTTTCGCCTATCTCCTAATGGTTCTCGAGATATCTGGCCTCAAAAATTTTCGGCCTCCCCCTCCCGAAATAAAATCCTGGATACGGGCCTGCTTGCATATATTCATATCTCATAACAATCTCAAGATATTTGACTTCAAATTATGTTTATTTCTATTTTATGCATTACGGTTTTAAAAATGTTGCTACTACTTTTTTAAAGAATGCATTATTTTTTAGCTTTCGCGAGCACTCTTGATGCAATTATCATCCCAAAAATCACAGTAATCAGAAATCTGCTGTGTGTAGTGTAGTAAACATTGAACGAGCAGTTCGATCCACACTGAGCGCGGGGAGGGCTTGGATGGGGTTGTTTGCACCTCCAAGAAGTCGAATGATTCCCCGCGGATTACTGTAGACACAGAATGCCATTTTTTGTAACATTTCTGGTGATTTAACCCACCCTGACCCCCATAATTGAAGTGCTGCCCATGTATGGTTCGATCGCCATGCATAAGGTTGCAAAAAAAGCGTAGAGTAAATCATTCGAAGTATTTTTAATATCGCATCGACTTCGAGACTATTTTTACAAACAAAATATTTAAAAAATTAAATTCAATAAGTCCTGCTCATTCTATATTCAGACAGAAAACAAAAACGTGTTATAAAGAATATTTACACCGGTTGAAGTATTTTTGAAACGGCATTGTCATAGTCGGTTTGTGCTGAACTCGGAGCAAACCATTTTCGGTAACAAGTGCAACTGTGCCACGTATTACCATTTGCTTTCGAAAAAAATCTTCCGGAATCTGACTTGCGTGTTGGAAGGTTGTGAACTGAAAAAACTTTTAAATGTATCGTATGATCAAAATAAGCAAACTACGAAGTATAGTATTCACAAACAATCGTGCACAGCATGGGAATACTTGGATGGCTGAGCCTTTTTCGGGCTCAGAAAAGGCGGATACGCGTCAAAACCCTATTTTTCGGCGTTTCTGACGATGATTTAGCTTTTCAGAGCGTAAAAACGTTGAAGATGGCACCTTTCCAACGAATTTTTCAGAATTTTGGGAAATTCGCGAATTCCGGGGAAGGGGGTTTTCCTGGAATGAAAACTTTTCTGGGTGGTGAAAACCATCCACTCAAGATCATGTATGCTGTCGAGCCGTCTGAGCCGAAAATGGTGTATTTTTAAGCGATTTTGACGTAAAAATAGCCAGATACGCAATTTAGTATAGTGCAAAAATCAAGGATTCAACCTTCTATGACCCCAAAATCTCGATTTTACGCCTCCAACCAAACCTGACCTTAGGCAATTACGTCTTAAAAGGCAAACGATGAAAAATTAGTCAGCATAATGCCTCAGTCTGGCCAGTTAGGCGAGTCAGCTAGCAAGTTTTATTAAGCTAAGATGGTCAAGAAAAATGTTATAATACATATGTACCAGAAAAAACTAACGTAGTTTGCAGCTTGATGATTTCAAGCACGTTAGATCGTCCATTTTAAATACCCAAGCCCACCGTGCACGTGAGCCTGGCAAGAAAGTTTCTATCCTCACCATATGTGCACGAGGTCAGGGTCGGCAGAGGGGGAGGTGAAATCCCAAAAATCCAAAACAGTAAATTTAACGTTCTACGATTTTTTGCTGTTTTAACGACCAAAATGGTCAAAATAGCATATAAAACGTTTTTTCGTGGTAATATCGCATTTTAAAAGCATTTTTAGTCCATTTTGACTGCATTATATCATTTTTAACAATAAAAAATGCATCAATTTTGGGCGCTTTTTTGAGTAAAAAGTACTAAACTGGCGCGAGACGCTAGAAAAATTTTGACGTTGACCTCAAAAATAATGCAAAAAACGTTATATCAGTCTCAAAAATCGCCGGACAGTAGCTGTCCGGCTGACCCTTCACCCCCTCACGACATTAAAAAGGTTTAAGTCTCAACAGCATCGTTTTTTTGTGCGAGAAGGATTTTGAGGGTCGCACAAAAGATTTTTAGAGCCATCATCGTACAATGTGGTACAAAAGACTTTTTGGGCTAAAGTGTTAGTAATTTAAAGCTTTTTTGAGTATTTTTTAGCGAAATTTCGAAAAATTTTCGGATAGGTGCGTGCATTAAATACTCCGAAATCTATCATTGTGTAATTTCAAATATCTTTGTACAGAACTAAACATCTTTTACATCTATCTATTCTAGGGATCGACCGGAGGTCCATTTTTTTCTCCGGGCCGGAGCCGGAGCTACGGCCATCGTCACCTCCGGCTCCGGCCGGAGCCGGAGGTGAACTTAGAATTTTCAGTGAACTAGAATTTTCACAAGCCGTAAATATAATTCATATGATGTACTGTATATAGGTTTGTATAAATACATTGCTCATGGATAAGTAAAAGATCTGTAGAAGTGAATGTTTATTATCTAGCCATTCTAAAATGGAAAAGAAATTGGTTCTGTGATCTGTTGCGAAATGTAGATATATCAGTTAATCAGGTTGGTTTTCAACGCAAATTACATAACGTGTGAAATGTATTATTCATTCCATAATGTACCTATTTAATCGAGCTATGCGAAAATCAAGAAGACTAACATGCAATAATGTTCTACTAGTTCTCTCCTCACCTATTACACATGTTCTCAAACGACTGGTCTGGCAGCGGCGGTTGGGTAATCGGAAAAAATCATTTAATTAGCATATTTCTATTTTTAGCTCTAACTCACCGCTTTCTCGCGTGCCCTTATTGTCTGGATGCACTTATACCGAAAAGCACCCAAATAAACATAGCATAAAGAGCTTAGCAATGTGTCTGTATGTACTTATATCTACAACCAATAATAGCTCAAAAGTAAGTGAGCAGACTACGTCGCACCAAGTTTGTTATTCTGTCACTCGAAAGAGATTTATATCCATTTGTGCGCTGAATTAACGCGGACTCGGCTCGCTTTGCAATCTGAAATATTCTCGTTCATTATTACAAAATATATGATATAATATTTCACCAATTGTGTATTCACAATGCCACATTAGTGTTCACATTCACAGCTTCACTTATTAAACCTGTGTTTGTACAAATTCACAAAATAGGCAATCTGAGTGCTAAGCTTCAAAAGAAAAGAAGACCGTTAAAGCATTGAATGATTCGGTTCAAAAGCCTCCGGCTTCCGGCCCTTTTTACCTCCGGCCGCCAGAGGCCGGAGGATCAAAAAATGGCCGGAGGAGCCGAGCTCCGGTCGATCCCTAATCTATACTGATTCTATAAATTTATGCAGAAAATAAGAACTATTTGACAACTTGACAACTTTGCACTGTTTTCTGCTGTTCGAAGATATAAAATTGACTTTTTATCTTTGTGTTGCATTAAATTCAAAAGGGAATTGGTGTCGATTATGAAATTCGGATAGAATATTGCAATCGCTCTATTATTTCTGATTGTACCGCAAGTTATTTTAGCTTTCTAAGTCGAGTTTTATGTGTAAATTCAACCGAGAACTCATAAAAATTTCGAAATCAGGACGAAGTAATGCTTTTTGTGAAGCGTGTGGGTCGCGGATAACAGACTAGTAGTATGTAACAATGTGTATTTTGATATTATATCTATATATATTATATGTACAAAAAAATTTCGCTCGTGAAATCTGACTCGTACAAAAAAACAGTGCTTAATAGTTTGATATGACCAACAGGACTTAATGCCTAGGTATGAAAACTATTTGATGAGTTATGTATGTATTTGAGGTCCGACTACGAGTTCCTGCTGAGTGTCTAGGCAACTGCCAAATAAGTCGAATAATAAGCGTTTACTATAAATATTACGTGCTGCAGGTGAATCTTAAGTTCTTTCGTAATCGTAATAAACTTAAAGATATATTATTTATCTTCAAACTTATATCTGAATTCATTACCAGACGAACGCTTCTAGCAAAGATAGCGAAACCAGCAACTGCTGTTCCCACTGCAATACCCTAAAAATAAAAAAATAATTTTTTGCATAAAAAGCAAGATGAAGTCACACATATGTACAAGTAAGCAAGGGCGGACATAAAAGGGAATGAGCACGTTGTCCTCCCATCGACCCGGTTGACGAAGTCAAGACGGATATGACAAGCCAAGACAAGAAAAAATTTATTGTCCAGAAGTAAAACACGAAATAAGGTAAAACACGAATACATGATAAAATGGCGACTGAACAATAAGTACAATCTGCTCCCCGATCGCTCCACCCGCTCAGAGGCAATGGTGGCTAAGCTTATTGGGTTTTGTGCACCAGCTCAGGCTTACGGATACGCACCTAAGCTAACTAAGCCTAAATTCATAAATAATAACATGCTAAAATAGTAATCCTTCGATTTATTCAGGTCTTTGCTTAGGTTTAATATCTTTAAGCAATCTGAATTCAGCAGTTCCATTATCACGAACCTAGATTTGCATCAATCAATGCAGCAATTTGCATCTCACAACTAGGGATCAGACGAGGGTCTTGTTTTTCCCTCGGCCGAGGCCGAGGCCGAGGGAACTTTGGAATCCTTGCCTCGACCGAGGCCGAGGCCGAGGGCCAAGGGACCGAGGGACCGAGGATTTGTAATACATATAATATGAGTATGAGTACAAACAATATAGGGCACATATGCTCCATGTGATGTGGGTACAGTAGCAATAGGATTGATTAGTGTAATATAGTTCAAAGCTAACAAGCTATTATTTTAATTTTATTTAAAGGTAGGTATCACACATTCCCATAGGGATGAGTGGGTATTACCCTGACCTCGGGGTACAAGACTTGAATCACTGTCAGACGATTTTGAGCTATCAAACATTTTCTGCAATGATTTGGGTACAAAAGCAGCGAATACATTAAAGTTTTTCGGCGCTTCGCGCTGTTTAATACACTTCTGTTTTGTTTACCCATAAAATACCTAGAATAAACTTAAAATGATCTGAAAAGCCAAAATTTTCGATGAATTCTTATATTTTTTACTCTCAAGAGCGACGAAACTAGTCAGAATGGGATAAAATGTTGTTAAAAATGCAGTTTTTCACATTAAAACATGTTATACAGGATGTTTTAGCCATTTTTCATATTTGACCTGCAAAAAAGGCTAGACTCTAAATTAAGTGGTCCTAAATTTTGGGATTTAACCCCCTGAACTTTCGACCTTGTGAAACTATGGTACGTATGCAAATGACAAGCACAGAAGTGACAAATTGCTAATCGTCTTAATCATTCAGCTCGTTTTCGCTATCACTATTTTGTGTGTTCTACATATCTTTATAATGGCAGAAATTGTATTTCAAGAGAAAAAATGTCAATTTTTTGGCACTTTGCGCCGTTTAAGATGATTCTTAGTAGAGGTGCACGCGGGTAGTAGCCGGTATATCCGGGTACCCGGGAATAAAA
This sequence comes from Mermis nigrescens, assembly GCA_036768485.1. NCBI lineage: Eukaryota > Metazoa > Nematoda > Enoplea > Mermithida > Mermithidae > Mermis > Mermis nigrescens. The sequence continues at coordinate 4,767,558 of JAVLUZ010000143.1, forward strand.
TAATTTTGCTACCCGGTACCCGAATCCCCTAATATAAAATGGAAAATTAACACTGCAGTTATGCAATATGTGCCAAGAATTGAATTAGAAACCTATAAATATATTGCTTCTAAAGTGCGACTGAATCACAAAGTAAATGTAATTTAATATAATCAACCGTAAAATGTTAAATAAGCGAGTCTGTTAATATTTCCTATTGTCACAATATATCGCGCATACGGTCTAGGCATATTCCATTATTCAGCTCTTTAGTAACATTATGTTATTTGTGCCGAATTCTTCTTATTCTTTATTGTAAACAAATTTAAACATGAAATTATCTGTTAGCGACGCTTTTTTTATAATGCAATCACTTCTGTGACCATTATATAAATTTAAACTACAACTTTTATTCACATCATGCGCATTTGAATTTTCTACCCATGCCCAACTTGGAGCTCAAGAAATTAAGTAGGTTTTGCATGCATGGACACGGAAAACGCCCACATAATGTACCTACTTTAATCGGTGATGTCCATACGTGGGCAGCAAAAAAATTCTGGGGGTGCAGATTTTGAAAGTCAAAAAATGGCCTCAAAAATGGTGGTAGGGCAATAAAAACACCATTTTTCGACGTTTCTCATCAAGCACTATCCATTGGCATCAAAAAATTGCGAAAAAAACGAAAAAAATTTTCAAAAATTGAATTCTGGGGGGGGGTATTTTGGGGGTTTCTGGTACTGGGGGGGTGCATACCCCCCCCAAACCCCACGCCCAGGTGTGGTGATGTCTCAACAGCCCCACCAGTCCCAACAGCCCCACCGTCCCAACAGCCCCACCGTCCCAACAGCCCCACCAATAATCCCAACAGCCCCACCAATCCCGACAGCCCCACCAATCCCAACAGCCCCACCATTCCAACAGCCCCACCGTCCCCCACCAGTACTCCCAGCAGCCCCACGCAATCGCTATTATACGAGAAGTGCATTTGACGAATGTACTTCTGAAACATAGAATTTATAGAATTTATACGGGCTCCGTTTGATCAAGATATTTTTTTGACTATTTTTCGACTTCGTATATTTCATCAGGACTATACAAGAGCGTGCAGGTTTACATTTTCAGAATAACTCTACCTGAGAAACTGGTAGACCCGCTAGCATTGAAGCTTCAGCATTTTTGCGCAATCCGTGATTTTGCCTCATTCGAGCCATCTTGCAAGATTAGATTCCTGCTCATTATTGCCTAATCTAGACTGCCAGAAAAAAATGAAAAACGTTCTAGTGAAAAAAGGAAAGATAAGCGTTAAAATTAAATGAAAATCAACTTTCTCGCTAATCTGCTTTAAAATAGCCAAAAAATGTGGATTAAGTAGTTTTTACGCTATTTTAACATTCATACTAGTTTTGAGGTCATTTTTGGCTCAAAACTCCTTCTCCAGACCGGTCGTGCTGTGCATCTATGATTATAACAGTGGGGCAGTTGGAACCAACATTGGCAGCGGACAAATTCTGTGGGTCTGGTGGGGTAAAGTGACCGAGAAATGTGCTTAAAATAGAATTCTGGGGGTCTACCATAATTTGGGGGGATTTCCAGAATTTCGGGTTGAGAGAGGGCTAAACTCTAAACATCCCTCCCCCACGCTTATGTGTGGTTGGGACAGTGTGACTGTTGAACGGTTGGACTGCTGGAACGGTGGAACTGCTGGGATTGGTGTGGCTCGGGATTGGTGGGGCTCTTGGGACTGGTGGGGCTGTTGGGATTATTGGTGGGGCTGTTGGGATTGGTGGGGCTGTTGGGATTATTGGTGGGGCTGTTGGGATGGTGGGGCTGTTGGGACTGGTGGGGCTGTTGGGACTGGTGGGGCTGTTGAGACACAATCCTTCAATCAGCATATGCGTCTTGTCTCTGCCGCCTATAGGCTGGCATATTACAGCATTGACTTGGCATAACATTTGAGGCAATGGGTCTTTTGTAGCACATGCGTTTTTTGCTGTATTTGTGCTATTTCGGCATCACTCAAAAAATGCAAAATTAAAAAACCCTCGGTCCTCGGTCATTTTTCACCTGACCTCGGTCGAGGCCGAGGGATCTCAAAAAAGACCAAGGATTACCGAGGCCGAGCCGAGCCTCGTCCGATCCCTACCTCACAACAACATTAAAATTTTGAGATCCAGTACAGGCTGTAGCGGTGTAGTACAGGTAAGTACTGTATTATATATATATATATATATATATATATATATATATATATATATATATATATATATATATATATATATATATATATATATATATATTATATATATATATATATATATATATATATATATATATATATATATATATATATATATATATATATATATATATATATATATATATATATATATATATTATATATATATATATATATATATATATATATATATATATATATATATATATATATATATATATATATATATATATATATATATGTGGCACAGTTGCACTTGTCTGCAAATGTATTGTCAATAAAACGAAAGATGCAAAGGATAATAAAAAATAGAAATAGAAATAAAATGTAAAAAATTCTTAAAAACAATGTCTAGTTATGTATTTCAACCAGGCCCGTACTCAGAGGGAAAAGGGGGCACGAGACCCCTTATCCGAAAATGAAATCTGAGAATGATTTTTTCCTTTACTCCCCTTTGCTTTTTTGCCTAAAATCGCAAAACATCGCGATTCAAAATTTGAGTACTTTTTGCAAAATTTTCCAGGGCTCTGCCCCCAAAAATCACCTGGAAAGTGGTTGAGCGTGCCAGCCCAAAGCCCTAGGAGAAAAAGTGCCTCTTGGATTCTCACCGTATTCAGCCAATGATAGTGTCGATGAAACGTCGAAAAATGGTGTTTTTATCGCCATACCACCATTTTAAAGGCCATTTTTCGACCTTCAAAAAAATCTTGCACCCCCCCCAGACTTTCTTGCTGCCCACGTATGGTCCGAACCCCCATTCCTCCCAGAGATACTTGCCTAAATATAATTAAACAGTTCTTATCACAAAATATGAACACCATTACATTCTAGAAGAAATACTAGTACAGCAGCCAAAGCAGACTTTCAAAAAAACGAAATCGTGTCTCCGTTGAAGGTGAATAGCTGATTAAAAACGAAGAACTTTAAAAGGTAATAATAAAAATACCATTAGCGCCAGCTGAGTTGCTGGAAATGAAAACCGCAGAAAAGATGATGTCGAATAAAATCAGGCACGTAGTCTGGGAGAGGGAGGGCAACACCCCCGAAAGTCAGAAAAGAAGGAAAAACAGTTAAAAGCATTCTTCTTATTAGT
>JAVLUZ010000143.1:4770968-4818456 GCA_036768485.1 Mermis nigrescens
ATGCAAATTTATATATATGTGTGTATATGCGCGACCAGAATTTGGGGTAAGTCACATCTTAAATTTTCCAGTGTCAAAAAAGACCAAAAATTATGGATAGACAAAAAGCACCATTTTTATAGTACAAAAGTATGAGAAAACCTAGAAAGATATTAAAAAGAAAATATACAGACTTGCGTTGAACATTTTGTTGATTTGTACAAAAGCTCCATGTAAAAAAATATAAAAATAAAAAAATAAAAAAAAAACTCTATGAAAAAAACTCCAAACTCCATGAACACAAATTCACTAAATATAGCCAGGCATTATGCAGCTGAGGGATAATGGGGATCAGTTTCTGCTGAATGTTGGAAGAATGTGTATGTCTTAAAAGAGTCTTGAGAAAAAAATTAAAATTGTTGAAGCACATCTGACAGATTGCGCCAGAATAAATATCAGCACATTTTGGATCTATATATGTCCAAAATTTTCCAGCGCTTACGCCTAAATTGTTCTTTCATTATATTTTTGAATTTCAAACAGCCCGAGTTTGACTAAGACAAAGCGAATACAGAAAATTTCCTGACAATTCGCTGAATTGTTAATTATCTATATCAATCAAGTTCAGCTATAAAAGAACATTCACAAATCATTTTTGTAGTCAAGCTTCAAACTAGTTTTGAAATATATTAAATAAATAATTTAAAATAATTTAAAATAATTCCAATTTAAAATAACGAAAATTTTTTTAATTTATTTCATTTTCTTCTAAAGCTCAAAGAGTCCGCCAAGAGATGCTCAAAATTGCCATTTTGTATGTATCTCAAAGTTAATAACTGAAGAGATATTTTGTTTAATCATTCTAATTTTTGTCTGGAAGGTCAGAGCTTGACGTTTAAGGTTAATTTAGATGCCAAAAAGTGGTAAATTCTCAACATGTGAGGTCCAAAAAACAAGCATTTACTTAGCTAGGGCTAAAACAGAATTTTTTCGAAAGGAACACAAGCATTCAACTGTCGTAGTTTTAAAATCTGAGCATTGCAGTGTAGGAAGAGGTAAACGAATAAGGATTTTCATTGAAGGACTCGAACCCGGGACCACGGTTTCGGACCGCTGCTCTTACCAACTGAGCTATCGCACACGATTTCGAAAGTGTGAGTGTTCTACTTACACTCATGTAATTTGTGGTAAGAGATATATTAGATTATAATTCAAGAAGTTTGTGTAAACAAATAGCTGCTAAATGTGTGAAAAATTTCAGGTCCATTGAACGGATATTTGCTGGGTTAGGGCCGAAAATTCGCAATTTTTATCAAAATTGCAACACAAGCATTATCTACCGCATGACTCGGTTTCTGTGATATATCTCAAGAACCAGTGAAGAACAGGTTCCTAAAAATCGCAGGTTAACAGTCCATGGATGTCTCCAACAAACGATATAATTTGAGCTTATCACCTGTAGTAAGCTTGTTTACATACCAAATACAATTTTGCACTCTTTCCGTTAATTATATGCGTTTTTAAGACATGGCCCTCAGCTTACTGTAAATGGTATGGGTTGTGGGGAGTAACTTAAGAATATGGTACTTTCAAAATACTGGAAAATAATCTTCAGAAGAGCGGATTTTTTCGCTCAGTACTTAGAACATGTTGAAAGAAAGCGCGGCAAAAAAATTTCATCCGTCTATGATCAATATTACAAAAGCTATGAGTTTCGTTAAGTAGCCTCTTCTCGACCTAAGCAAGCATCTTCTCGACCTAAATAATTAAAGATTCAAACAGCTGAATGCAGAATCACATGTAGATACCCAATTTACGTCGACCTAAGCATCTATACATCGACCTAAGCATCTATACATCGACCTAAGCATCTATAGGTACATCGACCTAAACATCTACACATACATCGACCTAAGCATCTATACATCGACCTAAGCATCTATACATCGATCTAAGCATCTATACATCGACCTAAGCATCTACACATCGACCTGAGTGGGAGCGACCTCGACCTAAGCAGCTTAAAACACCGTTTCAGATATACTAAGCCTAAGCCTAAGTATATTAGAAGCAAAAACTTAGATTTTCGTATATCTTATCAAGTAAAACCGAAAAAAACATGCAAAAAAATATGCAAATTTTTTTAAGTTTTCAAAATTTCGAACAGGTTTCCGCGCCTTTTTTCTTTTTCTCCTTCATTGCTATGCTTCCTTCCGTAATTTCAGCCCATATTATTTCTTTCTGACAAATGTGTAAGTCCTTGGATCGAGCCGTTTAATCGTCCCACCCAACACTCAAATCGAGAGTTGCCTGCAACTTTGCAAGCGTGGCTCAGATTTTCACCAAATTTTTTTCCGCGCTTCAATTTATCATGTTCTACCAGTTTGGCAAAAAAATTTTGGCATGCCGCATTCGTTTTGCTCCTTTTCTAAAAGTACCATATTCTTAAGTTTAGCCGGGTTGTGGTAAGAAATTCGTAATAAAATTTTGTGGACTTGTGTATACAGTCTAGGACCTCAAACTGTGAAAATTTTAGCCCCCGCCGGTAAGTATTTGGAATACTTTAGAGAAAAAATAAGAAAATTTTGGTTGGATGCATGACACAAATGTTGCGTAAGAATTACAATAAAACGCAAAGTTTACAGTTTTGAGTAAAATATTTCTAATGAGGGACAAGTATATCCGTTGAGTAAAATCTCTGTCATGTTTCGCTATATGATCATCAAATTTGCGAGCACAGGAAATATTCAAATTTATGTAAGATTTTGCAAAAACTGCTAAAAACCGAAACTTTACAGGCCAATATATCTGCCAATTTTGCGTTTTAAGCAAAATGCATGACGTCCTTGACTTATCTCATCAAGAAACCCCTTATACAAAATTTTGAGGATATCTTAATTTTTGAAGTTGCCAATCGAAGATCGAATTTCTCAGAAATTGTTGAACAAATGCAAACTCACTTTAATACAGCACGACAATCAGATCTGGAAGCGGAGGTAGAAACATCGACCGGCGATTGGCGTACAATAATCAAATAATACGTGTAAAGCAAAGTGTGTTATAAATATTTACAAGTCAAAAGGCAGCTAAGTGTAAATCGTTTATTGAGTAAAATGTTGACTTGGATTATGTTTCCACAGCTGCTTTGAATTAAGTTACGTGAGTCATACACGAAAATATACGATTATTGCATTGATTAAGCAGTAGGTAGTAAAATCGAATCAGAATCGTTGCCAAACGGGCGCTGATTGAATTGACATGGATAAAATCGCGCTAGAATTTGTGCAAATGTAAGGGAATACGCGAAGAACCAGTATAGGTCTGCTCTAATGATCTGATCGATCTGCAATCATGCGTTGCGTTTGTATATTTCGCGATCATAGAATTTGCATAGATCACGCCATTCGCATAATACATTGGCAACAACCAAATTCAGAGGGGTCAGTCTGATAAGGCAAAATCGCGAAAAAGTGCCAAAAATCCAATTCTGGGCTGTCCAGCGATTCTGTGAGAGAATTTCAGGTCTGGTTGGCCTAAATCCCTAAAACCGCATATCAATATTTGATCAAGTCGCGTTGAATTTCAATTATAATATTGGGTTTCTACTCATTATAAGTATAGGTAAGTACACATTCCGAAATCCATACTGGCAGGTACGCACGAGATGTTATCGATTTAACAGAGCCAAAAAACTTGTCAGAAAAACTTGTTTCAATTGTTGATATATGTACATAAATGGAGGCGTAGGCGTAAGGCAAACTCTCATGTGGGTGGTACTACCTATACAGCAGCTACAAACGTAACCATGTTCATAATGTGATCCGGGGATATCAATTTAAGCAATTTTTGATTAAATATCGTCTATTTCACGAAACCTTGTGCATGAAAATCAATTCTCAGCGTTCAAGCAAGTCAATTAGTTACAATAGTGGTTTATAGGCAGCCTACAATAATACAATTTTGCGCAGTAAGATTTCATTTGCTTATTGATTGCTACACAGTTTCATTATTGTCATTACAGTTTAAACCGCTTTTGTAATCGATTTACATTTATTCAAGAATTGTGATCCATGCACAAGGTTTCGTGAAATTAGTATGTACACAAACCTACCTACCTACCCAGTCAATAGTTTAATGATGCATTAGACATGGTGTGAAACTGTAAACATTTTTGAATGCACAAATATAGGCGAACAAAATTGCGGAGATTCGTTTGAGTTACCTTTGTTATTCAGTTTTTACTCTAAACTCTTGTAAACATCACTTTTAGTTATAACAAAAAAACTTGTTAATTAGCCCCAAAAAGTCCAGTAATAGTGGTTTCTGATTGCTAGAATCCGTTTAATGTGACACATTTTTGTTAACCCAGCTTTTTAATGATTACAAACAATGATGTAAAATTCACAAAACTGATCTAAAACGATCGATAAATTGGCAATTCTGAAACTAAGAGCATTTAGGAATGGTGTAAAAAAGCTTTAATGGCTATTCTAACAGAAAAAAAGATTTATGTTGACGTTTCAAGCACTTACTAATTAACTCCTAATCACTTTCTTTTTTATTGAAACTTACTAAAAAAAGTGTAAAGCTAAAATTTAATAGCAAAGGCAACTTATTGAGACTTTACGATTTTGTTGCTCCATATTTCTGCTTTCGAAAAACGTTTACAATTTTACAAAATTTCAAATGCAGCTATAGTTATGATTAAACACTCGGTGGCCCTTTTCGAGCCACCCTGTATATGTACTTACTAGCAAGAAAAAATGCTCCGATGGAACAAAAAAAGGTAGAATATACTTGGAACAAAGGATTATCAAGGACGTAAAAGGAGGGGACTAGAAAAAGCTCCTATCTACAAATGTCACAAAATTTGCTAAAACTCAGAAATTTCCTAAACAAAGAAAAAATGAAAGTAAGTAAATCAAAGAAAAAACCTACCTGTGCCTAAAACTGCAAGATCTGCTAAAAATCAGACTTTTTCTAAGCAACGCAAAAATCGAAGTATATTCTGCAGCCTGCAGAAGAAAGCAGCATCCTGTCGAACAAAGATAAAACATTGGGCTAGATAACTGAACCACTCACTCTGCAAAAGCAGATATCGCCATAGCTGAGCAGCGCCATGTTGCAATATTTTTCTGGGTCAAAAAATAGTAATTATGGTATGTTGGAAAAACGGCAATTTTCGACGTTTCGGATTGAACACTGGTGCATACCCCTAACCTCCCATGCCTAATGGTTATCAGTTTACATGGGCAGGAATGAAATCCGGGTGGTCTGGTGGGATTAAACGCCAGAAGAGTACTGAATGGACGCATGCATTATATAGAAATCACAGTCTTTCGTTGCGGTATCGCAAATAATCATAGGATATAACTTTTTGTAATATTTATCTAGCCACAATATCGAATAAATTAACGTTGCAAGTGATTAGCAAAAACGCAGATTTGAGATTTATTTTATAAGCTTTATATTAAGCATTGGACACCATACCTAGACGTCGGGGGTTTGGGGAGTATGCACCCCAAGGCAAAATACCCAACAAGAAAACGCAAATACCCAACAATACCTCCAGAATTCAATTTTTTAAATCTTTCTGCTCTTTTTGGGTTTTTTTGGTAGGTACCAATAGATAGAGCTCGACAAGAAACGTTCAAAAATGGTGTTTTCTTCGCCATAGCACTATTTTTAAGGCCAATATTCCAATTTGAAAACCCCCTCAGAATTTTGGAACCGCCCACTGTATGGTGGACAATATGAGAAGGTTCACCTATTTTTTCAGAGGCCGCAGAATATACTTCGATTTTTGCGTTGCTTAGAAAAAGTCTGATTTTTAGCAGATCTTGCAGTTTTAGGCACAGGTAGGTTTTTTCTTTGATTTACTTACTTTCATTTTTTCTTTGTTTAGGAAATTTCTGAGTTTTAGCAAATTTTGTGACATTTGTAGATAGGAGCTTTTTCTAGTCCCCTCCTTTTACGTCCTTGATAATCCTTTGTTCCAAGTATATTCTACCTTTTTTTGTTCCATCGGAGCATTTTTTCTTGCTAGTACCCAACTTTTTGTTAGCAAAAAATAGTAGTTATTCCTATCTTTGTCAGTGTTGTAGCGAATGTCATTAGGTACTGCTTCCATCTTAGCAATTTATACTTGCATTGTGTATGAATTATATTCCGACTCCGCGCGTTTGCAATATTATTTAGCTGAAGTTCGAAGCAGCATTATTTTCTGTGCTCAAGCTGGAATTCACTTATCGCTTCTGATCGTTGCTTACTTCGACCATGATGCAACTTCAACAAATAATCTCACGTTTTGTCATTTTACTTCTCGCTGACTCTTATTTAGTCCGATAAAGTTGACTGCCCGCAGCAATGCACTGGCTAATGGACCTAAGAAACACGCATTTCAAAGTAAAATGCATGCGTCGTTCAAGTGGATATTTCTTTACAGTTGGGTAGATTGCGTAGCAAACGGGGCGCAATGATTTTCGCCCAATCGCTATGATTGAAGATAGCTAAATACATATACATATGTGGAAAATTTCTTGCATGTTATTGCGTGCTTGTTTCAGTAAATTTTAAAATGATATTTATCACATTGCGTGTATGAATAATGTTGGTAAGCACTAACGTAGTAGGTACGACAAGGTAGGTACTGGATCTAGGATTTTCACCCTAACTTTTACAAAAACCACCAAAAACATGTCAAAAATTTGCTCTTTGCACAAAAACGCGTTTTTTACGCTTTTTGTGTGGTCTATACTTTTATCTATACATATTCTATTTTATTGTTTTTTTGAATTTAAGAAAAATATTATGTTTTTGCAAGGCTCTAGGTCAAAAGTTCATATGCAGTGTTTACTTACATACACAGAATGCACAGAAGATTTTAGTCGGATTCGTAAATCTGATATTACGCGGATATTACAATCAACATTTATAAAGACATCACGTCTCAACAATGGTCTGATGACAAATTAACATTAGGTGTAAAACAGTTTACACCACTGTTGTGTAAAAAAATGTGTCTAACCGACTTCTCACACTTGAATCCTTAAAAATTTCTAGTCATAAGGAAAAAATTAGGTTTCCGCAAGGCTCTAAAACGAAGATTAATATGTAGTGTAAACGATATGTTAACACCTAGTGTAAAAAAGATTTTAGTCAGAATCGTAATTTTAATATTGCTTCGATATTACGACCAACTTTTATGAAAATAGTAAGTCTCCATAATGTCGTAAGGATAAATTAACATTGGTTTAAACCACTTTACTGAACTGTTGAGTGTAAACATACGCGCCAAAATTGCGTATCGAATTTGGTTTCAGGTTCATTTACAGACTTGAGAATCATGTCCCTGACTCATAACCGGAGAAGCTGGCAGAAAGAAACAAGACAGAAACCTGTTTAAAGCACCTCATTCTTGACTTTACACTCGCTTAATATTGGTTTAGACATACGCGATTCGCTATGACATACACCCCATATAAGGCACTTTATTTTTATTCTATTGGACCTATCCTGACTTCTGAAAGGAGAAAGTGGCGAACAAAACCCAAACAAAGACATATTTTCCATCATTCAGAACATTGTAAACTTTAAAAATCCGTACCGTATTCCCCATTGAGTGTAAAGAAATTCGGTTTGGTACAGTTTGTAGCTTTTGAGTCGTAGTACGTTTCTATGTGCAAAAATTCTGTTGCAAAAATTATTTGATATGATTTACCAATCAAAATTGGGGAAAAAACGTGTTTTTTCGCCCATTTTTCACGTCTGATTTCGAACTTTACACCACCATAAATAACTCAATATTGCGTTTTTTTAAATGCGGTTTGCTGCGATGTGTAGCCCCTGAGAGGCACTTTATTACTGCTGTATTTAATTTACCCTGACTCATAAGCGGAAAAATTTGGCAGAGAAATCTTAGTTAAAATCCGTTTTTTACATTATCCACTAGAGTGTAAACTTTAAACCCCAGGATCTAACTCACCATAGAGCGTAGAAGACTTTGCTTATATGCAGAATGTAGCCCTTGATCCGCTCTACATTTCTGTCAGAAAACATTTTAAAAAACTCATAACCGGAGTTAGTATCAGACATAAGCAGGTTGAAAACTCGACCAAAAAGTGCTTTTTCACCCCCAGATTTTCGCACTCTTTACACTGCCATTCGAGAACTAATGCGAATTTCAAAAAACAAAAAAATGCTGTTCTGTAAAATTCATCCCTCTATAATCCTATGCTGATTAATTGTTCGAGTCATCAATACTCAGTTGCCCACATGCCGCAGTAAAAAGGTCCCAAAATTTGCCCTATGTTATAACGTTACACAAAAACTTTACACCTTCTTTACACAGTCAGTTTTGAGTTTCAAGAAAAACAAAAAAACACGGGCAGCGAATTTTTTTATTATCTTTCTTTTAAAAAAACCGCACCTTCCAGAAGTGTCCCGTTATAGCTGTAGGGGGGTGCACAGGTGTTAGGGGTACCCAAGTATATTATAGGTACGCGCTAACGCGCTACCTAAGCTAAGTAATACATATGTAGGTCACCTACATGTTTGCATTATTTCATTCCAAATGACAACTTTTCGCGATTTATGCAAATGGACTCTCGAATTCTTTTGGGATGCTTAAGTTCTTAGATTTTTTAGTAGATCACTTTGCATCAGTAAGTGCTACCTACCTGAGATTACATAATGTTCTAGCCTTCAAAGTCTGTTTCACATAAAACTTCATGCAGAAATTTTAAGAATTTTCTTCGACAGTAAGTCGAGGGTTACGATAATTATATATCCGATCAATGCTATAATCGCAATCTATCAGCTTTATATTGGCAGAATTTTAAAATTTATGACTGAACTTGGGCGAAATAGACTCCTACTAATGAGCGTTGGATAGCAAAGTGTTTTGAAGTTAATTTTGATCAAAATATAAGAGCAACATTATGTTTCACATGACCTTGCGTCTTTACCTACCAGTTTTCAGATGTTAAAAACAAACATCCTTTGTAATTGCGTTGACTTATGTAATCTATGTACATTTAACGTAAATAGTATACCTATGCTGTCAGTTTATGCTAACAAAAAGTCATAAGAAAAGCGCAAGGTTATGTGAAATACTGTCACCAGCAGGTGGATACTGCACATGTACCGTCAACTGGGGTTACATTGCCACGTTTTTCGGCTTTTTCTCAGTATAACTTATGATGTAATAGTTTTTGGATACTGTAATTTTGCCAAAACATAAAGAGCGAGTTGTTGAATGTATTCCATACAATTATTTTACTCAAACAGGCTACAACAACGAATAATTTACACAAAAGTGGTATGGCAAAGTTTGACCTTGAAGTGGGGTAAATTTGCCACTCCCTGAACAGATTCAAAAATACACTGTTGCAGGCAGAACAAAAATCGCCTATACTTTGTGCGGTACAATCTTGTACAAAGATCGCTCCAAAAATCTTTGTACAAGCCTCAAAATCTTTGTCACATACAAAAAAATTTAAGCCTAGGCAATATTAGTTTTGATGACAGATTGCCCATATTTCTATTCAGAGACTGAAGAGCACGATTCAAAACTCTTGTCAGTGCTTAAACATAAATTAAATCCTTTATTTTGATGAGTTTTCGAGTTTAACAATAGGGTAAAACAATTTTTCATTTTACGATAGGTTGCGGGGGAACATTGCCAACCGATTTTTCTGAAAACTTTATATACAACAAAATATGAAAAAGACACATTTTCTGGATGCAAAATATCTCTAGTTTCGATAAGCCTAAACAAGAAAAACAATCTGTTTCAGGTTTCCGAGTGGCCTGAACACTTATGAGTTGATAAAAACTTGCTAAAAAATGATAGCCCTCACAAAAACGAGAATAGACACACGAAGAACTTAAAGAATCCATTCTTTCTTTGTTACCAGATGAATAATACAGTAATAAATCGAAAACAACAAAAAATAGCGCACCACACATGACCTGCGACAATGAAAGCAGTCTGCAATAAACAAACCTTGATCGCCAAAATTGCCCCATACTCGGCAAAGAAACCACAGTTGACGGTACGTGTACGTGAAGTGAGGTTTTAGGAATCCCTAGTAGATGTGCAGCATGGTCGATCTATAGTCTGTTTCACACAATTTAGGCATAAATTTTAAAAACTGTGTCTGACAATATGCCGACAGTACCCGTGAGCTTACTTTCGAAAAATTCTAAAAAAATTTAAATTTTAATTATTGTCGGAGAAATTTTATTTTAAGAAAAATTTTCGTCGGCTTACTTTCGAAAAAATTCTTAGAATTTATGCCCAAACTTGTGTGAAACAGACCATAGCGGGAGAGTCATTTAGTGAGTATTGGGCCAAAATAATCTAAAATATTGGTATAAATGCAAAAATATCATTAAAAATACGTCAGTTTTCAACAGTTTCTGCGCAATTTAAATAACCTGCGAAGAAAATTTTCGATTTTCATCCATTTTAGACCTTCATTTTGCCTCTCCACAGAAAATTTCCAATTAATGTATTCTGGGGGTTGACCTTTCAAACCCCCTCCCCGAGTGCATGATGACGCTCGTCTAGACCGCCAGAATGTCATTTTCTGAAAAAAATGGGACAGACGAAAAATAAAAACCGATGGAAATGAAAAATTTTTCGAAAGTGCTCGAAATTAACCAAAGCTGTAGATTATTATAATTTTAATGCTATTTTCGCATTTGCACCAGTTTTTGTTGTAATTTGGTAACCAAATGATACCATTGTTTACTCGATGCTCCAGAACGTAAAACAAGACAGCGGCGTGATTAGATTGAATTTAATTCGCATGCTAAGTATTCTTGGTACTATAGTGCGTTTCAAATAAATTCGTGCATAAAGTCTAAGAATTTACATCGACAGTAGGGTTACGATAATTATATATCAGATCAATGCTGCAATCGCAATCTGTCAGCTTATTGTCGGAGATGTTTTAAAATTTATGACCGAAGTTCCGCGACACCCCCCCTTGAAATTATTGATTTTTCGTAAAAGTTGCAGAAAGTGTGCCCTTTTAAGCGTTTTCAGCTAATTTTTGGCTCAAAAATCTCAATTTTTCGGCGCTTCGCGCCTTATACACATTTTTTGACTACATTTTGTTAAATTTACTCAATTTTTTATAATGTATTCGAGAATTTTTTTACGTTTTCATGTTATAGAAAGAACGAGCATTGTCGGAACGTCAAAAAACAGTCTTTTCGACGTGTACCCTTCGCTTTTTAGCCTAAAAAGGCACATTTTAAAATTTTTTTGGGCCTGACTCCCTACATGTATGGTACCTACATATGTATCCTATCACAGAATATTAATAGAAGGAGAAATAAAACAATGAATAAGTTAAAGAGATGGACACAAACATACCTAATGATAAATTCTTTTATCAAATAAAAGAAAAATTGTTTACGAATTGCTGGCTAGCAATAAGCTAAGGCATCAAGGTTCATAGTGCATATGCCTGTAGATACATGTGTAACAAACGTATACACAGAAGCAGTAAATCAAGTTTTTCACTCGTTGATTTAAAGTTTGTTTCACATAAGTTTGTGCATGAATTTTGAGAATTTTTTTCGAAAGTAAGCCGACGGATTACGATAATTACATATCAAATCAATGCTATAATCGCAATCTGTCGGCTTATTGTCGAACATGTTTTTAAAATCTATGCCCAAACTTGTGAGAAACAGACAATAGCTCAATCATCCAAATATTTGCATTTTATAAACAAATTATCATATCACAATATTCAAAGAGAATTAATGAGCGCATAAGACGAAAAGATGATATCTTTTATTTACTTTGATAAAAAGTTGTTATAAAAGTCTATCCTTCCATTCCCACGTTCTTCCGTTCCCTCTAATAGAACTGATTTTTCGGCATCCAAAGCATGTTTCAAATGATTTAAGCTTATTCTCAAATTTTTGCCAACAGAGAGTATATATAAATTTCGATGTAAGATGTTAAATAAGCAGGACATTTATTTAAATAAATAATGATTTTGGGGTAAATACCGCTCCCCGTTTTTTCGTAATTTGAGAACAAGGCTTCCTTTAAAAAATCCTTAATTGAATAAGCGCTCGCGTAGAACGTTAATTGAAATATATACTAACGGAAAACTAGTCGAAAACTTCGAAAGGTAAGGAACATAAAATTGAACGTCATTGTCCGAACGGGTAAAACAACGAAAAGGTAACTACAATAAAATACGCACTACGTTCATACAGCAACACTTGCATAAGTCGAGTGAATGGTAAACATACATGCAACAGGGGATAAAACTCCCACCTGAAGTCGACCCCTAATCTTCATCAAGGTTGATTTTAACCCCCTCCCCAATTTTTTAGCATAAAGTAATATTTTTGTCATTTCAGCCCAAAATAGACGATATTCATCCGAATATGTGGTGGGGGTCTAGAATGTTTGGGGAGCTACCCTCAGAATGGGAAGATGGGAAATTTTTGGAGAAAATGAAGCAAATGAAGGCCAAAAATGGACGAAAATCAAAAAATTTCTTCAAAAATGTCCTAAAATTTACCACAAACATGTAACCGTAGTTTTAAAAATATTTGAGCACTCATATTAATTTTTGAGGCCATTTTGGCCCAAAGAAAGCTCAATTTTTGACCTCTTAGAGCAGCTGACATCCCAGATCGGCCATACTGTGCATTTAAGGTCTGGAGCTACCTCCCGAGAATCTGAAAGAGCACCCCCTCAAAAATCGATATACCCCAAAATCGAATTTTTGTTGCTATTGTTAGCGATTTTGCCCCATCGGACACCATAATTTGGTTGCTTCCCATGTATGCTTTCAACCCCTACACCACACGTAGGCGTAGAGAAGTGGTTAGGGGTATGTACCCTCCAGAAGGCCAAATATCCCCAAAATTCAATTTTCAAATTTTTTTTGTTTTATTCGCAATTTTTTGATGCCAATAGATAGTGCTCGATGAGAAACGTTGAAAAACGGTGTTTTTGCCACACCACCATTTTAAGACCATTTTTGACCGTTGAAATATCTTGCACCCCCAGAATTCTGGTACTGTCCACCTTCACCCATAATTTTGAGCCATTGACGCTAAAAAGTCGTAGCAACGAAATTTTTGGCAATTCAGCGATTTTGCAACAGTAAGTCTTCCGTTTCCTCCTCTTTGATCGTAATGGATTCACATCTAAAATCCAATGAATTTATGCTACCAACCCCTACAGCAGCTCTGTTTCGGACGGATTCGCGCCCTCCGGCAGGCGGTGCCGAAATTTCACCGTCAGCGGTGATTTTGCACGGGTCGTCTTCGACTAATGTTTGCATGGTTCCTAACGGCGTGTCGTCTTTACTGCAAAACAAATAAAAGCTCAAACGAAAGAAAATATAATCTTTTAAGGGTATTATAATTTTTTAATAATTTTTATCAATTATAATTTTCGAAGGGCTTGAAACTTCCCGAACCCCGTGCGTGGAATCCATACCCATTAAGGCTTCCATTGCTAACATTATTAACGCAAATTTTTCATGCAACTGCGTAGAACTTAATGAGAAAGGCGATCCATATGTTTTTGGCCTTGTTTCGACTTTTCAAACTTCCGAACTTCCTCGGAACATCTAAGGACAACGGCTGTATTCTGGGGGTCCAAAAATTGTACAGATAAAAAGTGCCGAAAAATTTAAGCTGACGACTTAAAGTAATTACGAATCAATTCGATGCAAGAGCGGAAAACTATTAGTTCAAGACGACTAAAAATTAGTAGCGTCATTCCTAAACATAAGACCTCAAGATTTTTTTGGCTTTTTAATTCCCACACAATGCCCACATGATTACGGACAAATGTACGCAAGGGTCTAATTGAATAGAATTAAATTTAATGTCAAAATCTCAATTGAGTATAAAGAATAAACAATAAGTATCGCCCTATGCAAACTTTCTCTAAATATTTAAGGCAACCAGCGCTTCTTAATGCCACGTCAATATCGACTTTTTTATTTTTGTTCTCGTCAACCAGATTATAGCGTTTAAGCTTTAATGCTGTTTTCTCTAAAAAAATTTTCCGGTTTTTCTATGTTAATCTCAATGACCGCTGAAATTCTTGCTTTCTCAAACACACAACCTGATGATGACAGTGATGTATTAATGCCGAAAGTTTTTCTGTTGTTTCGAATAATATTGATTAGACTAGTGGATTACTGATTCTAATCCGTTTAGGTCCAAATCAATATGAATTGGTTCTTTTCATTTTAATATATATATATATATATATATATATATATATATAATATATATATATATATATATATATATATATATATATATATATATATATATATATATATATATATATATATATATATATATATATATATATATATATAAACAGATTCACAAGGGTTTATTTTAAATATTTGTGCACTTTATCAATGAAATATCTATTTTTTCCAGCTAATAACCCAAATATCCAATCTCTGAGCCCTAAATGCATATCAACTATGTATGAGCGCTCAAGCCCTCACACCCAAAGCTAAAGTGACAAAATTCATTGCAGAGAAAATAATAAAAAACGAGGCGGAAAAACGATAAAAACGTAATTTTTTTCTGCTAAATGCGATAGTAGCTATCATGCAATTATGAATATAATTTTTGGGAGTGACTCGCCAAAAACAGGGAGCGTAAATAATTTGACTTCGACTAGACTCTGTCCGTCATCACAGGTAGCGCGTGGCCACCTTTTTTCTAATGTTCATCTCAGCAAGTGCGTATTTTGGATCTAGTATACAATTTACCCGCCATCGTTTTTTAGCCGATTCAAATAAGCTACAGTGACCAAACTTTACACAAAAATTATCAAACACGTTCTGATTCGCATCAATAAAAATAGTGTTGGTCACTGTAGCTTATTTGAATCTACAGTGTTGGTCACTGTAGCTTATTTGAATCGGCTAAAAACGGTGGCGGGTAAATTGTATACTAGATCCCGTATTTTATGTCCCCCCTTACAACAACAACGGCACATACCTAGGAGGTGCGGTTTTTTACAAGATGGATAGTAAAAAATATAACTTGGTATTTTTTATTTGTTTACACTTAATACCGCGTCAGTAATGGAAGTGTAAAGTGTAAAACACAAATTCAAATGATTTGCGGACGGACAATTTTTTTTAAAATGTTGGCCATAATTTGGAGATTACGAATCTGCTTTTAAAATTTCTTTACACTAAAAATTTCTTTCTTTTTAACGCAATATTTCTTGATCTGTGATCGTTTTAGTGCAAAAGGTTCGAGGCGAAAAACGAAATTTCTTCAGCTATTCCGCTAAGTAGGCGGAACTTGCTGATTATGCTTAAAATGTGCCCTGACTTAAGCGTTACACATCTCACTTTAATTTGTTTTTATACACCAAATATTGCCTTATTAGTGCAGGTGTAAAGTTTACACTGGAAAACTCTTTTCTGCCCAGAGCACTGCAGATGGCAAATTTTTTTAATGTTCTCTGTATATAACGTCAGAATAACGAATCTGACCTTCAAATTCTTCTACAGCCGGTGATTTTTGAACTGTGAAGATGTGAAGTATCAATTATGCAATGTTTTCTAAGACCAATAGTTCTAAAGTGTTAAAATCCGCTATGGCGAGTGTTCGCGTAAAGTGTATATCACGTCATTCTTGCGCACAGTGGAAAAAGGTTAAAGAATTCGAATTTTTTGAATACGGCTTTTTCCATTTAAAAAAAGTTTTATACGCTAAACCATGAAACTTTAAGCGAATTATTGGTCTATTCAAATTGAGTAAGCTGCAGACTTCTTGGTTTTATCGTTTTGTGAAATTCCAGATCTAGGTTTACCATTTTATTTTAGGGTCAGTATTTAATGTTGTAATATCCCTTGCTGGAAATAACTATATTTTGTGTGTGCATTAAGGCCCGTTCGCACGGCGGCAACTAGCGGCAACCGGCCACCGGCAACCTGGTGGCCGGTGGCTGGCTGCCGCAGGTTGCTAGCACAAAATGACACGGCAACCAGCCACCGGCAGCCTGGTGGCTGGTGGCCGGTCGCCGCAGGTTGCTAGCGAAAAATGGCAGGCATGGCAACCAGGTTCTGGTGGCCGGTGGCCGCTGGTTTCCGGGCTAAATTACGCGGCAACCTGCAGAAACCTACCGTTTTGGTTGCCGCCGGTGGATCGAGCAATGCTCGATTTTTCGGTGGCAACCTGCTATGTTTAGCACTCGCCTGCACTATTTTACATTGCTATCGAGTTTTCTGCTAGTGTTTATTAGCAAAGTGTGAAGAAAATCAATAATTATTTAGGTAGGTACTCTTTTTCAATTAAAGTCAATTTATATATTTGATTCACTGGCGGATTTAGAGGAGGGCGGAGGAGGAGCGGCCGCCCCTGTCGTCAAAAAATATTTGTTCGCAATTAAGAATAGATGTCTACTTTCGATGATTTTAGCCGTTTTTATCATAATTTTTCAAATTTTTATTAAATTTCAAGGATAGTACTCATTAATGACATTTACTGACTCTATTGGCATTCTTAAAGACTTAAATTTACGTCAGAAGAGTAGTTTTTGTACAGAACAAGGATTTTGTAGCTCCTACAATGATTTCTCGATTTTTTCAGCGACTTGTGTTGATTTCTGCATAATTTTGCGAGTTTTTTATACAAAAACTGGAAAATTTCGAAAAGTTTTTACTTTTTTTGCATCGAAAATTAATTCTACATATCAACAGATGGCAAAAAACCGGTACTTAGGGCATAATATACGATTCTTTGGACAATGTTTGACACTGCTAGGAAAATTTTGGGTTCCTGCCCTCCCCTGTCAGAAAATCCTGGATCCGCCACTGATTTGATTCGTGTGCTATGCTTCGCTGTCACCTCTACTGAGTCATGCTTCTTTTATTTCGATTATTGCCGAGTGTCGAAACGATTTTTGCACTCAAAAAAGGTTTGACAAAAATTAAGATTAAAAAATGCGCATGAATCTTATTTCGATTCTTCCGGACATTTCACTCGCGTTAATTTGTGAATGTATGAACTCTGAACACGCTTAGGTATGCGCGAGTTTTTGATAATTATTGAAGTAAATGATTACCTGTGGCTAAAAACCGAAGGGTGACAGCTGGTTTTTCCGTAGCAGGAATTGCTTTCCTCATATTAGTATCGTTCCGTTGCACAGGAGGCGAAATAAGCTTAACCAAAAATTCAAATGTGTCGACCTTCATTCGTAGAATTCGGCAATTTTAATTCAGCAATAAGTTGATTAAAAAACCGTTTTTCTGCCGCTCTGCAATATAATTTTTAACCCAAATCCGCCGTGATTTTGGATCATTTTCAAATAATTCATGATAGCCGTACAATAACAACGCTGCCTTCGCTTGAGCCATATCGTGCTAAAATGGCATAGTTACCTATTTTCTGCAGGTTGCCTAGCTGAGTTGCCACCACCAGGTTGACACTCGTGTGAATGAGGTTGCTGCCGGCAGCAACCGGCCACCAGCCACCAAGTTGCCGTTGGCCGGTGGCTGCTAGTTGCCGCCTTATTTTGCGCTAGCAACCTGCGGCAACCGGCCACCGTCCACCAGTTGCCAGTGGCTAGTGGCCGTTAGTTGCCGCCGTGTGAATTGGCCTTTATACAAACCTTTCTGAAATATCATTCGCGTAGTTTTCACAAAGCTTGATCACATGCAAATCACTTCGTAATAATAATAAGTCTCATGCCCGTCTTCATCAAGCCGATTCCAATATTTATTCCATGTTTAAATCCAAGCAAATTTATGTCTCTTCATTTTTGGAAATGTGTGCGGTTCATAAATTTTCTTGAATTGTTTGCATTTGCTGGCGCATCGACTGGAATGTTTATTCTTCGTGCGTTGGTCCATTGCGTGCGGTTTTTTTGCGGTCAACACATTATCGCGATGGTTTTACACACTGACGTGTTTGATGCCAGCGTGCTTGTCGGTTGCTGTTTCTGTCGATGCAGGATTCCACTTTTATTCGGCTAGTACGTCATTCAATTAGCGTGGATTTTTATTCAATAAATTTTCTGTCCACCATTGTGATCTTTCCTTCAATGCTAACATTTGCAATTGAAGCTAGAATGAATTGAAAAAACTAAAAACTGTTGCGCTTAATCTTTGCTTCTGTAAACTCTGGATTTGACTGTCCTCGAGCGTTTCTGGTTTGAAATACATTAAGATAATGTTTACGCTAATTTTTAAATCGATCCGATGGGCAGGCACTTTTCCGTAAGTTTTTCCTCTCTTGAAAGTAGCTTAGATTGTTTTTTTGCAATGAGGATGCAACGTTCAAGAACAGAATTTATGCTAATAAAAAGTAGAATACTAGCAAGAGAAATGCTCCGATGGAGCAAAGAAGTTGAATATACTTGGATTTCTTCATTGTAAAGGATGTTAAAGGAGGGGACTAGGGAAAAATTCCCTATGCGCGCAAAAGCCATAAGCATTTGCTAAACAGTTAGACTTCCGTTAAACAACGTAAAAATCAAAATATATTCTGCGGCCTATGCCTGTTTTTGCAGCCTGAATTAAGTTGGCCATAGAGGTGTTAAGTTTCCTCCGACATTCTTTTTTCCATCAGAAAATTGTGGAAGGTAAAGGTTTCGCGAAATAGATTATAAATCGTCTATTTAACACATATGAAGGTTTTTAATGCTCCTTTGCGAAACAGTATAAAATGTTTTGTGACTAAACCTTGATTTTTCACAGGCCGCAGAATATACTTTGATTTTTCCGTTGTTTAGAGGAAGTCTAACTGTTAAGCACATGCTTATGGCTTTTGCGCGCATAGGGAATTTTTTCCTAGTCCCCTCCTTTTACATCCTCAACAATGAAGAAATCCAAGTATATTCACCTTTTTTGCACCATCGGAGCATTTTCTCTTGCTCGTATTTGATATATTATTTATTTTTATATTCAGCGGACATTGCGAAAAACGAGAAATATGGTAAATTGAGAAAATTAGCCAAATCCGTGATAAAAAATTTAATAGTCGACAGATAAACACGGCAATTATGAATCGGGTTCACGGATAAGGAATAATGCAGGTTTCCTCATTTTTTCCTAAAGAATCTTTGCATAGCTCCGTTGACCCAATTATTGCCATTATTTCTATCTAATGTTGGACGTGCGTACAATAAAAACCCTTATGCAACGACGGAAATAAACCATTCTACAATTGAATAGACTAGAATCCAAAAAACCCGCAAAAACGGCAACTATCGAGGACAAATTGTCAACATCCGCTTTCCTGCGCTAAACTTGCATTAGCATAATTGCATAGTGAAGAAGAGCGAAAGGTCGGCTTTTCTGGAATTGTCAAATGCATAGAATTTAAAACCAGACTATTTGAAATAGCTCCTCTTAAAGTGAATATACTTTCGTCTAATTTTTCAGCTTATTAAATGCCGTGATGTATTCTAAGTACCTAAATGTAGTTGGTCTGTCAAATATTCAAATGTACCACGCGAGTTCTTTCAATCCTGAAATCATAGTCTAAAAATCATTGAAATCACAGTCCTTTTTTCATGAAAAGCAAATTTCAGCTAATTATTTATCGTAGTCGAAATTTGTTTCCAAACCCATTTTATATTATTCTATGCTATGTTTGAACTTGACGAGCAATGCCTGAAAATATTGAATTCGTACTACAGACTTCGAGCATGAACAAAACAATTTTCGACGAAATTGAAATGAAAAAATTTGAATAGAAAAAACAGAAGCAAAAAAACAGGCAACATCAGTATCTATTATGTCTACTTATGAACTTTTCTCAAGTATCACGTAGTCATTCAGGATAGAAAAGTCGAAAAAACTTTGTAAAAAAATCTGATTTCGTTGCCATCATTTCAAGAAAAGCAATTTTCATCGATAAATTTTGGACGGGCTCCCAAAATCAATAGAGAAAAGTTTATAGTCCTAATAGATGAATGTGCATTGATGAATAAAATGTGCGAAACCCGATAAACGTAAATGAGTGAAAAGCGAATGAAAAATCACATAAATGAATAAAAACTGAATGAATTTCGCCCTCTAATTTTAATATTTCTGGCGTATTATCGGAACAACATGACTCAGATTAGCAAATGTGCTCGAAATTATCTGCAAAACGTAAATTAAGATAACTTTTGAGCCATTTTAATTTTTGAAAAAATTGATTGAAAGAGACTGGTCACTTTGCGCATCAGGTAAAATCAACGATATAGCAAAAGTGCTACGATTCTTGACTAGCTCAACGCAACTACCGCAAGATTTTAGCTTATTGTAAAAAATACTTTTAAAAATGTTTTACGCATACGAATAATACTGTTTTTCCGGATATCCCTCTTGAGGCCTCATTTAGCCGAATTTCTGGCCGACTTATTCAGCCACACCGGCTATTCCCGCCCTAAACTAGCCAAGTCATACCCGGCATTGGTCAAATGAGTGTTCTAGACCTTAGAAACCTATCCATAGGTGAGCGGCACCAAAGTTCTGGGGGTGCAAAATTTTTTCAAAGGTCAAAAAATGGCCTTAAAAATGGTGGTATGGCGAAAAAACACCATCTTTCAGCGTTTCTCATCTAGCACTATCTATTGGCATCAAAAAATTGCGAAAAAACAAAAACAATTAAAATTGAATTCTGGGATTCTGAGGGGTATTTTGGTTTATGGCGGGTGCATACCCCCCAAACTCCCCTGCCCAGGTATGGACCTATCCCGTCGACCTAAGAAACACACATAAATCATTTAAAACGTAATAAATTTAATTAATTAACTAATCTACTTAATGAAATTAATAACATTAATTAAGTACGTGAAAGCTCTGGATCGAATGTCGTCGATGGACAGCGAAGGCGAAGTGTTGACGAAACGCCGGCGTCGGTTGGCGGGACTTCCGGGCGCCGAGCCGCCGCCATCCTGGCTCATGCTGCTTCTCAAAGCGCCGTTTGCCGTCGTCGCCGCCGTCGGCTGATCGACACCGAGGCCCAATTCGATTAAAGTGGCTCGATAGGCTTTCGTGTAAATCGAAGCGGAAATCTGAGAACATATATGTAATAGGGGTAATGGGCATGCATGATTAGGTAGTTTGGGGGAATTCCGCCCCTCAGATAAGTCCCTCCCCAGAAAATTTCCCACCCAGAATTGGTGATTTTCCAAAAGTTTCCAAAAACACGTGAAAAACGTGTTGTTTCGCGCGATTTCAGCTAAATATTTGCTCAGTGTCAAATTTTATTTTTTTTAATTTTTTTATTTTTATTCTCATTTTTCGACTATATTTTGGTCAATTTGTTCGAATTTTTTAAAATCTTTTCGTGTTTTTATGCGCTAGATTTAAAGTATTGTGAAAAAGGCCGAAAAACCATATTTTTGACGCGTATCAATCATTTTGGGGTCCAAAAAATCACATTAAAATTTAAGAAAGCCCATGCTACGCATGTCTGTTGGAGGATAGCCACCCAAAGTCGGCCGTCCTCATCCCTCAAAGTAAGAAAAGTTTGACCACCTGTCGATTTTTGGCGAAAACTTGCGCTTTTTGGTCATTCTTAAGTGCTTTTTTGGTCGAATATTAGACGTCATTTACCCCTTCCCCCTCTGAAAATGGCCGGTGGACCCTCTCAAAAATTTCGAGCCCTTTAACATATGTCTGAGAAATTGCTTAGACGCTCTTACCGAACAAATGATGCATACAAAACTATATTAAAAAGTACCTACATCCATCCTGGCTACATTGAACAACGTACAAAGATGATACAAAAATGCATAAATTCGTACGGTAATCTGAACTACTTCCGACAAATCGGTTTATTTTATCATTTCATAAACTGTTTTAAAAATTTGTTCTTCAACGTAAATTTCTCTTTGTTTTAAGTTCCAGCAAAGCTTTGCCATACATGCAGAGCATAGGAACTGTAGGGTTAAACCAGAAAATTTTTCTAAATTGTCTTTTTCGCGCTCAAAAACGACTGGATGCACGTCAAAATCATCATTTTTTGCGTTTCTCATACGCCGTATCTTTCAAAAACGTAAAAACAAAAACCTTAGGGAAAAAATATAAAAGTTCCAATAAATTGAACAGAATATAGTCCGAAAATGATTGTATGGCGCGAAGCGCCGAAAATTTCATTCTTTTGAGCAAAACGCTTTAAAAAGCTCATTTCTACGAAGTTTTTGGAAATTAGAGAATTCTAGGGGGTTAAAATCTTTCTGGATTGGGCCGTGAAAACCTCATAAATCACCCCAAGGCCATGTGTGAGAACTTTACTCTTACTTTCAAATAAACCACATCCTGCCTATCGCATCTGAGCGTGAAATCTGGCGTGAACGTAAAATGCTTTCCGGCGACGTCCAGCGGCGATTGCGTTCCAGGGGCCGTCACTACACCTCCAATGCCTGTGGACGATAAAGAATGGTGATCGTTCGTCGTCAAAGTTGCTGAGGTCACGGTATTGCCCTTAAACATCCGTTTGTAACCAGGGGCGAATTTAAGGGAAGCAAGGGGGAGGGCAGCCGCCTCTCCCATTGGCCAAAAATAGTTGGCGAGATAAGGAATGAGTCTGTAAGTTGCAATGATTTATGCAGGCACGTATCACTGGGGGAATGGGGGGCTTCGATCCCCCAGAATTTAGAAAAATATAGGACTTTTTAAACGTTATTTCGTGCTATTTTTGGTCTTTTTGGGCTTAGTCCCCCAAAAATTGGTGTTGGTTCCCCCTCAAAATAGGACGGCCAGCTACGTACCTAGATTTATGGCCATCAGAGATCATAACTTCTCAAATTTTTTCGTTGCTTAACGCCGGATAACACCCATTGATAACCTTTTTTACTTCCATGCCGGTCTGATCAGCATAGTTTTCTTCTGTTTTTTAGCATAAGTTTCGAAAATTTTCGACGCTTCGCGTCGATTGCTACAAACACAGGAAATTGAGCTGTAATTTATGCTTCAAAACGTCGTTCAAACAAATTTCACATGTTTTCTGGCGCTTCGCTTCGGGTTTTTTTACTAAATCCAAAATATTCGAAGATTTTTCGCTCAATATTTTCGAGAATTCAAAAATTTTTTTGGGAAATGTTGCGTCAAGAACAATTTTAAATTAAAGTAGACAAGGTAAAACACCTAAAAAGCCTATTTCGCAAAGAAGGGCAAAATTTCGGACCTATTTTTTACTATTCTGGAAAAGTTTGAGCCCCGTCCCCTTGCGGAAATCCTAGGTCAGCCACTGTTTGTAAACCTGTTTTCATTCAAATTCTTTGATTGTATTCAGGATCTTCTCTAGAAGTTGCCCGCCATCGCATTTTTCCTATTTAGCGTTTTTAGGCAACTGGCATGTTTTGCCAAATTGCCAAAAATACGATTTTCTGTACTCAAATAGACACATACAATGAGCAACTTGAAAAGGCTCGCATTTTTGACATCTAGAAAAAGCCTCGACCAAACGTGCATACATTGAAAGCCATAAAAAATCCTTTCTAGAATGCACTTCTGGGGGCATCAAAATTGTGAGTACGCATCAATAAGCACAACACGTTTATGACGATATTTTTTCTCTAGAGCGTGAAAGCATGAAACAGTTTCGCGAAAATTCAATAAACTTGAACGAAACATCCTCTTAAAAATGGACAAAATGGAAACTTAAATGTCAAAAATTTCTAATAGGTACGTTTAAAATTTCACATTTTCAGGTTTTTTTTTGAAAATATCTCCAAAATGAATTAGAACGCTTCTTTCAATCACCGTTTCATCGTATTTTATCCGTAATTATTTTTATCTCAAATTTATTCGAGACTTTCTGGGAGAAAATAAATAAATATTCATTTTCACCGCGAAACAGGCCCTTAGAGAAATAACGAATTTCAGCTTATAAACACAAGCCTTTCTTACGAAGGCAGGATAAAAATTATCAAGAAAATTGAAAAAACGCGATGATCCAATAAATAAGCAAGAAAATGCTCTGGGCAAACACAAAAAAATGAAACGTTTAACGAAAAGTGCAGGTTTTTATTAAAAACGCAAAAAAATCAACGAACGAGTCTTAACAAATTCAATAACGACTTTTTGTACAGCCCCAGCGATCAATAATAAATCGAATTAGCAATAATAACACTTAATGATATGGTAAGTTATCATAGCACATTGGTTGGCATAAAAATTTAATGGATACACTAAAAACATTTGGGAGCATTGCTATGGAACACGAACCGAAAAAAACGTTCGAAACGTTTCCGATCAATTTTAGAGCCACTCTAATCAGGTAGAATAAGCTTCTCTTTATTTGGTAAAATATAAAAGCGTCAATCGCATTCGAATTATTACCTATTGCAGAATAAACCTTTTCACATGCTTATGTGATCTTAAGCTCATTGGCGTTCCAGGATTTTCTGACAGGGCAGGAGGCGGAACCCTGAATCATCCTAATAGTGTACAAAATTGTCCGAAAAATTCCGTCCATTATGCTTAAAGTAGCGGTATTTTTGCCGTCTTTTGATAGGCAGATTTATTTGTGATTTGAAAAATGTTAGAACTTTTCGGAAATCTTCTAAGAAATGCGAAAATTGGCGTAAAGCACCTTAAGAATACTGGAAAAATCATTTCGTTGTTCTGTACATAAACAACTCTTATGACGCCAAAATAAACTTTTTTAGAGCGCCAAGAAACTCAATATATATCATTAATCGTTACTATCCATCGCAAACCGCCTTCCCTGAAATATTCTAAAAATCGTGATCAAAAATGGCTAGAATCATCGATAAATGCACGTCATACCTATTGCGCCCAAATATTTTTTGACAGCTTTTCAATAAACTTTGCAGTTTGAAAACAGACACCAAAGCGATCAGAAAATCATACAAATGATTCAAAACTATAATTGCAGAATTTAAAAAAAATTTCAGGGTACGCTCCACGCAATACAGCAAAGTTTAGTTCAAAAACTGCATGAAATAAAAATCATTTTTGAGCGATTGTGGACTAAACGTGCTTGCACAGTGTGGAAATTCTGGAGAAGTCAGCAACAAAATATTTTAAAAATGCCTTTTTGGGCTTTAAGACCATAGGCACACACTGTATTTCGACGTTTCAGACGATGCTCAATCTGTCTAGAACATAAAAACGTAAAGAATTGCAAAAAATTCGGAAAATTTTATTAAATTGAACAAAATATAGTCAAAAAATGAGTATATGGGAAATTTGACACTTTTGAGCCAAAATTTAGCAATAACCTTAAAACAACGCACTTTTTGCGATTTTTTATCAAAAAATTGATAATTCAGAGGGTCAGTAGCCAATTTGCGGGGGGGTCAGCAGTAATTATGCGGCTCAATCCACCCAAACACATATGCTGCGGTGCGACTCGTTTTAGTTTCGTTTCAATTAACTTCCAGAGCATTTACATAAATGGTTTCTTTATCTCACTGGTGAATCCATGACCTTAGAGCGCAAGATCAAATGGTAAACGCCTGAACCATCATGTTTGACATTTCTTATGTTATTCGTTCTTTTTTGATCATAAAAAACATAAATTTTCAAGACAAACAACACATTTTCGAGGTAGTGAAAAAAATCGAAAATTTCGGGAGTCAGTAGCATTTTGCGGGGCGAGGGCAGGTCAGCAGCCATTCTGATGGTCAGTAAACATTATACATTGGCAGCAGCCAAATTCTAGGGTCTGATGCGGCAAAACCGCCGAAAAAGCGCCAAAAATTCAATTCTGTAGGTCAGTCGATTCAGGGAAGTCTTTTCAGATTCTCGGAGGGTCCAGACCATAGGTGCACAGCATGGCCGATTTGGGGGGGTGTAAGCCGGTGTGGGAAAGGGGTAAAAAATTGAGCCTTTTTGGACCGAAATGACCTCACAACTGGTATAAGCGCTAAAATAGTATTAAAACTACGTTATTACGCAATTTCTGGTCAATCCGGAGCACTTTGAAGCAAATTTTCAATTTTCATCTGTTTTTAGCCTCCATTTTGCCTCATTTTCCCAGCAAAATTTCCCATTTTTCCATTCTTTTGGGTCAGCCAGTACCCCTCCCCAAGTGCATGTCTGGTCCAGACCCATAGCCGACCTGAGGAGTCAGCCGGTCTGGAGGTCATAACTTGAGCTTTTTTGGGCCAAAATGATCTTAAAAAATGGTGTAAGCACTAAAACAGCTTTAAGACTACGGTATGACACAGTTTCTTATCAATTTAAAGCTATTACTTTCGATTTTCAACGATTTTTAGCCTTCATTTTGCCATCATTTTCCTTAGAATGATTCCCATTTTTACACTTCGAGGGTTCAACCCCAACCCCTCTCCTCGTGCACGTCTGGTCCAGACCAGACATGCTCGTGGGAGGAGCTTGGGGTCTAGAAACCCAAAATGGAAAAATGGAGAAATTTTATGGGAAAAATGAGGCAAAATAAAGGTCAAAAACGGATGAAAATTGAAAATCTTTAAAACGCTTCAAATCGGCCAGATACTGTGTAATAACGTACAGTTTTAGCGCTATTTTAGCGCTTATACTATTTTTTAAAGTCATTTTGGCCCGAAACAAGCTCAATTTTTCACCCCAGACATGATCATGGGGTGGGTTTCACTCCCCCAGGAAAAATTTTCATCCCCAGAAATTTTTCCACCCCCTTGCAGAATTCGCGATTTTTCAAAAGTTTCCAAAAAATTCCTGAAAATTCGCAGAAAAGGTGCTTTTATAAGCGTTTTTAGCTAGCTATCCATTTGCTCAGAAGTGACAAATTTTTGCGCTTCGCGCCATATACTCATGTTTTAAGTGCATTTTTTTCGGTATTTCTGACAGAGCATCGCCAGAAATACCGAAAAACGTTACTTTTGACGCGTACCCGCTATTTGTAGGCCCAAAAGAGGCACTCTAAAATTTCACCATCTCCCCCAGAATTCCCATGCTGTGCAAGTATGGACCCTTTCCCTCAGGTCGGCCATGCTGTGCATTTATGGTCAAGACCCCTACGCCCATATGTGGTCAAACCCCCACAAGAACAAGTTTGGCTTTCGTACGTACTCGAACTAGCGGGGCAGCGCCTTCGCCGCCCACCGATGAAAGCGGCGGCGCCACTTGCGACGTCGAAGTCGAGGTAGGCACGACGGCGCTGCCTCGACGAGCCACTATATCCCGCGTTATTCTGACCAGGAGCTCGTAGCCAAAATAACAAAAAGGACCGGCCTCGAATAGTAGGTCCGACTCTCCAACCGTGATCGAGCATTTGCCTTCGAGTATGAGCACGAAGTAATTGCACTCACGCCCTTTTACGAACAGTTCTGGCTGAAATTTTTTTAAATTTATTACTGTGAGTACAAAGCTAAAGCCTTGAGCTCATTTCTGGCAATCTGCCAAGTCAACAGTTTCCAAATTTAACTAGAAGCATTTATCGTGCGCGCGTATGGTTAGGCATTTTCATCAACTTCTATCAGTTCTGGGGATCAGTTAGGGAGCTTTTGTGAGCGAAATGGTATTAAAAAATAGTATGAATGCTAAGATAACGCTAAAACGATGTGAATTCAAAGTTACCGGCCGATTCCAAGCAGTTTTGCAGAAAACTTCTGGTTTCAATCCATTTTTACCTCTATTTTTTTGCCTAATTTTTCGAAAAATTTTTCTATTTAAGTGTCTGCACATCCGAACCCCCCACCTTCATGTCTGATTACCCTTCAGCTTAAATCTCGAATATTTTTTGGCGCTTCGCACCGAATTTTCGCTAACTAAATGATATTTAATTACTCTTTTTAACAGCATATGCATTCTTTTATCAAAAAGTTATAAAAAATTTCGAAATTAAAGAATAACCTTGATTAGAAATTATTCTAAATAAAATTATGCAAAGGAAACCGGGAAATAACGCTATTTCACACAATTTAGTGATTTATGGGACAATGTCGACTATTTGGAATTCCTAGATCCACCACTGTCTGCAACCATTTTCAAAAAACATTTCGCTGCAGCCAAGCTCTGCTGCTACGAAATACTTAGGCTTAAGAGCATAATGTATCATAAAATTTATTTTGCTACTCCGGCAAATGTTTAAATTTGTTTTTCCATCAATTTCATCAAATTCTAATTTGCAACAGCTTCACTTGGAATATGCGATGTTTTGCATATCTTGTCAAGCTAGCATTACTTGTCTCTTATGACCGAACTAACTGATCTGAACAGGTTTCGAACATGTGGTGATAACTTGCTGAAATCAATCTTATACGGATAGGAACCTAAGATTTTAATCATGTCATTTATAATTTTGTTTTATATTATACGAAATAACATGTGTCGAATTCTATTTCAGCTCCAGTTCTTCCGCCAGTTTTTGCAATCTCGAAAAAAGATAAAACTTATCTCGAGAGACTTGATTAATTCGAAGATAACTTCGTAAAATTTTCAGAATTTTCTTTCTACACATTTTTTCGAAACTACCTTTCAATAAGTGACATTTTTTCTCTTTTTTGACTTTTTTCTGTTATTATTACGAGGTTGCCTGCTTATTTTACGAGTCAGGGATTTGAGTGTTGAACAGAAGTCTTATCAATCTTCAATTCTACGAATGCACATTCTTTGGTAGATTGTGATGACTATAAACCTGCACTTTTTTGTCTACTGACAAAAGATTTTTTCCATAAAATATGAATTGAGAGCTGTATTAATTTTCACAAGTTGTCGACATATATAGATGCACATAGTTAGGTTGGCCATGGAGGGGTAAAACTGAGATTTTGGGGTCAGGAGGGGTAAAATTCAGGACTTTACTAGAGTAAATTGGTTTTTGGTTATCTTTACGTCAAAATCACTTGAAAATACACTTTGTATATTTGGCTCAAACTGCTCGACAGTATACATGATCTTGGATGATCTTGGGGAGGGGGCTTGGTGGGTTTTTCAGCCCGGACAAATTTTGACCCCACCAAATTTTTCAAACCCCCAGAATCAGCGATTTTTCGAAAGTTCCCAAAAATTTTCTATTTGCCAAAAAGATGCTTTTTTTAAAGCGATTTTAGCTATCTATTTGCTCAAAAGTGTGAAATTTTCGGTGCTCCGCACCATTATACTCATGTTTTAAGCTATCTTTTGTTCAATTTGTTCCGACTTTTCGATTCATTCGAAATTTTTTACATGTTTTTATGCTCTAGAAGGATAGAGCATCGTCAGAAACGCTGCAAAATGATGTATTTGACGCGTACCTACCATTTTTGGACACAAAAAAGACACTTTTTAATTCCCCCCAGAGTTTCCATGCTGTGCATGTATGCTCGACAGTACCTAGCTTTTGGATCCATCAGCGGGGGATAATACACCCCTCGCACCCCTCCCTATGTACATGTATGGTAATCAAGTTCAAATTATTACAAAAATCGATGTACTAACCTATTTTTTGATGAAAAAAGAAAGGGGCAATCGTTTTGTTAAACAAAATCCCTTAGCTCTGTACAAAGGTATGCTGATTCAAAGTAAATTAAGTGTTGTTAAACTAGTCCTTCATCGTTGTTTGGCATATTTTTTTCCATCCTGAAAATTTTTTATTATAAGCTTTAAACCTTAACACTCGTCCAAAAGCGAATGGTAAGAAAGAAAATGATTGTCTGTTCTGCTACATTTTATGCTTCTTGTGTGAAATGTCGAAATGTCCACTGAAAGTGAACTCACGACTCGTCGTGCTGAAAAATCGTTCCTATTGTACAATCTAAAACGTTTGCAGCACAGAATACACATGGAATAAAACTAATTATAATTGAATAAGATGGGATCAATGTTCGACTTGAAAAATGGTCTCGAATACAATGCAAATGCTTATTTAATTGGAATAGCCTGATTGATGAGTTTAACATGACTTTTAACAATTTTAACGGGCAGCTTATACTAAAACACTATCGTAGCTTATCAGTAATTATCATAAACTGCTATCCTAGGAACAGTAAAAATCCTTAAAAGTCATGCTTAAATATACTTGAAACAGACAGTTTTTTTAAAACATTTTAAATTTTTTATTAAACAAAAAAACAAACAAACAGACATTCCATTCTTATATTACGATTAATTCAGTTTGAAACAGTCCTATATCCCTAATGATGAGGCACAATAATGCCGAAAAGTGAATAAAATTAAAAGTACAGTCTAGTTTATAAATTCTTATCACTCACCGAAGGATCGCTCAATTTTTTTCGCAAAACATTCTGTCGTATTAATCTTTGTAGCACATTTTCGCTGATAAAACCCGTACGAAAGGCGTCCAACGTAGTGGATAAATACTGATAGGCAGCCAGAGTCAATTGAGGACTTACGTCGCAAGCGTCCAGGCTTTGATTAAAAAATATGCTAACGTCGCTGGGATTGATGCTGATGTTCTGAACAAATTCAGTTTTTTGAAGAATAAATTTAAATGCTGTTCAGAAATCATTCAATATACTCTATTAGATTATGTAGAAGTGTTTCTGCATTACGAAGAAAGTCCTGCTTTTCAGCGTCGATAATGTTTAGGGCAAACAAAGTTATCGAATATAAATATGGGCATATAAAAGTGATATAAATCATTGGTAAACTAGATTGGATCGAGTTTAACTGTTAGTTTAGTTTAAGTTTACGTTTTTTAAGTTGTTTTAGTTTAATTGAGTACTAACTGTTAAACGGATTTAGTAAGATGCTAGGCTTAAACCTGGTTAACTTTCCTAAAACACCGGTGTCTGGTGTAATCGTGACCTTAACTGGAGTAGGTATATATGCACTTTGAAAATTGATTCAGCTTAGTCGACACGGCAAGCAGATATGCGATTTCGGAATTATGATAAATAAAATATTCATAATTAAGGAAAAACTTCAAAATAAATGCACTGAAAAGATGAAAAATTATTTTTGTTCATTGAGTTGCTTTACAATACTGCAATACAAAAATTAGATATATAGTCGATTCAGCAGATATTAAAATCTTTTTTCGAAAAATCCCATTAGCCTACCTGTTTTTTTATACATTTGCCGTCTGTATTTGTTAGCCCTCTTAATATCAAATTCCATTGAATTTTTTTGAAAAATTTTCCATGTTTTGATAATTTGAAAAAAAGAGTGTCGTAAGAAGTATCGCAAAAATAATGTTTTTAACGTGCACTTCTCGCTTTTCAGCCCTAAAAGCGGTTTCGAAAGTCTTTGCGATTGACTATCAAGAATTTCCAGGCTTTACATATGGTAGAGATATAATTTGCCTTATTACCGATGACACTTTTTCTTAGATATCCTATGATTGCAGTGATATGTGTACATTATGTTAAAATTTCAAGCAAAAGAAGAGGAATTCGGGGATATTAGGTACCGCAAGGTCAGTCGGTAAGCTTTAAATTAAGGCTCAGCATAATATTAACTAGCGATAAAAGAATATGCATCAAAGGTGCGTACATAGATACACAGCACAGCTGGTCCAGGTAGGGGTGGGGTGATCAGTCAGAGAGCATCTTCGAGCTAAAATAGCTTCAAGAATTTTTATTAATGCCAAAATAGCGTACAAAACCATGCTAATCCACAGTTCCTGATATATTTCAAGTACTTTTGCAAGAAAACTTTGGATTTTCGCCCTTTTTAGCTTTCACTTTGTCTCATTTTCCTCAAAAAATGTTCAATTTCTATTCTGGAGGTCTAGGCTAAAACTGTGCGGCCTAAAACTCATATGAATGCTAGAAATAGCTAAAGCTTTGTTTACACAATACCCTGTCCATTTCAATCACGACTACGGAAAGTTTTAGATTTCAAAGCATTTTTGGCCTTCATCCCACCATATCTTTCCCAGAAAAATTTCCAATTTTTCAATCTGAGGGTCATGGCTTTAGGTGGGCGCCACCAAAGTTCTGGGAGGGAAACTGCGAAATGTTTTCAAAGATCAAAAAATGGCCTTAAAAATGGTGATATGGCGAAAAAATACCATTTTCCAACGTTTCTCATCGAGCACTATCCATTGACATCAAACAATTGCGAAAAAACGGAAAAATTTTCAAAACTGAATTCTGGGGGGTATTTTGGATTCTGGGGGTGCATACCCCCCACGCCCAGGTATGGTCATGACCCCTAAACTCCTCAGGCATGTCTGGTACCATAGGTGTGTTCGTGGAACGAGCTGCAACGGCCGCAGCTGCTATCACAAAATTTGTTTCTCTTCTTTTCAGTCTCTTTAAACGCGAATCTCGAATAATATCGAATTCGTCTCGGATCTCCGATTGAATTATCTCTTCTATAATGTCCTCTAGAGTTATCAAACCTACGGGTTTGTAGACTGGATCCGCTTCTCCCGTATTATTGATTTTCTGTACAATCGCTAAATGATAGTGACCTGCAAATGACCAAAAATAAATTAACATAAAAACAAATAAAAATCAAGTACTAAATTAAAAGTAAAATAGGCATAGCGAAATAGATAAAAGAGATTCAATGACCTTAATGCTAGGAAGTAGACTCTAATGCTAAAAAGTAAAAACAGTAAATAGTAAAACAAAAGAAGAAACCTTAAGCACTTTGATCCCTATGCAGATGCAAAGTTGTTCTTAAAACCTTTCGGGCTAAAGAAGTGTCCTGGAGAATATCCGGAAAGCGCATTATACGATAAGTGATTGATAGGTACTAGAGAGCACACGTTTGATAACTTTCAATCATCTCAATAAATCATTGATTTCCTAATCGATAGACGGATATTATATGTAAAATGTAGTGATAAGTTCAATTTATTTTGAGTCTTAGATCAAATGAAAGTAGGACAGCTTAAATTATGCAGCTGATAACCTGCTCATCCGACGACATGAGAAGTCGTATGTGTTTATGGTCCAAAAACTGACGTAGCATAGTGTGCAAACTAAAATAAGCAAACTTCGACCTCTCAAGTTATTTGACAAATCGTGGGAAAATCTGTCAACTCTATCCAAAATAGAGTCAAATATTTCTGCTTCATGTTTTGTATACCTCGAATTCATTTGTGCAATTCATAAAGGATTTTATGATTTATGACAAATTTTTCAAAAATTTTAACCACTGAGTCAAGTTGCAAACATGGAGTTATCTGAAAGGAAAAATCACACTAATATGCAGGCATATGCAACTAGTCTGGCTAGACTACAACGCAATATATTTTATTTTTAAAAATCGAGTAAAAAAGTTCACGTCGCGTAATTTTTAACATTTTAGTTCAATTTGAGAATGGCGTCGTTCCTTCATACGCAAAGACTCATCTGGGGTTAATCAGTTCCAAATGGTCAGCCAAAGAGCTTTTTTAAGCCAAAATGTCCTCAAAAATTGTTGTAAATGCTAAATTAGTAAGAATTATTGGAGCAATTTTGCAGAAAACTGTTGATTTTTTATCTATTTTTGGTGTCCATTTTTTCTTAATTCTTCTCAATCTCGGGGTCTAGTAGACCACAAACTTCCACGTGCATGTCCAATTCCTACCCTTCTTAAATTCCTCCAGCATCACTCCCAACGGCGCGTCTTCCATGACGAACCGCACTGGATGGTGATAGAATTGACAGATGGTCCTCAGTGGTATCCTGTCTTCCGGATCCAACAAAGCCAAGTCCTTGACGTTGAGCATATTCACGATAATATCTCGGTCTTCGGGATCGTAGACCGGAATGCGGGTGAAGCCACTTTTCACTATTTCGGATACACCTTTGGGGTCTTAAGAGAATAGATAGGCAGAATATTTAGATTTTACTGATCGCTACTGGATATTTTCAGCTTATGTGAGAAACTACGCTAATTTTGACCGATGTATTGCTTCATTTTTCCCAAAATAAATCTCCCACTTTTCCATGCTAAGGGTTTAGATCTCTTCAAACCAACCCTCCAAGCGCATGTTTGGCTACAACCCCCCATTGTCGATTTTCCAAGAACAAATTGCAGAATATGTGCTGTTTTAAGCATTTTTAGCTAGCTTTTAACTCAAAAGTGTTGAATTTACGGCATTTCGTGCCATATACTAATTCTTTGACTACATATTGTCCAATTTACTCGGAATTTCCTAGAAAATCAATGTTTTTGACGTGTGCCCATCGTTCTTTAGCCCAAAAAACGCATTACATAAAATTTTTAATGAGGTTAACCCCGCTCAGAATTCCGATGCTGTACGTAGGTATATGGTGTGAACTACGATACGATAAAATATTTTTAGCAGCTGATCAAACATGCACAAGCACGACCGGTGGGGGATGAAAGTCCGAGAAAACGTGCCAGAATTATGAAAAGCTGATAAAATCTGCATCAATTATTGAAAATTTTACGATTCTGCAGTGGTGAATAACTTTCTGTGGGGAGAGGGTCGAGGTCCAAAAAATTATGCATGCAGCCCAGTAACCTAGGATGACGTCTGAAGAGAGCATAAAAACGTCGTTAATCGGCGTCATGACGTCGCCGACGGTTTTTGTGGACAATTCCAATGCACCGGTGACAATTTGTACTTCTTGGCAATTACCGAGATTGGCCGCCTGTTCGTCATTGGACAATCGAATCAATTCCAGCAATCGTTCCCTGCTGTAAATTTGCCGCACCTCTTCGCCCAGAGTCTTGTCCAAAATTTTACTGATAGGCCAAGAAAGCGGGAATGTAAAAAGCATAAAAAATCGAGTGACCATAGAAGTCCGAGCACCTACAGCTAAGCCGTACCTGAATTCATCGGAAACCATGAATGCTTGAAGATGAAAGATTTAGTAACGCGGTAATTAGTCGTGATTGTGAAAGTTTTCTTTTTTGTGTATTTATTCGAAAGAGATTTCTCAAAGGCTCAACAGCAATTCAGGGATTGAATTGACACATAATGTCATATATTCATAAGCCATGGGATCAGAGTTTCAGCAAATACTCAAATTATTCAATAAAAACGTATTTATTTTCTTTTATTCAGTACTTTAGTATTTCTTTTCTTGTTTATTGGCTTCGATTTTGATTGTTTCTACTTCCATATTTGTACTTATATATGTTGATTTATTTGGATGAAAATTAATTACTTTTCTCAAAGCTAATATGTAGTTATTTACTCAAGTGATACAACATTCCTAGGCTTCACGTCAATGGAAAAAACAAAGTTGGAGGCAAGTTGAGAGAAGAATGTGAACTGCTAATCATTAAAATCTAAAATGCAGTGCAAGCATAGAAACGAAAAATAAAAAGAAAAAATAATAAAATAATAAATAAATCAATTAATTTTAACCTCGAACATATTGCCTGCGGCACAATTTCACCGAAAACCACGATACCCAACGAAGAAAAAATCAACGCCATTGCACCGTTAGTTAAATCGTCGAACAATATGCTAATGGCGCTGTTAACTACAACATTTCCCAGCAATAGCGTACACAATAAATAATTTCCCGACTTGCGAATCGGATAAATTTTTTTGGCATACTTGCGTTCGCGGACGTCGCCTACTTTTAATAAGATCTTCAATTCGGTTTTGTCCAGAGACATAAGACCTGAAGTGACAATAAATTCTACCGATTGTTAATTTCAAGACTTTAGATAAGAAAAGTAAATTTAAAAAATGAAAAAATTTACTTTGTGCCATACCCTCCCCACCTATGATTTTATGAACTTATTATCTACATATTTTGCTTTACTATTATAATAAATTAACGCTATATTTCTATACATCATACACTGACTAGTGTAGGCTTAATGTATTTTTGAACTAAGATAAGAATTGTTATCGTTTTTTTCGAATTCATTAATCTCTATTTTTAATCTTTTCTTTATGCCTTTTATCTCCCTAGAAGGGAGCTGACATGAAGCAAAATCGTTCTATAAGTAGAAGTAAGCTTAAGACAGCATTACAATTCCTAAACCATTTACTGCGTCTATTCTTCTTTTTTCGAAAATACAATTTCGACTATTTTTCATATAAGCAACGACTGACATGTTTTTTACAAATCTATTGATTCAGTAGATAAAGCTTCTGTAAAAATAAATGAGGTCTTTAAGGATTAAGTGAGCGATAAAAATAAAATGATAATCCTGTTTTTCTCGCTTTTTTTAGTTCAAAATGTACATGTCACGCTACACATATTTTATCAGTCTTGTTCGAACTTCAAAGATAAATAATAGTTATCAATAGTGTGTCTTAATTTAAATTTAGTTCATTGGCAAGTCATTGCAATAAGGCACACATGAAATTGAAATATCTTACGATATAAGGAATATTCCATTTTGATAAAGAAAGCATTAAGTTCATTCTTCTAACCGACCGAACTTATACTAATCCACAATCAGGTAATTAAAAAGCAATGCGCAATCAGTCAATGTGGGTACCTACTCGTAGGGTAACTTGACCGTTTGATAAACTAATAACATTACCGGTCAAAATTACATGCTTTTCTAATATTTCTTAGGATCATCAGGCACTTATAGTCTGTTTCACACAACTTCGGTCATAAATTTTAAAACCATCTCCGACAATAAACTGACAGATTGCGATCATAGCATTGATCTGATATAAAATTATCGTAACCCTCGGCTTAGTGACGATGAAAATTCTTAGAATTTGCACGAAGTTATGTGAAACAGACTATAGCTGTGGGGGATAGGAGGGACTAGTCTTGTCCTCTCCAAAATTTCGGAAGTGCGAGTAGTTTCTGCAAGGGTCCCCAAAGGAAAAAGTTGAAAGTCTCGAAGCGCATTTGAAGGACTGCCAGAATAGATTTTAGCACACTTTTGAGCTAATAATCCCGAAATTTTCGAGCGCTTTGCGCCGGATCTTTTATTTTTGTATAACTTTTGTCATCTGAACAGCATGGTGAATATGTCGAAATTTTCTGGAGCTCTGCGCAGAATTATTCATTTCCCGTACTGTCTTTCTTCGCAAGGGCACCATTGAGTTAAAAACAGATTAAGCATTGGGTCAAGCTTAGATGTAATGTTAAGAATTCATTGTTAAACCATATAATACAACTTACTTTTTAAATATGATAGAAATCAAGTTAAATTATTTAGAAATAGAAAAATTCTTCTACAATGTTAAGTGCTTACTGAGAAACGCTCAAAAACACAATCATTTTTGCTTATTTACTATAGTCTGTTTCACACGACTTTGGTCATAAATTTCAAAACTGTCCGGCAATAGGATGACAGATTGCGATTATAGCATTCATCTAATATATATTTATCGTAACCCTCGGCTTATTGTCGATGGAAATTCTTAAAATTTATACTCGAAGTTATGTGAAACAGACTATAGTAGTCGATACGATATCTGACTTCAAAATTTTAGTCCCCCCGAAATTCAGAATGCCAGCTAAGTGCCTGAGTATCATTAGAGAATCTTACGCTATTTGTTTTGCTATCCACATCTTTAAGCTTAAAACAGGTATTAAAGGATTAAGTACGTTGGCCGTCGCTATTTAATATCAGAACATTATATGAATAAGGATTATAACTTCCTCTTTTATATGATATCAGAGATACTGAAGCAAAATTAGAGTTCTATAATTCCGAAATTTCCTCCAACTCACATCTTTACTACTGTCATTTACCCAAATTTAAGCCGCTGAATAGACCAGATAGAACCATCAGGCAAACGATTATCGAAATTTGTAGATAAAGTGGCAAAAAATAATGCTTCTCCGGATATTTTGTCTTAAGGACAGTCAAAGGCGATGCACCCTGATGCCGACAGATACCAGGCGAAGACCTATTGCTTCTAGCACATGAAAAATTAAAATCTGATTAAAACAAATGACAGAGTAAGGATACAATCAATAACGCGTTTCAATCAGACATGCACATGGAGGGTTAGGGTCTAGACCATAGGTGCACAACCTGGCCCATCTGGGGTGGTCAGCCGGTCTGGGGGTCAGGCCAAATGACCTCAAAAACTGGTATCAGCGCTAAAATAGCTTTAAAACTACGTTATTACACATTTTCTGGTCAATCTGAAGCACTTTTGGGAAAAATTTTTAATTTTCATCCGTTTTGCCCTACATTTCGCCTCATTTTCCCCGCAAAATTTTCCATTTTTTCATTCTGGAGGTCAGGTCAGAACCTCCTGAACCCCCCCCCCCCCACGTGCATGTCTTGACTAGACCCCCAGAACAGAAAAATATAAATTTTCTGGTGAAAATGAAGCAAAATGAAGGTCAAAAAATAGATTTAAATTAAAAATTGTCCTCAAAAGTCCTTTAAGTTGACCAGAAAATGTGTACTAACTTAGTTTTACCGCTATTCTAGCGCCTTTACCAGTTTTTGAGCTAATTTTGGTCTAAAAACGCTCAATTTTTGACCCCTTCTTAAATCGGCCATGCTCTGCATTTATGGTTACAATCGCATTTGCGGTTGTAACGGGCCACTAACCAGACATGCATACGGGGGTTAGGGCTCTAAGACCCCCAGAATAGAAAAATTGGAAATATTATGGAAAAATAGGGGAAAATAGAGGTCAAAATGAATAAAAATCTAAAATTTTCTGGAAAAGTACTTAAACCTGATTAAAAACAATGGATTAGCATGGTTTTTGACGTAATTTTAGCTCATTAACCAGTTTTTGAGACCAATTAATTTCAAAAACGCTCTCCAGCTGAC
The DNA here is from genome assembly GCA_036768485.1 of Mermis nigrescens. NCBI lineage: Eukaryota > Metazoa > Nematoda > Enoplea > Mermithida > Mermithidae > Mermis > Mermis nigrescens. The sequence continues at coordinate 4,809,476 of JAVLUZ010000143.1, forward strand.
TCTCCAGACCGGTCAAGCTACGGTAATATATACATTGTACGTAGAGTGTAATGCAGGAATGAGGAAATAGTGACACGAACTTTAAGAGGTCTCTTTGGAGAACTGAAGCAGTGACAGTCGACCGTCACTTCGTCACTGAATCAAAGTAGCTAATTAAGCATAGAATTAAGCGGTAGTTCAGCAATGATTTTTAGCAATGATTTCACGAGAAAATAGATGCTGACAAATAAACCATTGCAGGCGTAATTTTTTCCATTTTACTCAATGATAACCCAGATACGAGTACATTAACCCAGCAAATGATTGGAAGCTCAATGATAACTGCTATAATAAAGAAGAAATTCTTCTCTTTTATTATCTTCCATTTTGCCTCATTTTCCCCGCAAAATTTTCCATTTTTCCATTCTGGAGGTCAGGCCAGAACCCCCCAAGCCCCCACGTGCATGTCTAGAGTAGACCCCCAGAACAGAAAAATAGAAATTTTCTGGTGAAAATGGAGCAAAATGAAGGTCAAAAAATAGATTTGAATCAAAATTTGTCCTCAAAAGTCGTTTAAAATGACCAGAAAGTGAGAACAAACTTAGTTTTACCGCTATTTTAGCGCCTTTATCAGTTTTAAAGCTAATTATGGCCAAAAAACGCTCAATTTTCGACCCCTTTAGACCGGCTGACCCCTTCCTAAATCGGCCATGCTGTACATTTATGCTTACAATCGCATTTGCAGTAGTAACGGGCATACGTGGGCAGCAAGGAAATTTGAGGGTGCAAGATTTTTTTGAAGGTCGAAAAATGGCCTTAAAAATGGTGGTATGGCGATAAAAACACCATTTTTCGACGTTTCTCATCAAGCACTATCCATTGGCATCAAAAATTTGCGAAAAAAACAAAAAAATTTTCAAAAATTGAATTCTGGGGGCATTTTGATTTCTGGGGGGTATTTTGGTTTCTGGGGGTGTACACTTCAAACCCACCCCACGCCCAGGTGTGGTAACGGGCCACCAACCAGACATGCATGTGGGGGTTGGGGCTTTAAGACCCCCAGAATAGAAAAATTGGAAATATCATGGAAAAATACAGGAAAATTAAGGTCAAAATGGATAAAAATTCAAAATTTCCTGGAAAAGTACTTAAAGCTGATCAAAAACTGTGGATTAGCATCGTTTTTACGTAATTTTAGCTTATTAACCAGTTTTTGAGACTAATTTGGTTCGAAAACGCTCTCTAGCTGACTCTCCAGACCGGTCAAGCTACGGTACTATATACATTGTACGTAGACTGTAATGCAGGAATAAGGAAATAGTGACACGAACTTTAGGAGGTCTCTTTGGAGAACTGAAGCAGTGACAGGCGACCGTCACTTCGTATTTGAATCAAAGTAGCTAATTAGGCATAGATTTAAGCTGTAGTTCACTAATGATTTTTAGCAATGATTTTATGAGAAAGTAGATGCTGAGAAATAAACATTGCAGGCGTAATTTTTTTAATTGTTCTGAATGATAGCCCAAATACGAGTACAGATATAAATATACTATATATACTATATATACAAATACACCCAGCAAATAATTGTAAGCCAATGATAACTGCTATAATGAAGAAAAACGATATTCAAACGAGCTTAACATGACAACTTTTTATTTTTTTAAAATTTTTTTGTATTCGTGAAATTGTTTATGGCTTCATCAAAACAGTAAAACCACTTACGTCCTGAAAATGAAAATTAGTAATTTCGCTGAATCAATTATATCCGCTAATTAACGTAAAACACTGAAAATTCTCAATATGAAATTTTTTGATGTGGAACAAAAGAGGCAACTGATAGTCTCAAGTCGGTGCAAGTCCAATCAGTCATTGATTAGTCAGTCAAGCCAGTCACTGATCCGTAGCCCCTGATAATTCGTATTGTGTCTGATCACCTTAGTAATTTATTTAACTGATAAATTACGCGGGCCAAGTTGAATTTTTTAATTTTAATTTTATTTTCTGATATCAATTTATTATATACATACAGCACTTACCAAAAAATCACCTCCCACGTTTTTCATACTACCCTCAAAACAAAAATAAAAAAAGGTCGAAGTTTTAGATGAAAATAAAGGGAAATACATTCTCCATTGTTTATATATTTGTTTACTAAACGAACGAGAATGCATTCTGCAATAACAAACAAACATCACATCACATCCACCTTAATTTAAGCCTATTTTTCTAGCAAAAACTAAACCTCTACATTCAAAAATTTACTAGCAGACTTCTATGTTCCGCTATTTTCTATGCTCATCCCTAAATTCGTTTTCTTAGCCTGAGGAGCCTATAAATTCAACAAAAAAATATATCCATACAACTCCTCACCAATTTCACATAAAAGAATTACCGTTGAAAGCAAAAAGAACTTTTCTTTGCTAAATTGTTTTCTTTGCAACAGTAACTTTTTTATCACAAACGTATACTTTTTCTAAATGCACAAAATCAGAAAAACGGTTTTGCTTTTAAAATAAAATTTTCTAAAAATTTTCTAAAATTCTAAACTAGTTCTTTACTTGCTCCCTCATATTTGACCTTAATTATAATTCAATATTTATCTTAATTTTGGAATTTCGGCACTGAATTATGTGACATTTTTAGGGTCCTTGATCGAGTTTATGTACATACTCAGTCAGGCTTGATCCGTTGCTAGCCTCAAAATCACTTTGCTCGTCGTTCACTTTGCGCTCATCGGTACAAAGGCAAAAATGATAAAGTTTGTTGTTATCGTTCAAAGTCGCCTCGAAACTAAAATGCCTTCCTTTATTATCAAGGTTCTTCAAATTATTAATCGTAATCTGAGCCTTTTCACACGATGAATCAGACAGAGCTAATCTGACGCTCGTAATCCGATTGAGAAAGCGGCCGAACAATCTCAGCTTGATCGTCTTTTTTGGCTCGATTGACAGTGAACCATCAGGCCTGCTCGTAAAACATGTAAAAAAATTCTTAATTTATTGGAAGAAATGTGTATAAAAATTATGACGAATCGATGTACAAGTCTGAGATGGGAGAAAATTTCAAATTCATTGGACGCAACACAATGCATATCGGAGCTTCTTTGGGGGAAGTGGGGGATGAACATACTCTTACGTGAACCCTAGATTCGCCATTCATTATGATCTGAAATTCATTCTACCGAACTTGTTGTTTCTGGAGCAAAAAATAAGCTACCGGCTACCACACATGGGCGTGGGGGAAGGACTTAGGGTTAACACCTCCAGAATTTAAAACCCCCAAGAGCGATTGACCCCCAGAATCGGATTTTTAGGTGCTATTTTTGACAATTTGGCCCCATCGGAACTCCCCAGAATTTGGTTGCTGCCCATGTATGCAGACTACTATTGCATAAAATTTGATCTATTCACTTTTTATGATTTTTTCTAGCTGCTAAACGAAGCTAGGCGCCATTTTACAGTCCATAAATAATTTCGGGTCGCATCGTACTAAAAGTCTTATTCTTGATGAAAATCCAAGGCGCGCTAGGAAACGGCGTTTTCATGATTTGTTTTTATGCTACGTATTCGCTTATTGGAATTCTCCGCGCTGTCGGTTTTCCATAAGCTGATAAAAAGCAAAGCAACGTTACATTCGTTAGTAAAAAAATGTGCAACCGAATTGAAAGCAAAAGTGCACAGTTTTTTATTAACGTGCTAAGAAGAGCTAAATTTCGGCTTTTCGGGAAAAGCATTTATTTCCTAACCACGTATTTAGACTCAATTAATCTGACTTCGTATTTTAAAACAATAAATCTCATTTCTCGCCTACACGACCTACTCGCCAATAAGATTTTCCAAAGCTGAGATCTAACTTGAACAAGCATAGCGAGCATAAGAATTAAGACAAAAGCATGATTTTAAAGAATTTTTACCGATAATAACACAGACGTTCAGGATAATTATGGAACTGCTTAATGCAGCTACCGTAACCTGTCTCAGCTAAATGTCGCTGAAAATTCTTAAAGGTCATGCATAATTATTTGACTTTGAATTAAATAAAAATTTGAAAGGAAGATACGAATTTTGAGGTAAAAAATGCTGAGAAAAAAGTTAAATTATGTAATTCCGTTTCATGCATCATTCCAATTAACCGTCACTGCGTCAAATAGACATTTCTGCGCGATGCATCATACAATTTTATTGAATAAACCGTACCATATTTTCATTTTCTCACAGCAAAGCGCATGGAGGCAAAAGAAATTAAGTCTAAATGCAGGTGCATCCCAAACACATTTTAGAAATCTTGCACAATGCCTCGTGTACAGCACTAGTTTAAAAACATTGTTCAAATGTTAACTACCCGTTCTTCCATTTAACCGCTACGACGAGTACTTATTCATAACGAATCAAAGAACTTCCGATTTTTCGGTATTTTCTAAAAAAATAAACATTTTACGCTTTATTCATAAAAATGTGGCTTGAATTTCTAATTAGACAAAACGATACGTTCTTTCGATTTATTTTTTTTCTGCATTTTATATCGAAAGCGATTGTGATTATTGGTTCGAAAATTCAAAAAAGTAAGTTTTTTGTTGCTTGGAGAAGCTTCAGTTCGTAGAATTAAATTTTCGGTCGACATTAGCACAACAGGAAGGCATCGAGCTTAATTCGCCAAAAATATATCGATTCGCTGCTTGCATTCCCGTGTGTCCGCCCGTGTCAGAAACGATCAATTATTTTATGCAAAATTTGTGGAAAACGGATGTTGCGCCTGTTAAAAAGTGACGCTTAAATGCATTAGCGAAATTGACAAAACAAAATTTTCGGGTGCGGGACAAAAAGTGATGCGCCAAATACCCAATTCTATGCTTCAACCTGATGCATTGGGGTTTATTACAGAGGACGGGTGGATGTATGCAAATAACGAAAAGCTAATAACCCATCGTGTTAGCATACGTCTTTTCGTGCCGACGTCCGCTTATTGCTCGAAAGCTTAGGGATTTCAAGATAGAGACGCGAAATGCGTCAATTGCTTTAGTAGAATATTTGGCTATAAAAGCCATTATTACGACGGAACATATTCTCACGCTCCTTTCATAGCATGTTATGAAAAAATGTTAAAGATAACGAAGGGCAGCACATAGGACCTGAGGATCCAGAAGACCCCAAGCTAAATTTGAAGGACCCCAAATTTGAAATTTTTCCGCGATTTTTCCTATGTCGATAGAAAGAGCTCGATGAAAACAACGGAAATTGTGTTTTTCGTCCAACCACTAATTTTTTACCCTTTCTTGACCTTTGCGAATTTTCCGAGCCCCCAGATCCCCATGAGTCCTGAGGTTTTTTGATAATAAATGTATATGTAAGACATGATTTGATTGATCCTTTAGCGCAAAATAATAAAGGTTAAAAACGTACGAGTAGTATGAATATATTACTTATAACAATAAAAGGATATAAATAGCGGAGAATTAAGAACTCGTTCATTATTTATTAACCAAATTTATATTATTTGATAAGGTTTTTGAGCAAAAAGTAGACTTTTAAAAGTAATTCAAAACGTTCTGTTCCAGTTCAAAGTATGCACTATTCCTCATTGCGAGAATTATTTTAAAAAATGTTCAAATTTGCACTATAGTCTGTTTCACACAAATTTGGGCATAAAGTTTAAGATTTATGTTCGACAATAAGCTGACAGATTGCTATTACAGCATTGATTTGATATATAATTATCGTAATCTGTCGGCTTATTTTCGGAAAAATTCTCAAAATTTATGTTCAAACTTATGTGAAACGGACTATAAATTCTAAACTTGACGATTCTGCTAGGATGAAGAATTTCTTAGCGGGGGAAGGTGGTCGTAAAAACTTCTTTTGGGTGTCAGGGTGAAATCTCTCTCCCGAACTCTCCAAGGCTAATGACAATTATTCCAAAAAATGATTTTCCTTATTTTAATCATAAATCATCTCTAAAATATATACTCACATTTTATGATAAAAAACTTGATTTTCCTAACAAGATGTTTAGAAGGAATACGGTAAGTGTGTAATGTTCAATCACTGCTTTACACAGGGCGAGCATACAAAATTTCCTTTTTTTTCACTGGCGCCTTCTTTTCACTGGTGCATATCAAAATTTGAAAATGCAGTAGCTTTTATGTTTGACATGCAAAGAGATGTGTATCTGTGCAAATTTAATTTACCTTTGCGCAAATGCGAATCAGGGTCATCACAAAATAAAAAAAGCGCTTTAAGATATGTAGGTACGACTAATCCGTCGCTCATTTTCATACATGCAGACTCCGTTATTAGTTGAATGCAAGGAGAGCAAAACAAAAAAACAAATAAAATGCATGTTTGACAGCGTTTTCCAATTAAAATTTCTAAAACACCGAATGGAAAAATATTATCAAACGACTCACTCAATTTCGACAACGACCGACGAGTCGTCGATTCGGAACCCGTATAATTTGGGTTTTTCCGCATCGTCGCCGAAGGCACTCTTCGCGCTTTTGCGGCGTAATCTCAACACTCGGTCTCCAATTCTCGCCTCGGTTTTTTTGTCAAAAATGTCCTTATAATTATTTTTCACCGAGTGGCTTGGAAAATCGATCGCAATCGAACGGCAACAATCGACGCACAAACAGGCAAATAAAATATAAACGATCGCAATCGATTTCCAAGCATATTCGGAAACGGCGGATAAAACGCTTGTTGGCCTCGATTGTTTAATAGTCCGGGTCATTTCTTCTTCTTTTAATGACGCGAGTCCGCCGATCGCTGATTCGCTATCGGAAATTTTAATTTGTGAAATACTGAATTTTTAAAATTAAACATGCGATTAAAAACGAATTCCATTTTTCCGTCCGGACGGAATAATACAAAGCTTGGACAAATCGTTTCAACCTATAACGTTATATGCGTGCCCGTTAATGCGTGGGATAGAATCGCCTATGTGCTACCACCATTTATTCAATAACAATGAATATAAAATGTGTGTACTTAGGTAAGTTATACACTTTTCCTTCGCTCTACTTCGGGTAAGTACAATAAAAAAATTTGCATTTCGTGAAGTATGCGTAGATAAATTGTCGCTGATTTCCAGAGCAGCTCAGAATATTGTTAACTGTAACCAATTCTCTAAGTGTTAGGGTAACATGAATGAACGAGAGCACTCCAATGTCCTTAAAATGTTCGATTTTGTCGTTCACATTTCGTAGCTCGTGTTTAACTCGAGAACTTACCGGCTAAGCGTTACTACGAGCGTGTTGTCACGTATTGTTACGTTAGCTAGACATAAAGCTTGGGGTTGTAGCTTAAGCGTACACTGAGTCAGGCGGTTAGCTTAATTCAACATCGGACAGCACGTGCTTTTAAACGTTGGCGATACCTACCTATGTAACTACATTTCGATGAGCGAGTGCCATTTTTGGCTAAAAGTGTGCGATTTGACGAAAATAAGCATGCGGCGTTCGGTCATTATAGTTAGAGAAGACAAAAGGAAGCCAAGATTGATGGAATCCTTCAACATCATTCGTTTCGTATATTTTAAACGTGTAAGCTATACATGAATGATCGTATGCATGCCCGCTGCTTAAACTCAATACACGACTATAGTCCGTTTCACATAAGTTTGGGCATGAATTTTAAGAATTTTTTGAAAAGCAAGCCGACGAAGTACGATACTTATATATCAATTCTCAATGCTATAATCGCAATCTGTCAGCTAATTGTCGGACATACTTTTTAAAATTTATGTCCTAACTTGTGTGAAACAGACTATAAATGAAGGTGTTAAAACATTCATTAACTCGCAGGTCGATCAGCGAGCGTATGTATAGTCTGCTTCACTTAAGTTTGGGTATACATTTTAGCAATTTTTTCGAAGCCGACGGATTACGATTATTATATTATCAAATCAATGCTATGGCAATGCGGCATATTGTCGGACACAGTTTTTAAAATTAATGCCCAAACTTGTGTGAAACAGACTATAGATGCAAAACATGGCCGATCTGAGGGGGTCAGTCGGTATGATGATCAGTTAGTGGGCATTTTTGACCAAAATGACCCTAAAATAAATGTTAATATAGCGTTAAAACTAAGTTATTCTACAGTTTATGGTCAAATTGAAGCACTTTTGAAGAAAGTTTTCGATTTTCTTCATTTTAGGCCTTCATTTTGCCTCATTTTCCCAAGAAAATTCCCACTTTTTCAATTTGGGGATCTATATGCTCGCGTGCATGTCTGGTAGCGAGCATAGATGGCAGCCCCAAAATTCTGTCTGGGGAGGGGGTGTGCAAGATATTTCAAAAGTCAAAAAATGGTCTTTAAAATACAGGTATGGCGGATGAACGCCAAATTTCAACGTTTCTCATCGGGCACTATCAATTGACATAAAAAAATCGCGGAAACAAATTTTCAAAAGTTCAATTCTAGGGAGGTTATTTAGGTTTTTTAGAGGGGGTATTCCGCCTTCTGGGGAGGTTGCATACCCCTCCTCTTACGCCCACGTGTGGTAGCGAGCACACCTGGGCGTGGGGGAGTCTGGGGTATGCACCCCCCCCCCCCGAGAAACCAAAATAACCCCCCAGAATTCAATTTTTGAAAATTTTTTCGTTTTTTTCGCAATTTTTTGATGCCAATGTATAGTGCTCAATGAGGAACGTCGAAAAATGGTGCTTTTTCGCCATACCATCATTTTAAAGGCCATTTTTTTACCTTTGAAAAATCTTGCACCCCCAGAATTTTCTTGCTGCCCACGTATGGCAGCGAGTCGAGTTTATCGACGGTCGTCATTCGAAACCACTTATCTGTGAAATTTTCAAATTTGAGATTTTTATTTTTTTCAAATAATCGACCCTGCCGATTTAAAAAAGTGGTCCCACCAACGCTCATAAGTTAATACTTCTGGCTGTATGACTACTCGAAACAACCTATCTGCAAATTTTGGGTATTACTGTAGTATGTCTCCACCTGTCAAAAAATGTTCGCTGTAGCATGTCTCCACCTCACAGA
>JAVLUZ010000143.1:5436209-5478871 GCA_036768485.1 Mermis nigrescens
TTTCCCCAGGTCGAACATGCTGTGCATTTACATACATATGATCATGAAGTTCCGTTAAATAAAAATTTAGATATGTATTATTCGCACATGTTAGTTTCATGCCGATGTGAGAGAGAGTATTTACGCAGGTAGTTTATTTGAACGCACAATAGCTCAGACAGAATACCCGAGAAATAATTAAAAGCATGAAAATATGTTCAAAGTAGATATCAATAATCTTCGACTGGACTGGTGGCATAGAAATAATTTGATGTGAACAGCTGAAAGGTGACGAGTGCGCATTCGAGGCTCCAATTCATCAACCAAAGGCAATAAATCGTCTGTAACGTCGACAGTAGAAGTATTGATGGCAATGTCCAAAGTGCCTAGGCCCCGTCTCTTTATTTGCAGACCCAAATTAATAGCTCGGTTGATGGCGCTTCCCAGTCCATGGATAAAAATTTGCTCATAGCCTTAAAGACAAAATTCCTCAATCATATTCGGCCGAAAATAATATTTTATAATTTATATTATTAAATAGGAAATCATTTTTCAAACTTGTTTTCACTCATAATGAATAATAATCCAACTATCATCAATTTGTCAGGAATTTTAATTTGCGATGGCATAAATTTCTTAAAAACTGAGGAGATAACAACCAAGAGAGAAATAAAGAAGGAGAAAGAAAACGGCCATAAAACATGAATAATAGTAACGTATTTTTTAAAGATTTTTACCATCGTTGGTCGTAATATGTCAAATTTATTGATTCGCCTCAATAAAAATTCATTTTTGTATTTTTATTTAAAGTTTCCATTTTATTTTAATTTTTAATTCTTTAATTTCTCAAACTTTCTGAAATTTCTCGCATTTGTCTTATTTTCCAAAGACACAACGGCATTTTTGAAGACTTTCTCAGTTGCCTGAAAAACATATTATCGTGCAAGCAATAGTTTCAATAGGTAACAAAGATTTTACAGTTCGTGCAGATTCCTGGAACGAAAATGTATTGATTTCAGTTGTTTATTAGCGTATTTAACTGAAATTCTGACGATTCTCAGCGCTCCGCAGAAAGATGTTATCCCAAAAAACCTTATCAAAAAGCAATATCATAGTTTTTAGCATAAGAACTTCCTGAATTACGAAGTTTTCAAGATTGCATCAGATAGTAGACATTTAATAAATTTTAGAAAATTCTGGCCAAAGGGGCAATTCGTAATTTTTAGCCCGAATTTTCTGTGCATGCATTAGAAATAAACAGTTTTTTAGAACGTTCTCCTCAAGTAAATGAATAAAACTGTCAGAATTAAGTCTGCACTCTATGTAAGAACGCTAGAAAACTCAAAAAACATAGGGAGCATTTGAAATTATAATGATGTCATTTCATTATGCCGTCAAGAAAAAATAATCATCAGTGAAAAATGTTTTTCAAAAGAATATCAATTTTATACTAAGAAATAGCGAAAGGTCAAAACGGAATCCATGACCAAAATTAATTTACAAAAATCAACACCCTAATGAATAGGGTGGCACGGCAACAGGTACCCGCCCGGACCCCTTCAGCCAAGTACCCGGCAAAATTTTGGACCCGGACCAAACTGATAATCATAAAGTTGGACCCGGCCCGGACTATAGGTGGGCGGCACCAAAATTCTGGGAGTGCAAAATTATTATCATAGATCAAAAAATGGACTTAAAAATGGTGGTATGCATAGGTGGGCGAAAATTTCAAAAATTGAATTCTGCGGGGGGGTATTTTGATTTCTGGGGGGTGCATACCCCCAACCCCCCTTCCACGCCCGGGTATGGTGGTATGGCGATGGCATCAAAAAATTGCGAGAAAAAAATTTTCATAAATTGAAATCGGGGGGAGTATTTTGGTTTTCCGGGGTTGCATACCCCTCACGCCCAGGTGTGAACCGGACCCGGCTATCAAATAGTGTCGTGTCAGGGTCCAAAAGTACGTTAAATGACACAATAAATAAATTAAAAATGTATTACTAACCCAAAATTGTATTAGTCGAACAGAATTGAAAGCGTATCGACTAAACAGGTATCTTAACTTTGTTTATATGTTCTCAAATGAATTTGATTTCGACGAAATTAAAGCGGAAGAACGTTTGGAAACTTGAATTACTGCTCGATCTCCCGTATTTGCAGAACTTTTTGCAGAACGTCGAAAATTTTTAAAAGTTATGCTTGAAACTTTGGAAGAAAACCATGCTTAAAAAACTGTTTCTAGTCTTCACATCGTTTTAAGACCCATTCCCTGAGCAATAATATGGCTTCCGGGCCGCCAAGAAAGTAAATGTCATTAATAGATATAGTCCAGCGCGAAGCGAAGGTAAAATCGTCGCAAATTACAGATCCCTTCTTTTTCTCGCCAATGGTTTTGGGCCAATGAAGGGGAGCGGCCACCAATCATGGGCGTGGGGGGTCTGGGGGTATACATCCCTTCCAGAAGTTGAAAAAACCCCGCAGATTACTGTAGACCCTCCAGAAATCTATTTTTAGTAACATTTTTGGCGATTTCACCCCCTCCAGAATTTTCTTACAGCCCATGCATGGCGGCCACCCCCACTTAAATTCGCCCGCAATGTTTAGCGCTTTGTACCATTTCACTTTTTTGGACAATTATTCATCAAAAAAGCACCGATTTTCAACGTTTCTCATCGAGCACTATCCATTGGCATCGAAAAAGTGCAGAAAAAACAAAAAAATTTCTCAAAAATTGAATTCTGGGGAGGGTATTTTGGTTTCTGAGGGGGTATTCGGCCTTCTGGGGGAGTGCATACCTTACATGCACTGCATAGGAATTCTGGGGGATTGAAATTATAAAGTGCCTTTTTTGGGTACAAAAATGGCAGGTACGCGTAAAAAAGAATCGTTTGTAAGCGTTCTGTTGATCTTGTATCTTTCTGGAGCATAAAAACAAAAAATTTTTTAAAAAAATCACAAAAGTCGGAACAAATTGAACAAAATATAGTCAAAACATGAGTATAATGGCGCGAAGCGCCAAAATTTGGCACTTCTGAACAAAAAGATATCTAAAAACGCTTAAAAACTTTTTTCTACAAATTTTTAGAAAATTTTTGGGAACTTCCAAAAAATCGCCAATTCTGGGGAAGGGGGTGAAAAGACTTTTGCGGTGGGGGTGAAAGTTTTTCTAAGGAGGGATGAAAACTCCCAAACCCCCTCCACGCCCACCTGTGACCCGGACCCAACGTTGCTAAAAATTTTTGACCCGGACTCGACTTCCTCAAAATCTTGGACATCCGGCGGATCCCCCAAGTCGATAAACCCCCAGAATTAAAGTTCCGGTGCAAGTTTTGGCAATTTCGCCCCATGTGACCTCCCAGAATTTGACTGCTGCCCATGTATGGTTACCAGTTGCCGCTGGCTTGGCTATGTGTACATAGCACGGCAGTTTAGGGATTCTAAACTGAAAGCGGCTGCTCATCCTATAGAATGTTATTTTTTATTTTTTTAAAATCTTTTCCTTTCTACTTTTGGGCTAAAATGTGTTTTTATGTCTCTTTTTCAGTGGTTTTTGGCGTTTGATCAACACTAAATCCTTTTTAACCCCCTCACCTAAGGTGGCCGACCGCTTACACCCATTACATACATACACATAGGGAAGGGGGCATTACGTCCGCTGAAGGGTCAAAAAGCTAGGTACTGTCCAGCGATTTGAGCCAAAAATAGTGTATTTTCGAGCAATTTCGACGGAAAAATACCATAAATTCAATTTGTTGTACCGAAAATCCCGTATTTTACCCTTTCCTGACCCCAAAATCTTGATTTTACTCCTTCCTGGCCAACCTAACCTTGTGCACATAATGACCCATCACCCAAAATGTTGCGTTGCGTTGTTTTTTACACGATGTATATACAAATTCGCTCAGCGTTGAAATCAAACTATATACAACCCCGAGATCTTTCTTAGTCGTATAAGGCTAATATTTTTTTTTGTTTTTCAACATAGTTCTGAGCTCCGTATTATTTTTTATGATTCCATTTCGTAGCTGTGCATGATCATTGGATTGCGCATTTAATAAATTTCATTCAATGGTTCAATAGGATCTGCAAAGTGTAGACGTATGTACTGATAACATTTTTATTTTGTATTCAGTCTCACGCGTGACCACACCTGGGCGTGGGGGTTTGAGGTATGGAATCCCCCTGAAAAACCATAATACCCCCAGAATTCAATTTCTGAAATTTGTTTTTGTTATGTTCGCAATTTTTTGATGCCAATGGGTAATGATCGATGAGAAACGTTGAAATTTGGTATTTTTTTCCGCCATATTACAATTTTTAAGACAATTTTTTGATCTTTGAAAAATCTTGCAACCCCCCCCAGAATTTTCGTGCCGCCCACCTATGCTTATGACTGTAAAGTTTGCTTTGTTTTAGTTATCAGGGTTCAAAAGACATTGCTTCACGACCGTTTGATACGGTTGGTAACTCGATTCTTCTAGTTAGTTCAATAGTAGGGTGGCGCTGGCGACGGGTCCAATTTTTCCAAACTTCGGGTCCGGGTCTTGGAGTAAAGGGTCCAGTCCAGATCCCCCACGCCCTTGAGTGGTAGCAACGTAATTGTCTCTGCAATCAAATGGAATAAACAAATTATTTATAGATCAAAAAGACGAACTTTTTGCTACAATTAATGAACTTTCATTCAAGTTTTCGTCAATCAATCATTAATTTCATTCAGATTTTCCGTAAATAGGCATGTCACAGCACGATGAAACAAACCCTGATCTAGCAACTTCTGACATCTAGCTAACTGAGCCTTGAAATTTGTCCTTCTCGTGATATAAACATCATTTAAGCGAGTAGGAAAACGTGGAGGCAACCTTTTTCTCAATTCATACTCTTCTAAGTCGAAATTCGACTTCGATGGCGCATTACTCCTGTCTTCCAAGCTCTTTTTGGAACTTCCTGGCAATTGACGGTCTTCGTCCATTTTATCCAGTGAGTGAAGGCATTCGCTATTTAGTGATGCTTATTCGCTTCTCGACATATAATTTTGCACTGCTTGTACTACGGAGTAAAATATTACAGAACCGGCTAAACAGAAGAGCTTCATGACCATAACCATACATACGTGTAGAGCATGAGAATTCTCACGTACAGCATAAAAATTCTGCGGGGTCAGCATTAAAACTTTTTTATAAAGTGTCTTATTTAACTTAGAAACGATGCTACGCGTCAAAAACGCCTTTATTTGACGTTCCTGTCGATGCTCGTCCTTTCTAGAACATGAACACATGAAAAAATTTCGAAAAAATTCGAGTAACGTAAAAATATAGTCAAAAACTGAGCATATGGCATGAAACGCCGAAAATATGACGCTTTTGAGCCAAAAGATCGCTAAAAACGCTTGAAACAGCACATTCTTTAAGATTCTTGGAAAATTCTCACTTCTGAGGGAACGGACAGCGGACTCGCTCGGATAGTATTTCGCGGGGGTCGGGTCAGCAGCAGACATGCACAGCATGGGAATTCTGGGGGAGGGGTGTGAAATCTTAGAGTGCCTTTTTCGGTCCTAAAAATAATGGGTACCACAGGTGGGCAGCATTTAAATTCCGGGGGCTGAGGAGTACAAAATTTTTCAAAGGTCAAAAAATTGTCTTAAAAACGGTGGTATGGCGAAAAAAACACCATTTTTCAACGTTTCTCATCAATCACTATCCAATGGCATCAAAAAATTGCGGGAAAAAATTTTCAAAAATTGAATTCATGGTTGATATTTTGGTTTCTGGGGGAGGTATTCTGCCTTCTGGGGGTGCATACCATACCTGAGCGCGGGGAGGGCTTTGGGGGGTGTGCACCCTCGAAACCAACCCCCCAGAATTCAATTTTTGAAAATTTTTCTGTTTTTTCGCAATTTTTTGATGCCAATGGATAGTGCTCGATGAGAAACGTTGAAAAATGGTGTTTTTCGCCTTACCACAATTTTTAAGGCCATTTTTCGACCTTTGAAAAACCTTGCACCACTCCCCCCAACTTTTGTGCCGCCTACCTAAGGTGCATACCTCCGAACCCCCCTTCTCCCCCACGCCCACCTATGGTGGGTTCGCGTCAAAAACATCGTTTTTCGGCGTTTCTGACGACACTCTATCGTTCTAGAGCATGAAAAACGAAAATTTCAAAAAAATCAAAGTCGAATAAATTGAACAAAATAAGTCAACCGAAAATTTGACACTTTAGAGCAAATAGATAGCCAAAATTCTTAAAAAAACGCCTTTTCTACGAATTTCCAGAAAAATTTTGGAAACTTACGAAAAATTGCCATTTCTGGGAGGGTGAAAAATTTTCTGAGGGGAGTGAAAATTTGTCCAGACGATGGGTTAAACCCAGGGCGTGAGGGGGATTAGAGGGTATGCACCCCCAGAACCCCAGAAACCAAAATACCACCAGAATTCAATTTTTGAAATTTTTTTTGATTTTTTTCGCAATTTTTTGATACCAATGGATAGTGTTCGATCAGAAACGTTAGAAAATGATGTTTATTTCGCCATGCCACCATTTAATTAAGGCCATTTTTTGACCTCTGAAAAACTCTTGCACCCCCCCCAGAAATTTAATGCCGCCCAGCAGATTTAAGGAAGGCGGGGGCGGCCCCCCCCCATTGGCCAAAAATATTTGGCGAGATAAAGAATGGATATGCAATTTGCAATGATTTTTGGCCGTCAGTGACCACAATTTCTCAAATTTTCCCGGCGCTACGCGCCGGACGATACCTATTAACAGTGTTGTTTTTTTTTTTGCACGGGCCTCTTTGCACCGTGCAAAAAACCTCCCAAAATCCTTTTGCACGACCGAAAATTTTTTTGTACAGTGTATTTTATATACAAAAATTTTCCGCGCTTCGCGCGGTAGGATACTGTATGTTTAGCCCTTATATTTTTCACACTATGTTTACCCTGAGAAAAACGACAGATTTGCGATTTCTGTAACAAATTTTCAGCACATTTAATAGTTTCTGCAGGAATTTAATGCTCAAAAAATAAAATGACATATTTTTCTAGCGATTCATGTTATAAGTGGAAGTCGCACGAAGCGCGAAAATTTTTTCTCATTTTCGAGCCAGAAAATCTTAAAAATGATCAAATGTAAAATTTTATTTGAAATGTTTATGCTGAAAATATCTATAGAAGTGAAGAAATCGCACGAAGCGCGAAACTTTATTGGGATTTTCCAAAAAAAGCACTTCAGATTTTTCACTTTCTAGCACTGAAAAATGTGTAAAAAACAACACTGTAATGCTAAAATTAAAATAGGGCTCCAATCGTCATAATTATCGAAATCCTCTTTAAAAACATATGAAAGCTCTGAAAATGGCATGAGTAAAAAATGAAAAATAGCGTAATTACCTATTAACATGACGCAGAAAAACTTAATTAACAATTTGTAGGCACTGAAAGTAAAACGAAAAACCTAATGATTCGTTTAACCTGGTCTAGAAATTTACTACATTAGGGAAAAGTGTCGAAAAAAGGCATGGGACATCAAGCACTAGTACCGAAAATCTTTGCATTTTTTCCAAAAAATGCTCATTTGAAACTTTTTGCACTTTTAAAATTGGGTGACCTTTGAAAAAAGTAAAACAAGCTAAAACAAGATCCACTTCTTGCTAATTTGGTAATGGAATACGCAGAGTAAAATAAGCCTGTCTGCATCAGAAATGAAAATAGGATGAAAAATTGGACTCAGTGGGCGTGCTAGAAAGACAATAAGATATTTTGGTGTTATCCGGCGCGAAGCGCCGAAAATTTTTTGAAAATTTGATTTTAAAGTGACCTGGGCGTTCAAAAATCGACATATTTTACATAATTTTTGCCCAAATTTTTCTTTGCACCGTGCAAAGATCACCAAATTTTTTCTTTGCACGGGCCCAAAAAAGTTTGCACTGTGCAAATAAAAAAACACTGCCTATTAATGACTTTATTTACTTTCTTGGCGACCTGGAAGCACGGTTTTTTTGTATTCGGCAAAGATTTTTCCCGATGTACAAAGACTTTTCGGGACCGTCTTTGTACATGTACAAAGATTTTCGGGAAGACAAAAACTGTAAAAAAAGGTCTGAAGTTCGCCAAAATTTCGGCGCTTCGCGCTGGAATGAGTAATTGTATATCCTATATATCTTTATAATAGCATAAATCGCATTTCGAAAGGAAAAATGTCAAACTGCCCTCATAAAGCCAGGAATTCGCCAAAATACACTACCAAAGGTCGAACAACTGTTTTTACCACACTTAAGTCGCTACCATACGTGGGCAGCAAGAAAATTCTGGGGGTACAAGATTTTTTTGAAGGTCGAAAAATGGCCTTAAAAATGGTAGTATGGCGATAAAAACACCATTTTTCGACGTTTCTCATCAAGCACTATCCATTGGCATCAAAAAATTGCGAAAAAACGAAAAAAAAAATTTTCAAAAATTGAATTCTGGGGGGGGTATTTTGATTTCTGGGAGGGGGTATTTTGGTTTCTGGGGGGCATACCCCCCAACCCCCCACGCCCAGGTGTGGTTGCTAACGTACTATATCATAGTACACAAAAATTTCTGTGTACAAAATGTACAAAGACTTTTAGGGACCATCTTTGTACATGTACAAACGGACCTTGTACAAAAAAACACTGCCTGGAAGCCATTTTCTGTTCATGTAGGTTTCAAAGCAATTTTAACAGCAGAAACAGCTATTTTTGCATAGTTTTCTTCTATTTTTAATTAAAAATTTCGATGTTTCGCATCAAATGCTATAAATACAGGAAATCAAGCAGTAAATCATGCTCCTAGACGTCTATCCGCCTTAATTTCACGAATTTACCGGCGCTTCGCGCCAGATTTTTGTTAAACTAATGATTTTTTCGCACAAAATTGTCTAAAATTTTAAAATTTTACGAGGAAATATTGCGTCAAAAATGATTTTATGTAAAAGTATACAATGTAAAACACCGAAAAAAATGATATTTCGTGCGTTAAGGGCAAATTTTGGACCTATTTTTGACTGTTTTTGGAAAAGTTGGGATACCGCCCCCCTTAGGAAAATCCTAGATCCGCCACTGCCGCCCACCTATGGTAAAACCCCCTCCCCCCAAGATCATGTATGGTCAGCAGCAATCCTCGGGTCTAAAGTTTACCAAACTCTATTGTTTTATAACTGATTAAATGATTTAGTAAATTTTACAGATCATTGCAGTGTTTTTTGTACAAATATACAAAGATGGTCCCCAAAAGTCTTTATACATTTTGTACGTGCAATTTTTCGGGCACTATAATATAATACAGCAGCGTTTTCAGTGTGGTAAAACATGATTTTTCGAACTTAGGTACTGTACTTTAGCTAATTTTTGGGTTTCTGACGACAAAAAATACTAAAAATTGCCTCAAAACAAAAATTTGACATTTTTCCTTTCTAAATGCAATTTGTGGCATTATAAAGATATAAAAAATAATTATCTTACATAATCTCAGGGGATTGGAGGTTTCCATCCCCCAGAATTCGTGATTTTTCAACTTTCCAAAAATTTCCTGAAAATCCGCAGGGAAGGTGCTTTTTTAAAGCGTTTTAATCTATCTATTTGCTCAGAAGTGTCAAATTTTCGGTGCTTGGCGCCATATACTTATGTTTTGACTATATTTTGTCCAATTTGTTAGACTTTTTTAAATTTCTTCCGACTGTTTTTTATTTCTTTCAAAAAATTTTCATAGTTTTTATGCACTAGAAAGATAGCGCATCGAAAGAAACGCCGATAAACGACGTTTTTGACGCATACCCACCAGTGTTTTTTATACTCGGCAAAGATTTTTCCCGATGTACAAAGACTTTTCGGGACCGTCTTTGTACATGTACAAAGATTTTTGGTAAGACAAAAATTGCAGAAAAGGTCTGAAATTCGCAAACAATTAAATGAGTAATTGTGTGTTCTATATATCTTTATAATGGCAGAAATTGCATTTCAAAGGGAAAAATGTCAAAAGAATCTCAAGACGATTCTTAGTGATTTTCGCCTTTATAGACCCAGAAATTAGCTGAAATACACTACCAAAAGTCGAACAACTCTGTTTTTACCACACTAAAATCGCTACTGTACCATAATGTAGTACCCAAAAATTTAAAGATTTTTGGGAAGACAAAAATTGTAAAAAGGTGTATAATTCCCAATAATTTTCGGCGCTTCGCGCCGTTTTGACACAATTTTTAGTAATTTTTGGCGTCAAAAACCCAGAAATTAAATAAAATACACTACCAAAGATCAAAAACCCTGTTTTACCACACTGAAATCGCTACTGTACTATATTATAGTACACAAAAATTTGCATGTACAAAATGTACAAAGACTTTTGGGAACCATCTTTGTACATGTACAAAGGGAACTTGTACAAAAAAAACACTGGTACCCACCATAGGTGGGCAGCACCGAAATTCTGGATGGGTGCAAGATTTTTCAAAGGTCAAAAAATAGTCTTAAAAATGGTGTTATGGCGAAAAACACCATTTGTCAACGTTTCTCATCGAGCAATATCCATTGGCATCTAAAAGCTGCAAAAAGAACAAACAAATTCAAGGGTGGATATTCGGCCTTCTGGGGGTGCACCCCCAAACCCCCCTCCCTCTCGCCCACGTAAGGTACCCACCATTTCAGGCCGAAGAAGCACTTTGAAATTGTATCCCTTACCCCAGAATTCCCATGTTGTGCATGTCTGATAATTACTCATTTCGGTACGAAGCGCTGAAAATTTTTGGAGATTCGAGACCTTTTTACAGTTTGTCTTCTAAAAATCCTTGTACATGTAAAAAGACGGTTCCGAAAAATACCTAAAAAATCTTCCCGATTACAAAAAAACCGTGTTTCATTGTAAACATCTAGGTGATAAAGATTGGCAAGGTATAGTCTAATGATTTTCCCGGCATTCGCCTCTCAGTCTGCTAAAAGTTGTGCAAATCAAAACGATCTTAAAAGCTTGATATTGGTAATTTGTACGACCGAACGGCCATTGCGTAAAGAACAATTAAAAAACCTTCACGATTACCAAGTAACAATAAAAAAAGCTCTTACGATTATTTGGCGAACAAAATATTTAATGAACTAGCATTTCAAGTTTTGAATTTAAAAAAATACGGAACATTAGAGTGTAAGAAATTAACACTTGCACGAGATGGTTTTGATAATACTAACGCAAGGTATATGATTTCCATGCAAGATGATAATATTTGACTAAGGGCCATAAAAATCAAAATATTTAATATTGAGATTGTCCGATGATATATTGCGAATCAGATCCGAACTGTACTACAGGACATAGCGTTCGGATTATTCAGAAAGATGAAATAGCCATTAGCCTATTAGATTTTGATAAATAACACCTATGTTTGGCATTTATCCGGCGCCTATACCCAACAAAAATCACAAAATTGCTGATGTTTGTATCCGGAAAATTCTATTTCTGCACACTTAGACGTTGCGAATGCAAACATTCAAAAACATCGAATTTCGAAAGCGCACAATTACACTTTAAAGTCTAATTTTTAGCGTTCAGCTTTTTAAGTCGCACAACGAAAGTAAACAGGGGAGTAGCTGGCCTTCTGAATTTAAGGGGACTAAAATTTCGAAATCGAATATCTCAACAACTACTTGTAAATAGGCAAAAATAATGATGTTTTTGAACTTTTCACAGCGAGATCTACGCCCTTACGCATTGAAAAATTTTAACAATTCTAATTTTATTCGAATTATTTCAAAAAGTAAGTTGTATGCAAATTAATTGGCGCGAAGCGCCATAAAATAATAGGGCTTATTAGTTCAAAAGTGTATTAAATCTAATCAGACGACCTTTCAGATGCGCATTAGAATTTTCCATTTTTTCCATTCGGGACCCTCGTAAAAGTAATCGTATTTCGACGATTTTTGGGAGACTATACCCCCAATCCCCGGCAACTATGCTACCGAAAGTATAACTCAATAAACGATTTAAGTATAGATATGAGTAATGATCTATTATTTTAGAGTCAAGAACAAGGAAAACAGTTTATAAGCGCATTTCGTCTACCGATATAGGTTAAAAATACTTAAATATTAATCTTTTTGTGTTTTCCAAAAATTTTCTTGCTTCTACCGTTGTAACCTATAAAATTTCAGCATAGCGCATCATACATGTTATGCACTAAATTTCTGAACTCTAGATATCGACATCAGAATCTAAAACATCGGATTTAAAGCAAACAGTTCCAAGTTTCCCAGTTACGAAGTAGGTATCGTCTAATTATGTTTTAATTTCAGTTACGAAGTAGGTATCGTCAATGAACAACTTTACCACCATACGTGGGCAGCAAGAAAATTCTAGGGGGTCCAAGATTTTTGAAGGTCAAAAAATGGCCTTAAAAATGGTGGTATGGCGATAAAAACACCATTTTTCGACGTTTCTCATCAAGCACTATCCATTGGCATCAAAAAATTGCGAAAAAAACGGAAAAATTTTCAAAAATTGAATTCTGGGGGTATTTTGATTTCTGGTCCAGACCCCCCCAGACCCCCCCACGCCCATGTGTGTTTACCACTCGGTCATTTTAAAATTGGCATGTTATTTTACTTCATAATGGCGTCTATAAATTTTACTCAATACGAGATAAAACTTAACGAGTTGCAAATTTAGCCTAATCGTAACGTTCTTTTTCTCAACATAAATCAGTTTTTTAATGCACGATTCCGCAGAATAAAGTAAGAATCGGAATATTATCAAAAATGAAGACACAATATCCAAAAAATTTATTCCATGTATGGGATAATTTTCTGATTTCAACAATAAATAACACATGCATAAATAAACGAATAGGTAATGAAAATACCGATGAAAAGGTAACGAAAGTATGAGAATGTCGTTTAAACCGCAAGAATCAAACTTAGAAAACGCCAACAGCTCATACCTGAAATTGTATGTACCGATGCATTTCGTTTTGCAGGAAACAGATATAAACAAAGCAACTTTCACTTTTACGACATATCTCAATTATGAATATGAATCTAATGAGACGAAGTGCATAATTTGAAATTAATTACTAAGTTGAAAATGTGAGCAATGCCGCATAAATGGTCACAATACGTTTATTTTCTTCCCTGCTAATCTTTCAATAATTTATCGTGTTACCAGATCGAAAGCAATTAAAAGTAAAAATGGTAGAAAAAAGGTAGACCGTGTATCCAGTATAAACATTTAAGGTGCGCGAGAGTAGATCTGAAAAGACCACCGGTCATCTCCAAATGGGATGAGACCATGCATCGGCAGACAGCGACTAAATTCTGGGGGTCGGGTGGTCAAAAAAGTACCGAAAAATTTCTGTTAAAGGCAAAAATGCCCATTTTTCGACATCTCTCATCGAACCCTATCCATTGGGTATCAAAAAAATAGCGGAAATTTTATTCTGACGGGTTCGTCGAGTTCTGTGCATTTTGCACATAGAAAGGGGTGAGAGCAGGTAATAACACTCGCTGAAGGGGCTAAACTTTAGGTACTATCGAGTGATTTCAGCCCAAAAAAATTGATTTTCAAGCAATTCTGAGCGAATTTACTGAGTAAATATATTTTACTGTCGTATGAATCTTGGATTCTGCCCCCTCTTAAGCCCCATACTCTCGATTTAACCCTTCCCTAGCCACTCCAACCTTGTGCATCTGCGGTTCTATAGACTTTAGAATTCTGGAGGGGTCTAGCCAGACCCCCCTCGCTCGTGTGTAGATGAAACCTCACGCTCAATTGAAAGCTTTTAGTGAAGCCCGATTTAATGAGCTGCTGGAAAAAATCCTGGCATAAAAGTTGAAAAATTGGAGAATTCTGAATTCGATTACATTATTTCATGCATGTTTCAAGTATAATTTTTTGGCAGTAAAGATTATGTCCTCGCCGGCACGTGAACTTCATTCTCAACGCGCATAACATAAAATTTCTTCATACAATCGATTAACCCAGTCCATGGTCTTCGAAGAAACCTTGCGGCGTTTCTTCCTGAAATAATGCAGAGCGAATAAATAAATTATTATCGATGCAAGAGAATGAAAGCATTTGTACTTCCTGTAGCAAGTCCTGCGCAGCTATGGCCTTAAGAACTTGCTTTTTGCTCGTTTCTTGAACTTCTCCGGATAACAAAAATTCATCCAATATAAAATACGCCTTTTCAAAGTTGAAAATAATATCTAACTCGCATACCTGAAAGAAAACAAAAATATATCGCTTAAGTGGAAAATATACGTGAACAAAAGATAAGCAATCTATGCAATATTTGTTCGTGCACTTATATGTAATTTGCAAAATACTAGCTTATTACATTGAGTATGGCATAAGTATTATAATGATTTGACTATTTAAGGGGATCCCCCCAGTGAAAAGATATTTTTATCCCAAGAGTCGCCCAGAAAAAAAATTAAAAATTATTGAAGTCTAGCAAAAGGACAGCCAAAATACGTTCTTAGCACACTTTTAAGATATTAGACTCAGAATTTTCCGTCGCCTCGCGCCAGATTTCTTATTTTAGAGTATATTTCTTGCCTAAGAAGTCCAGACTTCACTTTTAAATAGTAAATATGACATAAAATTTCGGCGCTTCGCGCTGATTTATTTCCTGCATTAGTTTTTTATATTTTTTTAAATATTTTTTATATTTTTTTATATTTCTCGATATAATATAGAACTTGAAAAATTTTGCCCCCCCCCAAAATGAAATCCTGGATACGACCCAGGTAAAGATTTATGAAGGCAGTAAGCAATAATCATGATGCGACGAATATAATATTTCTAATTTAGGTACTGATTTTTTCTATCTTGTAATTCAAAATACGAATTTCTCATTTTCAAAAAGTTTCGTGGGATAAAATATATGTAGTGGGCTCGTTTCTGAACATCACTTTTTCTTAATGGGTTATCCCTGATGAGTATCTGCTGATTGTAAAAAATTCTTCTATCCCCTACATAGGTGGGCTGCACCAAAATTCTGAGGGTGCAATATTTTCCAAAGGTCAAAAAATTGCCTTGAAAATGGTGGCATGCTATGGCGAAAAACGCCATTTTTCAACGTTTCTCATCGAGCACTATCCATTGGCATCAAAAAATTGCGACAAAAACAAAAAAAATTTCGAGAATTGAATTCGGGGGGGGGGTTATTTTGGTTTGTGGGGGGTATTTCACTTTCTGAAGGGTGCATACCCCAAACCCCCACGCCCAGGTATGATCCCCTATAAGACAACCGGCAAAAATGAACCAATGTGGGGAAATTTATTTTTTACAACAGTATAGATCTAATGCGTCTTAATATAAAAATATTGAAAAAGAATGCAATAAACGAACTGAACTGAAATAATTTATTGCTGAAAACGCGACCATTACTGAGGATGCAAGAGAGTAATAAAACGTACGGTCAATAAAGTAAGAACGTACAGCAAAAGGCGACGAGCGAGTCATAAAAATGACGATTCAAACTCGCCCTCTAATAAATTTGGGACGAGGGTAATCAAGTGGCATTGATGCTTGAGGTCAGAGTCCACAAGGGGTGAAATTCAAGGATTGAAGACCAGTACAAATAGCGTTCTTGCGTTTTACAAGTTAAAATACGAAACCTTCGAAATCACACAGGCACACTGGGAGGGATGGATATTAAGGGAGGGTATCTCCCTACCAGGATTTTGAAAAGCATACAACCTTCAGGCCATTTAGGACCAAAACCTATTGCTCAAGCCATGAAAAAGCGTCAAACAACGTCTAAAAGTATAATTTAGAGTAATAATAATAATAATAATAATAATAATAATAATAATAATAATAATAATAATAATAATAAGTAATAATAATAATAATCCGAGCAGTATTTGATGTAACAGATCATTTCTTCGACCTTATTGTCATTTATTTTCATGCAAATTTAACCACAGATATTCATGATGAACAAAATACAACGACCAAGTATCAATATTTGACATTAAATAGCAAAATAATTACTCAATAACTCCCCCAGAAAAAACTCGGTTTACCCCTCCCAGAACTTTTCACTTTTGACATTGTGCATGAATGTTCATGTACAACTACGTAAGTACCAATTTGAAATTAAATAACAAAATTACGTATTAACTCACCAAGAAACCTCGGTTAGCCCCTTCCATAACTTTTGACCAAGTGAACGTATTCAATATAAATTATTCAAAATGCGTTTTATTTATTACCGCGTTTTTTAGCATTTCTAGCCAGTGATCGTACGGGACCCCGACCCCGACCCCGACCCCGAAAAACCCCGGCCTAAACCCCGACCCCGACCCCCGATTGGGGGCATGATTTTTCGAGTCGGGGTTGAACCTTTTTTCGGGGGTGAAATATAGCATTTTATTTGTTGGTACATAGAAGAATTGTATAAATAGCAAATAAATTCGGAACAAGGACGATTCATTCAACAGCAAAATTAATATGTTAAACTCGACACTCGCGATATTTCATAAAAAGTACGCCTGGTCGCCATGTTGTTAAGACGTACATACATGTTCGCATATTTTCCATTATGAAGTGTGCCGAAATTACTGCGGAATCACAGGCGTAGCCGGGGGGAATGGAGGCACATGCCCCCCGGAATTTTTCAGAAATTATGTTGATTTTTCTGGCGCAATGTGTCCAGAACATTGAGTTTAAAAAGGCACAAACGTCAAACTTTTCCGGCGCTTCGCACCGAGTCATTATTATTTATTGTTATAAAGATCTAATGAATTTAAAAGTTTGAATCTGTTAAAATAATCCAGCACTTCGCAGCACTTTAGTGATTTAATGCACTATTAGTTCATTGAATGAAATTGCACTGCACGTGCTTGTTGTTTTTGCGCATTTTCTCTTTCTGAACTAGTTAATAAGAAGGCCATAAATGGGCCTGAAAATGGTAAGAACAAAATTCTCATTGATACATCTTTCAATGACTTATTGGTTGCGACCCGTTGCTGCGCTACATACTAAGCAGAGGTCGAAAAACGCATTTCAGCTCAGAAGTTTTGTGCAGTGTAGGTGTTCATCAATTTTAAGTTTTTTTGGACTTAATTCAGAACCGAGAGTTTGCCAATTTGCGAAAATTTTAACTTTACTAATTAAAAATTAGAGTGCTTTTTAACAAAATTTTCGGGGGTTCTGCTCTGGACCTCGCTGGTGGCGCTTGAGCGCGCCACCCCAGACCCCCAGCCGTTCAATCTCGTTCTACATGTTGAAAGAGATTTTTAGGAGGACAGAAAAGGTAAAAGGATTAGGAATTTTAAAAATTTTCGGCGCTTCGCGCCGCAATTAGTTTATCTGTTCTGTATGATTTAAGCGGTATAAATTGAGTTTAAAGAGTAAAAACGTCAAAATTTTCCTGCGCTTAGTACCGCCGATTATTGTCTTAGGGCGGTAAAATATGACTGAATTTCTTGATGCTTTGCGCTACTTATGATTTTCGGACTGTTTGTCAATAAAAAGGCGTAAATTCTGCATGAAAACGGTGAAAATTTCGAAATTTTTGGCGCTTTCGCGCCATTGGCTCCTCTACAATCAGTGCGCCATAGAAAACCGTTATGAAAAAACTGTGGAAGAATACGAAAAAGCGAGAGCGATTAGTGATTAAAATTGAAAGTAATGCTAAATTGCTAAAACCATGCTTGAACTTGGAATGAAAATAAAATGTTGAACATAACCAGCTTTATTAGTATGCTCTACAAACAAGTGAAGGTATCGTTTTTATCCTTTTCAAATTGGTATGTAATCATGCAATGTTAATTGTTAATCTTCAACACCTCGACCCCGACCCCGAAAACTGAGGTTTTTCATTCCTGACCCCGACCCCGATCGGGGGGGGGTGAAAATCTGACCCCGTACGATCACTGTTTCTAGCCCATTTTGACTACATTATGTCGCTTATAACAAGGCATTCAAGATTCAGTAAAACCTGTAAATTAGGACAAAAACTTACCGAGTCATTAAAAATTCTAACTAGTCAGATTATAGTTGTTATATTAGAAAATCAGCTACAATAAAGCAAAAGAAAAAGCAAAAAAGATAAAAACTTGTCGGATTACACTCACAGTATACTGAATTTGAGTCAGAGTTGAGAATAAAGAGAAACACAAAAAAATTTGAAAAATTAAGTAGACAATGTAGAGAGGTAAAGGAACGCTAAGTATAATTACGCTGCCAAAGTATTTATCCAGTAGCTCCACATAACGGTGGATGGTTTCCAAGCACAACAACTCGTTATCTTTTTGTTCGATGGCGCAGCAGAAATACAAACTGGCATATCTTTTGTACACGATTTTCAAATCCTTGTATTCGAGAAAAGCGCACATTTTAGGTTTGCGGGCAAGAATGACGGCAACTAAATCTCGAAGTATTTTCTTCTTAGCCCTATCTTGAAAAGCCACAAACCACTTCTGCAGTCTAAGCTTTCCTTGTCGGGAAAACAGCAGCATAAACTGCATCTAAACACAATTAAGATAAAAAGTACCTACACTAATGACAGCAAAACTTTTATTTATCCAACAGCATTGTCTTTTATTTATTACCAAACCAATGCATGTTTTCTTAAATTTATTCACATTTTTGTACCTTCTGTTGTCGGGAAAACAGCAGCATAAACTGCATCTAAACACAATTAAGATAAAAAGTACCTACACTAATGACAGCAAAACTTTTATTTATCCAACAGCATTGTCTTTTATTTATTACCAAACCAATGCATGTTTTCTTAAATAATGTCAAAAAGGTGTTTTATCCCCATACATGTGACATGGAGGTTTAGGGAATTCCCCAACCCTATATCGATCGTCCCCATGTTCCTCTCATCCCAGAGACTGAGATTTTTGACACCCGCCCATTTTTGGCAAAAAATGTCATGTTATAATACATTCTTAGGCGCTTTTTTTGCCATTTTGGCCAACAATTAAGGGCCATTTACCCATGCCCCTTCCCGAAATGGCCGGCTATCCTAACCCTAAATTATGAGCGCTTACTTGTCTGTTGTCCCTAAAATAAATATTATTATCCATTTCGACTTTAAAAAATTGTCGGATTTTCGAACCACCTGAGGTGAGGACCACAACTGGGCGTGGAAAAAGGGAATGGGGGGTTTGGGGGTATGCACCCCCCCGAAGGCCGAAAAGCCCCCAGAAACTAAAATACACCCCCTATTTAATTTTTGAGATTTTTCGTTTTTTTCGCAATTTTTTGATGCCAATGGATAGTTGTCAATGAGAAACGTTGAAAAATGGTGTTTTTTCGCCAAACCACCAGCCATTTTTTGACCTTTGAAAAATCTTGCAGCCCCCAGAATTTCGGTGCCGCCCACGTATGATGATGAATCCTCAGAATTTAGGCTTCTACCCTTGTTTAGATCATAAAGCATAAATCTGGCAGGTAACTTATGTTTAGCTAAAATGGTCTAAACAGTAGATTAAACGTGAAAGCAAGCATAGCACTCGTGCCAATCAAATCTTGAAGGCGTTTATGGATGATTTCGAGTACTAGGACATTTATCCACCCTTAGCCCATAAATACGCACGGTCAGCAGCGTTTTTTAGCACGTTCCATTCCCGTCAGCACTGTCGCTGATGAAATTTTTACCATTATCACGGGTTGGCTTACATTGGCAAGCTGATTTTTTACGTAAATTATACGTGTTTTGTGTAAAGAAGCTATTATTAATTAACACTTCTTTTAATTAATTTATAACTGAAACAGATTTCATATTTTATGTCACAGTGCGAAACTCAACCCATGATGTCATTCTTATGTTTCAACGCAGCATATTTTTTATCTCGGAATTTCCAAATTTCTGTTTCCCGGTATTGACGTATATAACGATCGCCAAAGATCTTTATCGCGAACACAACCAGCGCAATTTCTCAATATTCACATGAAATGCAGTTATGTTTGCTAAACCCCAAATAAAAAATTTCATATATAGCGAAATTCGCATTGACATTCCAACTTCTGCGAACCCACGCCTAGATTCCTTTTTATCGTCTATTGCGTTTAGTACGCTTGAAACCTTTGTCTTTTCTCGTATCGTGTCATACAAGTGTGCTCTCGCTCAGTTGCCCGCTTAGTTTTCTTTTTTTACACCATAAAATAAAGTAATATATCTTTAATGTTATAACCACAACGCAACTTCACACTGTGTTAGTGATACAATGCCTTTTCCTGTTTCAATATAGCCGTTTTGGTAACGCCATATTATTCTACACACCAATATTTTGTTTGAGTTGACGGTCAATACAACTAGATATGAATGAATCAATAGATTCATGCTAAATCACGAATTTTGGCTTTATAATGCTCATTGGACTCAAAAAGCTGAAATTTGTACCTATTATTACAACGAAAGAAATGATAATGTGGATGCCATATAGTAATTTAATCTGACAACAGATGCCATTGTGCTTATGAATCGAATGATAAATGAACGTAAAGAAGCTAAGTTTTGTTTTCAAACAACAGAAAACAGTGGGAGGGAAGTGTCATAAAATTATCATTTTGAGCTTGGAATCTTTAAACAAACACACGAGATAAATGCATAATCTTTGTTGCACGAAGATTAATTGTTGAATGTTTCAAACTGCACATTAGTATTAAATAAATAGTAAAGACTAAAAATGATATTGGACGCGAAGCGCCTAAGATTTTCAGGAATTTCGGCTGAAAGATAAACTACAAAGCATTAAAATTACTGTACTTTTGCCTAAAAAGTCATTGTACCCGTTAGCCCGTCGTGTTAGAGGCCAAAATTTTCGTTAACACGAGGCAACTTGCATTAGCATTAAGTCAAAAAACCGTGGTGACGGTCAGGAACCGCAGGAGATATAAAACCAGCACTCTGATACAATAAAGTTCAGATGTTTTTTTGTAAAGCAAATGATGGAAATGATAAAAAAATATAATTGAAGGTTTTGTGGGGCAAAATCACCTTTTTTTGTATTTCCAGCTCACTTTGATTGTGTTATGTCGATTTCAAGAAAACTAGAGAAATTGATAAATCCTTGAAATTTTGACTTATTACAGCATTTCGGCTCAATTTTAGATATTTTATGGCAAATAGGAACAATAGTTAATTATGCGTATAATGTTGTACAAGCTCATTCAAAGACCAAAATATGCGAAAATCAGACGTTTTCTACATAAACCGCTTGAAATCGACTACAAACTGTTAATTTATTTAGTCAAGTTATTTTATCGTTAATACGTAATTAATTTTAGACCAAGTTAGACCGAACGATACAGAACGTATTAATCCTCAATATCTATAAAACAAGTGCAAATGGTAGTAATACAGTTCTGCATCTCTTAGTAGAATGACAAAATTTCGAATAGGAACAGAGATTACTCGATTACAGGAGTCAAATTTTCTAAAATTTGCGTCTGCTCGATTAACAAAAAGTTTGCACGAATTTATTGCTCGATTTGAATTAATATTCAATTTTAAAAAAACCATCAATATATAGTGCTGGCCTCTAAAAAACCAGTCGATTTGTAACCTTGAAAAACCACCCCCTTTTTCCCAAAACCAAAAGGAGATGACTGATGATATTATACTGGCGAACAAGCTATGCCGTGAGGATTACAACTGACCCCTGGTCGCTTTACGGATCATTCAGAAACTTGAGATATAAATTTGTCGAAAAGTTCCTGAAAATTGCCATTTTTATGATTTTTTTAAAGCATTTTTGAGGGTCAGTATTTCTACCCGTATTCATATTTGCTGGAATCTTTTATGTTTTCACATTAGGCTCGCTTGCAGACTAATGCTAGAAAAAAATTTAGTTGTCCCATGTCATCAAGATAGCTACAGCATACCTTCAAAGTCAAACCTAAAAAAAACCAGTTGTACATAACCTGAAAAAAACCAGCGCCAATTTTTACAATACTTAGCAGGAATGTGCCTCATAGCACCTTACATGATGCCTGATATTCATTTTTCACAAAAAATGGGAATAACCTCAAAAACTGCCAAAAAAATTTGATTGAAATCTAAAAAAACCACTGTAACCTAAAAAAAGACCAATGCTAAGTAAAAGTTGCCACGGCAACGAAATTACTTTTCATCAAGTTGCATAAATTTGCACTGATTTCTTGCAGAGGATGTAGAAGAGACCTAGAGTTGTTTTTTATCACTTGAAAATTTTATTTGTGAAATTTATATAACTTCTAATAAAATTCAGAAAAAATTATTGATTTTTATATAGATGTGATAAAATGAACGGAAATATCGGAAAAAATGAATTTTTTTTAAAAATGATCATGTAAGGTCAACTAACTAATTTACACTGCAAACCACTCACTTCGCACAACATTTTGGGTGTGGTTTTTTTTTGATTCCCATGTTTTTTTTCACCCCCCAGACACGGTTTTTTTTGTATTCGGCAAACATTTTTCCCGATGTACAAAGACTTTTTCGGGACCGTCTTTGTACATGTACAAAGATTTTTGGGAAGACAAAAATTGCAAGAAGGTCTAAAATTCTGAAAAAATTTCGGCGCTTCTCGCCGAAATGAGTAATTGTGTGTTCTATATATCTTTATAATGGCAGAAATTGCAATTTCAAGAGTAAAAATATCAAATTCTTTCGGCGCTTCGCGCCGTTTTAAGACGATTCTTAGTGATTTTTGCCCTTAGAGACCCAGAAATTAGCTAAAACACTATCGAAGAGTCGAAGAACTCTGTTTTTACCACACTAAAATCGCTGCTGTACCATATTATAGTACCCAAAAATTTTGTGTGTACAGAATGTACAAAGATTTTTAGGAAGACAAAAACTGTAAAAAGGTGTAAAATTCCCAAAATTTTCGGCGCTTCGCGCCGAACTGATAAATTATTTGTCCTATATATCTTTAAAATGGCAGAATTTGCATTTAGAATGGAAAAATGTCAATATTTTTCGGCTCTTCGCGCCGTTTTCAGATAATTTTTAGTAATTTTTGGCGTCAGAAACCCAGAAATTAGCTAAAATACACTACCAAAGATCGAAAACCCTGTTTTACCACACTAAAATCGCGACTGTACTATATTATAGTACACAAAAATTTGCATGTACAAAATGTACAAAGACTTTTGGGGACCATCTTTGTACATGTACAAACGGACCTTGTACAAAAAAAACACTGCCCCCAGATGGACTTTGCTGGTTTTTCTTTAGTTTTGACTTTGATCGGTTTTTCCTCCAAGACTAAATGGATCTATGAAATCAACTAAGTGGCGAAAGATGGAGCATCGACGGGACATTGCTCTGATAATATAAGTTTCTAGACTGGGGTGTTTGCACAATGAATATATGCAAAAAAACATGAAACATGGTTTTTTTAGGGGCCATGACTATATATTCTTACTAACCATGATGGACTGCGACAACTCAATCGACTTCCTGTGAGTCCAATGCGTTCTGTCCGCTTGATACGACTGCCTTTTTGCTTTTAATTGACTTTCAAATAAAATATTTTAGGATTTATCTTTAGGGAAAATCCTGGCTACGCCTATGAAACTGAATAAACATAATATTTTTGCATGTGAGCTTAGCACGAGTAAAGCAATAATGCAGAAACTCGTAAAGAATTCGTGAAGAATAACGAGTGCGGAGCTTTAGCATTCTATGGGGCTTTGGGAACTAACAATTTCGATCCACGAATGGATGTGGGGTTAACACATCCCCAAAATTTGAAAAACTCCCTGCAAAAATTGATAAACCCCCAGAATTTAATGTTTGGCATGTTGTTGGGATTTCAGCCGGTTCAGTGCTCTTGAAATTTCTTTAAAAAACTTAAAAATATTGAACAGCTATCACAAACTTCAATAAAGAATCTAAGTATTGGTTAGACACATACATTCATGATCAGCATAGTTTCCCAAGGTCCAGAGTTGAGGGAGGGGTGAAATCCCAAAAAAGGGGATCAGTAAATTAAGTGGTGTATTATTATTAGCCGACACTATTTTTTATACGAGCTTCTTTGTGCATGTACAAAGATCTCCGAAAAGGTCTTTGTATGAGCGAACAAGTTTTTGTAGACATATTATATTAATATACTTTTAAAGATACACATTTTTACATACTATTAGTGTGTGACCTGCGACCAGCAGCAGTCCTAAACAGTGTTTTTTTGCACAAGGTACCTTTGTACATGCACAAAGGTGGTACAAGGGATCGACCGGAGGTCCATTTTTTTCCTCCGGGCCGGAGCCGGAGCTCCGGCCATCGTCACCTCCGGCTCCGGCCGGAGCCGGAGCCGGAGGCCGGAGGCCGAAGGCCGGAGGTGAACTTAGAATTTTCAGTGAACTAGAATTTCAAATATAATTCATATGATGTACAGTATATAGGTTTGTATAAATACATTGCTCATGAATAAGTAAAAGATATGTAGAAGTGAATGTTTATTATCTAGCCATGCATTTATATGTACTAAATTATTGCGACTATATTAATATTTTTCAATTAATTGTCATCGCGATTTCTTCATCTTCCATTTCCATATCAGACGAAGCACTGTCACCATACGTGGGCAGCAAGAAAATTCTGGGGGTGCAAGATTTTTTTGAAGGTCGAAAAATGGCCTTAAAAATGGTGGTATGGTGATAAAAACACCATTTTTCGACATTTCTCATCAAGCACTATCCATTGGCATCAAAAAATTGCGAAAAAAACGAAAAAAATTTTCAAAAATTGAATTCTGGGGGGGGGTATTTTGGTTTCTGGGGGGTGCATACCCCCAAACCCCCCACGCCCAGGTGTGACTGTCACTGTCCGATTTGTAAGGCTCAAAATATATGATATAATATTTCACCAATGGTGCATTCACAATGCCACATTAGTGTTCACTAGGGATGCAGCGGATACCCGCACCCGCACCCGCTATCACCCGCTTCTTTTTCGGTACCCGCACCCGCACCCGTATTCCAAAATTTTGCTACCCGCTCCCGCACCCGCTAAAAATATCGTGATAAAACAGCGGGTGGCGGATAATAATATTTAGAATTTACGAAAAGACAAAACGATTCTAAGGCAGTGGCACGTAAATGAAAAAACCAAAATGTATAGCAGTGACATCTAATGTACCAGTACAAATAAGAAAAGCAAACATCTACTTGTAATGAGTCATATTTTTAGGTACCCACTGGACTGCAGATACGTGTTCAAGCTCTCTTATGGTTAATTCCAATTATGCGAATTATGCTTTTTAAAAAACAGGGGTCTATGTGTCAGTCTTTACGTGCATCAGTTTAACCACTCTAGCGTGTGTAGAAAGATTTTGCAGCAATGTATTGTACACTGCTTTTTTAAGACGAAATGGGACGTTTTGGCGCCGCCGTTTAGGCGCCACACTCTTTGTAATATTATTAATTATTAACATTCATTTATGAATAAAGTATAATACAGATTCCAAAAGCCCATTCAATTCTCTACGTGGTGGTACAAATTACTTTTAGAATATCTCTGAATTTAGTGAGATAATTAAACGCATCTAAAAATACACTGGATTTTCTACGGTTTTTCAGTCGTACACAAATGAATACTCATCGAATCGGAAAGTACAATATGCTATTTTGTAGCTTGTAGAACCTGCTTTCTGAATATCTAATTTACTTTAAAATTGCTCCAAAGTTATTTTAATTAATATAATTTATAAGTTGCTGGCGCCAAAACGTCGTAGACCCTTTTTAAGAAGAGAATGACAACAACAAGTGGCTAAACATTTTATTCTGCAAAGTGCGAATATATTACTCATTTTGGTCAATGCTTCAATCATTGACAATTTACTTATTTTTAATCTGCAAATTTAATCCATTGAGAATTAGTCTGCAAATAAAAAGACAATCAGCTTGACGATTAATATGAATTTTACACGCAGTAAATAACTGCATTAAGTGGACGAAAAAATTGTGCATTTTTAGCCCTATTTATTTTATGCTATATCTCACTGCTAAACCCGCCACCCGTACCTACTATTTTTTTCGGTGCGACACCCGCACCCGCTAAAGCAAATTTTGGCACCCGCACCCGCTATTCTAAAAAATGTGCACCCGCTGCATCCCTAGTGTTCACATTCACAGCTTCACTTATTAAACCTGTGTTTGTACAAATTCACAAAATAGGCAATCTGAGTGCTAAGCTTCAAAAGAAAAGAAGAGCGTTAAAGCATTGAATGATTCGGTTCAAAAAGCCTCCGGCCTCCGGCCCCTTTTTGTACCTCCGGCCGCCGGAGTGCCAGAGGACCAAAAAATGGCCGGAGGAGCCGAGAGGCCGAGCCGGAGCCGGAGCTCCGGTCGATCCCTAGAGTGGTACCTACCTAAAAGTCTTTGTACATTTTGTACATGCAAATTTTTGTGTACTATAATATGGTACAGTAGCGATTTTAGTGTAATAAAACAGGGTTTTTCGACCTATGGTAGTGTATTTTAGCTAATTTCTGGGTTTCTAAATATTTGACATTTTTCCATTCTTAATTCAAATTCTACCATTTTAGAGATATATAGAACAGAGAGAATTACTGATTTCGGCGCGAAGCACCGAAAATTCTTGGGAATTTTACACCTTTTTACAGTTTTTGCCTTCCCAAAAATCTTTGTACATTTGTGTACAAAGACGGTCCTGAAAAGCCTTTGTACATCAGGAAAAATCTTTGCCGGATACAAAAAAACCGTGGTCCTAAATGTGATAATTTGGCCTAAATTTAGTTGATAATATTGGTTTGGCGCGAAGCGCCGAAACTTTTATGAGCTTTTGATGGGATTTACCATACGTGGGCAGCAAGAAAATTCTGGGGAGTGCAAGATTTTTTCGAAGGTCGAAAAATGGCCTTAAAAATGGTGGTATGGCGATAAAAACACCATTTTTCGACGTTTCTCATCAAGCACTATCCATTGGCATCAAAAAATTGCGAAAAAAACGAAAAAAATTTTCAAAAATCGAATTCTGGGGGGTATTTTGATTTCTGGGGGTATTTTGGTTTCTGGATGGGTGAATACCCCCCAAACCCCCCCCACGCCCAAGTGTGGGATTTACACATAAACCCGACTGAGAAAGCTAAAACAACTTGTACTACAAAATCAGAAATATTACAGAAATTGTAATATGCCAATTAAATCTTGTGATAAGCACCACTGCGCTTATAAATTCAATGCAACATCAAGATAAATTAGTCAATTTTATCTTTGAACGGCAAAAAATGCAAAATTGTTAAATAGTACTTACTTTTGCATAAAATTTTTCAAAACAGTAGAAATAGATACAAAAGATATTTAAATCGGCATAAAGATGCCTAGATTACACAAAGATTGATTTTGGAGTGTTTGATGCCGCTGCTTGAATCTAAATAGAGTATATATATTAGCGATATTTTGCGCGAAGCGCCGAAAATTTTCTGAAATTTTTTTTTAAAAAATTTGAAAAAAGCTAATATTAATACCACTTTGCCTCAGAAAGTATGTTGACATTGTATAGAAATGGCTCCAAAAATAAATGCACGAGCCCAAATCGATTTTTGGCGAAAAGCTGCATTTTTTGGCCGTTTTTGGGTGCGTTTTTGCGATTTTCGGCCAAACATTAGTGGTCATTTACCCCCCCCCCTCTAAAAATTGCCGAAAGCAATACGGGTAACAAGAGGGCTTTGTTCCTCGCAGAGGGTTGGACGTCCTCCCCACACACTCCACGTCAGAAAATTTTGACCCACCCTTCCCCATTTTTGGCGAATACTTGCGCTTTTTGGGTATTTTTAGGTGTTTTTGCCACTTTTGGCCAAAAATCAGAGCCGCTTACCCCCCCCCATAAAAATGACCGAGAAATATACATGTAACAGGGGTTTGGGCCATCCCCTACCCACGCTTTTAAGCCCCGAACCCCCTTCTCAAGTCAGGAAATTTTTGACCACCCTCTCCACTGTTTTTTTTGTACGAGCCTCTTTGTACATGTACAAAGATCCCCAGAAAAAGTCTTTGTACGAGCGAAAATTTTTTTGTACATATAACGTATAGATATGCAATTGAATGTACACATTTTTACATACTACTAGATTAATATCCGTGACCTGCACGCTTCGCAAAAGGTGTAACTTTGTCCTAAATTCAGCTGGTTATATTAGTTCGGCCCGAAAGGCCAAAATTTTCATGACACTTAGGTTGAAATTACACATAAAATTCGACTCAGCAAGTTAAAATGACTTGTGTTACACAATTATAAATAATAAGCGGTTGCAATGTGCTGACTGAATCTCATAATAGACACCAATTTGCTTATGAATTCAATGCAACGCAAAGATAAAAGAGTCAATTTTATCTTCAAATGGCAGAAAACAGTGCAAAGTTGTTTAATAGTTCTTTTTTCTGCATAAAATCTTCATAAAACAGTGGAAATAGATGTAAAAGATGCTCCAATCTGTACAAAGATGCTTACAGATAGATTTTGGAGTGTTTGATGCCCGCGCCTGGAGCTAAATAGAATGTAATTATAATAATCGGCGCGAAGCGCCGAAAATTTTTAGGAATTTTGCTAAAAAATACTCCAAAAAACGTTAAAATTACTATTACTTTGCCCCAAAAAGTCTTTGTACATTGTACAAAGATGGCTCCGAAAATCTTTGTACGAGCCTCAAAATCTTTGTCTCGTACAAAAAAAAACAGTGACCCTCTCCCATTTTTGGCGTAAACTTGCGCTTTTTTGACTATTTTTAGGTATTTTTGCCATTTTTGACTTAAAATTGGGGTCAATAACCCCTTTCTTTCTAAAAATGGCAGGGACCCCTACCCGAAATTCCCAGCCGTTACATGTATGCCGAAGACTCCCTCTCCCTAAATTTTGAGCTGTTGCATGCATGTTTTATAGTGATAGTTTGACTATTTACTCTTGCTTACATTTAAAAATACTGTATCACTTCGTGAAATGCTAATAGTTAGGTGCACTTTAACCATACCAAAAATTAAGTCCAAAAACTTCACAGGGTTTTCACTAAAAATCGTCTGGCAGTGGCTTGAGTCTTGGACCCTGACGGGGGGGGTAATACCCCCTCACCCCCTATGGGAATAAGTGATGAATAGCATAGGAATTCTGGGAGGTTAAATAATAAAGTGCCTTTTTGGGTCCAAAAATGGTAGGTACGCGTCAAAAACATCGCTTTCAGCGTTTCTGACGATGCTATATCTTTCTAGAGCATAAAAACATGAAAAAAACATTTCGAAACAAATCTAAAAAGTCGGAACAAATTGAACAAAATGTAGTCAAAACATAAGTAGAATGGCGCTAAGCACCGAAAATTCTCGCACTTTTGAGCAAATAGATGTCTAAAAACGCTTTAAAAAGCATCTTTTCTGCAAATTTTTAGAAAATTTTTGGATACTTTAAAAAATTGTCAATTCTATGAGGGGCGTGAAAAAAGTGAAAATTTTTCTGGGGGTGAAACCCACATGTGAATGTGGGTGGGGGGTGGCGGGTATGCACCCCCAGAAGGCCAAATACCCCTCCAGAAACTAAAATAACCCCCAGAATTCGAATTTTGAACAGTTGTTTTTTGCAATTTTTTGATGCCAATGGATAGTGCTTGATAAGAAACGTAGAAAAATGGTGTTTTTCACCATACCACCATTTATAAGACCATTTTTTACCTTTAAAAAATCTTGCACACTCCCTTCCAGTGTTTTTTTTTGTACAAGGTCCGTTTGTATATACATGAGCAAAGATGGTCCCCAAAAGTCTTTGTACATTTCGTACACATAAATTTTGGGTACTATAATATAGTACAGTAGCGATTTTTGTGTGGTAAAAACAGAATTGTTCGACTTTTGGTAGTCACTAAGCATTGTCCTAAAACGGCGCGAAGCACCGAAAAATTTGACATTTTTCCTTTTGAGATGCGATTCCTGCTATTAAAAAGATATAAATATAACACACAATTACTCATTTCGGCGCAGAGCGCGCAATTTTTGTCTTCCCGAAAATCTTTGTACATGTACAAAGACGGTCCCGAAAAGTCTTTGTACATCGGGAAAAATCTTTGCCGGATACAAAAGAACACTGTTCCCTTCCCCCAGAATTTTGGTGCTGCCCCCTTATGGTGAAACCCCCCCCAGATCATGTATGGACACATATGTATAATAAATGTTCATCATAAGTAGCGCGTTAGCGCGCATATACCTATGATACACTTTGGAACAGGGGCGCACGCAAAATTTTTTTAAAAAGGGAGGGCGGTTGAAAATTGGTGACCCTATATTTCAGGATATACTCGCCGGGGCACAAAATAAAGTGCATTCTCTGACGTTTCGGGAAACGCTCTATCCATTAAGCTACATAGCTCGCCACGAATGTTTACGTTTTGATGTTCCATAGGATGATAGAGCTTATTAAGGGGTATATGTTTAACACGTCTGTCGTGTGTGGGCGGAAATAGGACCGACGTGTTAAAGATATAACCCTAGCAAGTCTAGAAGCTTATTAAAGCGTAAAGATTCGTGGTGAGTAGTGTAGAAAAATTCAAACTTTTTGAAAAAAAATTTTATTTTCTCTTAATAAGCTATAAAAATGACGTTTTTTTAGCCGCGCCCGAGCCCAAATTATAGAAAATAATCATACTACGATGCGAAGCGCCAAGGACTTTTCAAGACGCGCCAATTACAGCATTTTTATCGACAAATTCCTCTAGAACTTCATTATGATTGAAAATCCTCATCTTCTGCAAAGATTTTGATACTTTTATAATGCAAAAATGCTTCTGAGCCTCATAAACACGTTAAAATGTACTATTACTAGTGTTTTTCATATTAACGACAATTTACATGCTTTATTTTTTCTGTCCTTTGTTTTTGCATTGTTTTTCGTCTCACAATGAAGGCATCCTACTATCTGTTGTTGTTACAGATCTTCCACGGCTGAACAAAACCAACGGAAATTATGATGCTTTCCTAGCTATGAATGAATTTCAACCCATAGTAATTTTATTAATTATTGGTACTTGAATTTTATCCGTTGACGATTTTTGCTCACTTGAATAAATCTTACAATTTTCGATTTTTCTTTGTTGTGCTTAGCTATGTACATGAACTCATATTCTGTTGGTGATATAAGACTCAGGTCTTAATTATTTGCAGTCAACTGCAAATAATATAGCACACAATGTTATATTATTTGCGATCAAAAAGCAGCGGCCTATACTGCAAATGAGATCAGACAAAGCTTAACATTATTTGCAGTCAAAAGCCATAGGCTAGACTGCAAACAATATTGTGCAGTGTAATATTATTTGCACTCAAAAACCAGCGACCTTGACTGCAAATAATATTGCACACAGTGTAATATTATTTGTTGTCAAAAACCAGCGGCCTAGTCTGCAAATGAGATCGGACACAGTGTAATATCATTTGCAGTCGGAAACCAGCGGCCTAGACTGCAAATAATATTGCGCATAGTGTAATCTTATTTGCAGTCAAAAACCAGTGATCTTGATTGCAAACAATAGGGCACAATGTACTAAATTATTTGTAGTCTAGGCCGCTGGTTTTTGACTGCAAATAATATTTCATTGTATGCTAAATTATTCGCAGTTGACTGCAAATAAAATTTCACTGCCACTCATCTTAGGTACACCGTTTTTTTACATTTATAAGTTTTTGTGAACTAAAATTTCGAGATGTGGAAAAAATTTTGGGCTTGGTTTTCACATTGTGCAAAATTTTTGTAAGGCAATTTTCAATGTTTTTATTAATGTACCCAGCGCGCCGCACCAATCACTGCACTTTTATTGACAGATTGTTCTAGAACTTTGATATGATTGAAAATTATTATTTTCTGCACGAATTTTCGGACAATTTTTGTAATGCAAAAATGCTTGGCATTCGTGTAGCTGGTTCACATATGTATTAACTAGGGATGCAGCGGGTGCACATTTTTTGGAATAGCGGGTGCGGGTGCGGGTGCGGGTACCAAAATTTTGCTTTAGCGGGTGCGGGTGCGGGTGCGGGTGTCGCACCTTAAAAATAGCGGGTACGGGTGGCGGGTGGCGGGTTTAGCAGTGAGATATAGCATAATATAAATAGGACTAAAAATGCTCCATTTTTTGTCCGCTTAATGCAGTTATTTACTGTGTGCTAAATTCATATTAATCTTCAAGCTGATTGTCTTTTTCTTTGCAGACTACTCTCTCAATGAATTAAATTTGCGAACTAAAGATAAGTAAATTGTCAATGATTGAACCATTGACCAATATGAGTAATATATTTGCACTTTGCAGAATACAATGTTTAGACACTTGTTGTTATCATTCTCTTCTTAAAAAGGGTTTACGACGTTTTCGCGCCAGCAACTTAAAAAATATTTTAACTACATTAATTTTGAAGCAATTTTGAAGTAAATTATATATTCAGAATCGACGAGTATTCATTTGTGTACGACTGAAAAACTGTAGAAAATCCAGTGTATTTTTAGACGCGTTTAATTATCTCATTAAATTCAAAGATATTCTAAAAGTAATTTGTACCATCACGTAGAAAATTGAATGAGCTTTCAGAATCTGTATTATACTTTAATCATAAATTAAATGTAAATAATTAATAATATTACAACGAGTATGGCGCCAAAACGGCAGTGCCAAAACGTCCTACTTCGTCTTAAAAAAGCAATGTACAATACATTGCTGCATAATATCTCTACTCACGCTGGAGTGGTTGAACTGATGCATGTATATAAAGACTGACACCTAGACCCTTCTTTTTTAAAAAGCATAATTCGCATAATTGGAATTAACCATAAGAGAGCTTGAACATGTATCTGCAGTCCAGAGGGTACCTAAAAATATGACTCATTACAAGTAGATGTTCGCTTTTCCAATTTGTACTGGTACGTTAGAACACACTGTTATACATTTTGGTTTTTTCATTAACGTGTCACTGCCTCAGAATCGTTTTGTCTTTTCGTAAATTCTAATTATTATTATCCGCCACCCGTTGTTTTATCATAATATTTTTAGCGGGTGCGGGTGCGGGTGCGGGTAGCAAAATTTCGGAATAGCGGGTGCGGGTGCGGGTGCGGGTACCAAAAAAGAAGCGGGTAATAGCGGGTGCGGGTGCGGGTGCGGGTATCCGCTGCATCCCTAGTATTAACATAGTCCTATTATAAGGGCGCATGTTTGCAGTCGGTTGCATCTGAGGAAACGAGAGAAAGTTGCTGGCAGTCGGATTTGAAACGTGGATCTCTTGCTCTAAAGTCCAGAACCATAACCAATCGACTAACGCTGGTCTATTTCGATAAATAATGCAAGGTATAAGTAATGTTTTGCATTAGTTTACCAGCTGATTAGGCTTAGGCTTTGTATCATGGACTGACCAAAATGTTGGTGCCAGCGTTTAAAATAAGCCTGAGTAATGAGATGCGATGAGCGGAGCGAGCGACGCGAGTTGCATCCATACCTGGGCGTAGGGGGTTCGGGGGGTATGCACCACACCTGGGCGTGGGGGGATTCGGGGGGGGTATGCACCCCCCCAGAAACCAAAATACCCCCCAGAAATCAAAAACCCCCAGAATTCAATTTTTGAAAATTTTTTCGTCTTTTTCGCAATTTTTTGATGCCAATGGATAGTGCTTGATGAGAAACGTCGAAAAATGGTGTTTTTATCGCCATACCACCATTTTTAAGGCCATTTTTCGACCTTCAAAAAAATCTTGCACCCCCCCCAGAATTTTCTTGCTGCCCACGTATGGTATGCACCCCCCCCCACAACAAACCAAAATACCCCCCAGAATCCAATTTTTGATAATTTTTTCGTTTTTTTCGCAATTTTTTGATGCCAATGGATATTGCTTGATGAGAAACGTCGAAAAATGGTGTTTTTTACGCCATACCACCATTTTTAAGACCATTTTTAACCTTTGAAAAATCTTGCACACCCCCCCCCCGCCCACAATTTTCTTGCTGCCCACGTATGGTTGCATCCCATTACTTAGGCTTATATTAAACGCTGGCACCAACATTTTGGTGGTCAGTCACATGAATACATGAATCTACAGAAACAGTCCGAGCACTGCCTTATTTGTTTTCGACTCGACTTAAATCGAACCAGTTAGGTGGCAGCTTTCAACGGATACTACTTGTTGTATACGTTCTACTTATAATGTGGCTATCTTAATACATATGTGAACCAGCTACACCAATGCCAAATGCTTTTCAGAGATAAAATCCGAGAACTTTTCCGCCGCTTCGCGTCGGATCAAGATAATTAAATTATTTTCTATTGATCTTTAGGCCGCCCCGAGCCGATTGCAGCAATTTTAATGCAAAAATGGGTTTTAGAGAGGTAAAATTTCGAAGTCTTCTGGCGCTTCGCGCCATTCCGATAAATTATTAAGTTTTTATACTCCGATGAGACTCCAGAAATCGACTAGAGTGCTTAGTGAAGGTCTGAAAATGCAGTTTCAGGAGATAGAACATATTACTGATCGTTCTATTCATTGCAGTACACTAAATTTACAATAACAAAATGTTCAAAAAAACGTTTTGAGTCTCGTTATTTTATGTAGGATGGACTTTTTGCAAAAAACATAGCTTTTTCAACATCAGCACTCAATTTTTAAACTTTTTTAAGACTCCCCAAAAATGTGAAGTAAACTTTGAAATATTGGAAAAAATTTTGGGTATGGTTCACATAGTGAACCAAATCGCTAGAAAAAACGGTGCTTAGCCACCGCAGTTATATGTAGCACGCACTGGCGTGGCCAGGGGGATTCCCTCTGGGGAATTCCCACAATTTCAAAAACTGAGGGAGTAACTTAAGAATATGGTACTTTCAGAATACTGAAAAATAAATTCAGAAGAGCGGATTTTTTTGCTCAGTACTCAGAACATGTTTAAAGAAAGCGCGGAAAAAATTTCATCCGTCTGATCAATATTACAAAAGCTATGGGTTTATTTAATTAGCCTCTTTTTGACCTAAGCAAGCATCTTCTCGACCTAAGTATTTGAAGATTCAAACAGCTGAATGCAGGATCACATGTAGATACCCAATTTACGTCGACCTAAGCATCTATACATCGACCTAAGCATCTATACATCAACCTAAGCATCTATACATCAACCTAAGCATCTATATATACATCGACCTAAGCATCTATACATCGACCTAAGCATCTATACATCGACCTAAGCATCTATACATTGACCTGAACGGGAGCGACCTCGACCTAAGCAGCTTGAAACAGCTTTTCAGATATACTAAGCCTAAGCCTGAGTATAATAGAAGCACGCGACCAAAAAAATTGGCGCT
The DNA here is from genome assembly GCA_036768485.1 of Mermis nigrescens. NCBI lineage: Eukaryota > Metazoa > Nematoda > Enoplea > Mermithida > Mermithidae > Mermis > Mermis nigrescens. The sequence goes on from JAVLUZ010000143.1 coordinate 5,471,465, forward strand.
TCGCACCGGTTTCTTCTATCTTTTGGCAGTTTCTATCGTTTTATTGCAGGAAAAGTCAAAAAATAAGCGTTTCGCACGCATTATAGGCATTTTTCTGTCAAAAATGAAAAAAATTCAAAACAAAATTAATTTTTTTATTGCTAGTGCAAGTCGATGGGAAAAGCCCAAAAACAGGTTAATTAACGGCCCCCGCCCGTTTTTGCGCTTTTTACATAAAAAATCCTTTGGATTCCCCCTTTCTGGTGAGAATCCTGGCTAGCCTATGTTAGGATGAACTTTTTTGGAAGAAAAGTGGGTTTTTTCAACATAAAAGACACATTTTTGAACGTTTTTAGACCCCTCAAAAATGTGGACCGAAATCAGGAATGTGGGAAAAATTTTGTGTATAGTTCATATGTGAACCAAATCGCGTGAATTTTTTTCTAATATGGTTTTGTCTCCGATTCTCCTAAAACTACTTTTTTCTGATAGATTCGAGTACGCTGAGTCCAGAAATGAAAAGCGTTTGGGGGGCTGACGAATATTTGTGGCGATAGAGCCCTTCAAACTTGCAAAAAACGTGTTTATTCCAATGTTCTAAGGGCTCTATCTCCTCAAATATTCGTCAACCGCCTAAACGCTTTGTTTTTCTGGACTCAGCGTCCTCGAATCTATCAGAAAACATTGTTTTTAGGAGAATCGGTGACAAAAAAATTTTTCGAAAAAAAAATTATGCGAAAAAAAATTATGCTAAACCCAATTTTTAATTTCTACATTACAGTTCTGACGTTAACAAAGCCGAAGCAGGGTGTAATCGATTCATCACGGTTATTATTTTAGACTTGCCGTACATATCAAATTGGTGCCAGCTGATGGTCTAAGCCTAAGGCACAATTGGGGCAAAAATTGCTCCGCTCGCTTCGCTCGCTCCGCAATTTTCGCCCCAATTGTCTCAGGCTTAGACCATCAGCTGGCATCAATGTGAATACACTTTCTAAGCCTAAGCCTAAGATGTTCGTATAAGCAAGCTGGTGAGTTGTGGGCAAGTATCTATTTGCCAAAAATTTAGCTCGCATGGATCTAATCACCAAATTTTATCTAATATGGTTTTTTCTCAATTTTCCCAATAACAGTGTTTTTACGCTTTTTTAACGTCAGAACTGTAATGTATAAATGTTAAAAATGGGGTTTAGCATATTGTTTTTTTGCATAATTTTTTTATTCAAAAAATTTTTTGTCACCGATTCTCCTGAAAATAATTTTTTCTGATAGATTCGACAACGCTGAGTCCAGAAACAAAAGCGTTTAGGGGGCTGACGAATATTTGTGGAGATGGAGCCCTAAGAACATCGAAATAATCACGTTTTTTGCAAGTTTGAAGGGCTCTATCTCCACAAATATCCGTCAGCCCCCTTAACGCTTTTCATTTCTGGACTCAGCGTCCTTGAATCTATCAGAAAAAATTATTTTTTAGGAAAATCGGAGACAAAACCATATTAGAAACTTTAGCCCAAATCGCTTGGAAAAAACGGTGGACCTCAATAAAATAATTGAAATAAACCAATCAGTTCGCACCAAAAAAATTTGGAATTTTGCCTTTCTATAATGCATTTTTGCATTTCGAAAATTTTCCACAATGTGGACCACGTCCAAAATTTTTTTCACATCTCGAAACTTTGGTTCACAAAAAACCACAAATTCTGAAAAAAATGACGCCTGCGCAATCCGCATGCAATCATCAGTGTTGCCAGGTCCCAAAATTCAGATTCTCCTGCACAGAGGTAAAATCGGGGAAAAATTCTCCTGCAATTCTCCTGAAAATATTTTGATTCTCCTGAAAATTCTCCTGGCTCATATTTTGCAGGAAAGGTTGTACAGCAGATCTACAATTGTATGTGCAAGCATGCTCAAGCCAATTTACCTTGGTTCACCCAAGTATTTTATTCTGATCTCTTGCCTTTTAATCCTAAGGACATTCAAGGCTAAATAATGAACATTAATTCTCTCACAAAAAGCTCATGGAGCATATCTGCATTCTACAGGCAGATGCAAAAATAATGGAAGACTAATGCTGCACTACAAAGTATAACATTTTATTCAACATCAACAGCTGACAAACATTCAATAACAGATTCCTTATCTTCATCAGGATATACTTCTCAAGGGCCTAAGCTAAAGAGGTCGCATTGTTTACAATACACATTATTCGAAAAATCAGTTTCTGTGCTTAAAACAGTGACCGCCAATTTTCAGTTGCACTAACATCATCAAAAATTTCTGAAAAGAGCCCTGTTTGCAATGTCTTTTGAAAAAATAAATAATACTTTATTACTAATTGTATGTACTTCAGTAGCAAGCAAATCCTTACGTTTTGAAATATATCCAAAAAAATGTTCATAGGCGCTTTGCAAACACCGTTTTTTTTCCCAGCGATTTGGTTGACATTATAGACCGAACCCAGGGGCGGGTTTAGGGGGGCGGGGAGGGCGGCTGCCCCCCCATTGGCCCAAAAAATGCGCAAAATTAAGGATTTTCGAGCGATTTTTAGCGATTTTCGGGTAAAAAGGGCTAATTTTTCCGCCCAAGTCAGGGTTCCGCCCCCTTAGGGGTACCGCCCCCTTAGGAAAATCCTAGATCCGCCACTGACCGAACCCAAAATTTTTTTCCACTTTTTCCGACTTTTTTCAACATTTTTTGAGAGGTCTAAAAACGTTCAAAATAGAGCGCCTGTGTTGAAAAATCAGTGTTTTTAAGTGGAAAATTTTATGTACACATGCAATAGCGGTGTTTGATGCACTTTTTGTATAAAAATTTCGCGCTCTACAAGAATATCACAATCAGTAACGTTATTTATGTTGAAACTTGAATTTTCTTCCTTCAGTAAAGCATTTTAGCCAATTCTGAAGTCGTTTTTGACAATTAAAACTATAATTTATCAAATGGTGCTGAAGCGCTAGAAAATTTTGAAATTTTAGCTCTCTAAATCATTTTTGCATTTCAAAAACTGTGCAGATGGTAAGGATTTTCAATCGTAGTGGAGTTCTAGGACCAGATTATCGATAAAAAATGCTGCAATTGGCGCCGCGTGGCTTAAACATCAATAACAAGTAAGAATTAACCAATGCGGCGCAAAGCGCCGAAAATTTTTTGTAGTTTCACCTCTCTGAAACGCATTTTTGCATTACAAAAACTAACCAAATCCGTGCAGAAGATAAGGATTTTCAATCGTAGTAAAGTTCTAGATCAAATTTTCGATAAAAATGCTGCAGTTGAAGCAGGCGCGGCTCAAATATTAATAACAAAAAAAATTGAATCAATTCGGCGCAAAGCGCCAAAAAATTTTTGTAGTTTCACTTCTCTAAAACGCATTTTTACATTAAAAACTAACTGAATCCGTGCAGAAAATAAGGATTTTCAATCGTAGTAAAGTTCTAGATCAAATTGTCGATAAAAATGCTGCATTTGATGCAGCGCGGCTCAAATACTAATAACAAAAAAGAATTAAATCAATTCGGCGCGGAGCGCCGAAAAATTTTTGTAGTTTCACTTCTCTAAAACGCATTTTTGCATTACAAAAACTAACTGAATCCGTGCATAAGATAATGATTTTCAATCGTAGTGAAGTTCTAGATCAGATTGTCGATAAAAATGCTGCGATTGGCGCAGTGCGGCTTAAGGATTACTAAGAAGTAAGAATTTAATCAATTCGGCGCGAAGAGCCGAGAAATTTTCGAAGTTTTAACTCTCTAAAACGCATTTTTAACATTACAAAAAGTTTCCAGAAATGCCAACCAAGCCCAAAAATTTTTTCCATTTCCCAAAATTTTGGTTGACAAATAGACCAAAAAGTGGATGGAAAATCGCTGGAAAGTGGAATAATAGGGTAAAAACCCGGAAATGGAAAATGGAAAATGGAAAATTTTCCATTTCCTCTATTTTCAACGAAAAATGGTTAATTTTCAAAATTTTCGGTCGTAAATGTCGAAATTATGTCGTTTCTCACCAAATTTCTTTATTTTTGAAGAAATTTCAAAAGTGCAACTAAAAGTGGAAAAATTCAACAAAAATGGAATGAACAATTTTCCGTTTTTTTTCCATTTTTGTAGACTTTCCATTTTTAGTTACTTACATTTCAAAATTTTTTCAAAAACAGAGAAATTTGGTGAAAGACGACATGAGTTTGACATTAACGACCAAAAATTTTGAAAAATAACCATTTTCCATTTAAAATAAATAAAATGGAAAATTTTCCATTTTCCATTTTACATTTTCCATTTCGGGTTTTACCCTATTTTTCCATTTTGCGGCAATTTTCCATCGGCGACGAAATCGTTGAAGTCGAAGTGGATAACGATTTTTTCGGATCTGGAAGGTCAATTTTTTCAAAAGAGGAGAATTTTAAGTGAAAAGATGAAGAAATGAAAAATTTTTAGTTTTTTCCATTCTTTTTGTACTTTTCCATTTTTAGTTACGCTTTTGAAATTTCTTCAAAAATAGATAAATTTGGAGAAAAACGACATGAGTTTGACATTTACGACCAAAAATTTTGAAAATGAACCATTTTCCGTTGAAAATAAAGGAAATGGAAAATTTTCCATTTTCCATCTTCCATTTTCCATTTCCGGCTTTTACCCACTTTTCCATTTTCCATTTTCCGGCTTTTACCCATTTTTCCATTTTCCATTTCCATTTTCCATTTCCGGCTTTTACCCATTTTCCATTTTCCATTTCCATTTCCACTTCCGGATTTTACCCACGCCCTCTAGATTTGAATATATTTAAGTTAGGGGAAGAGACTACAAAATCAGGTAGGTGATTCCAAACAGAGATATACTTACAGAAAAAGTCAAATTTTTGTAAATTAGAACGGACAAGAGGAACAACTAGCTTGAAACGATTTGTGCAGCGAGTAGTATTTTGATTAAGCACAAAAAAATCTGTCATGGAAAGACAAGATTTTTGACTAATAATTTGATACATCATACATAAGCAAATATGAAGGCGACGTAATTCTAATCGACACAAGTTAAGTTGGTTAAGGCGTTCGTCGTAAGAAAGAGGGCTATGATATCCAACTATGTATTTAGTAAATTTACGCTGAAGAGCCTCCAGCCTGTTGATATCACTAATATAAGAAGTAAGAAGTAAGAAGCTTAATGTATGATAATCATTATAACTTGCTGTTTAAGTTTTGAAAATTCTCCTGAATTCTCCTAGATTTTCAGGATTCTCCTGAATTCTCCTGACATTTTAAAATTCTCCTGCATTCTCCTGCAGGTTTACAATTTCTCCTGAAATTTCTCCTGAAAAGCCCATCCTCCTGCTCCTGCTCCTGAAAATTTTAGATTCTCCTGAATTCAGGAGAATTCTCCTGCACCTGGCAACCCTGGCAATCATTCCATAACAATCATCCTTATTTTATAGTAAGATGGCTTCAATCTTGTTTGTGGAAAATGATGTGCATGCTTCTTAAATCCTATGCTGCAAAATTCTTCTTTCAATCGTTGACCACGATGCGCCTATGAAGTCGGTTTCATATAGATTTGGCTATAATCTGAAATTCTGTCGAAGATGGGTATTCCGATGGATTACTATAATTGTATTGACTTAATATATAATTACTCCGTAAACTGTCTGCTTAGTTTTTATAAATATGTTATTCATGAATTTATAAAGTGTTTAAAGTTTTTCTCTCAATTTTATACCTACATAAGGCATACAAATTCATGCACGTGGGTCACGCATATCCGTTGTTTTAACCTGGTGCATGATGTCAGTCGAGCGGCAGATGTCCTTATTACTGTAACACCTAATTTCTTCATCCTCGTTGGACACGTGAACTGTAGTAATCAATTTTCAGCATTCAAGCGAGCAGCTACAGAAGTGGCTTTCAGACAGCCTTACTCTAATACGATTTTGCGTAAAAGCCTAATATGCTAATCTATTTTTATGCATGGTATCGTGATTGCTGCTTCAGTTTTACAGCTTTTGTAAACGATTTTCATTTAGTCAGAAATTGTGGATGCATGCCCAAGGTTTCATGAATTAAAACAGAGTATAGTGTTTTGAACTACGGACTACGGGTATGATACGTGATCGAGTTATATGGAGACGTTAGCCATTGTTAGGCTGTGCTCTAAAAGCCCATTAAACTTTGCACGGTCCTACAGGATGTACATACAGATATGGTCATACTTACGTCCTCTTCCCCGATTTTCTTTTTTTGTTCCTCTAGTCCGTCCTGTGAAATCAGTATTTTTTTCAATATAGTTGCCCCCCAAATAAGCATTTTGTCGAATTTGATATGTATGTTTCAATATTATTCAATGTTAGACTCATTTTGAAAAACCACAAAAGCGCTTTCGAATGATCCAATTTGTTTGATTTAGTACAAATTTCACATTTTTCATTATGGCGTTATGGAGGCAGCTATCTTGGACAATAGGTACTGTAATTTTAGACGTCTTCTATAATTTTTTAAAGTTTCATTTGTTAACTTTGTTCACTTTGATCAAAATTTTTTTGAATTTCTAATATTTCACGTATCGTCAAAGGCGTCAAAAAACAGTTTTTCAACGATCGTTCTTTAACCCGCAAAATGAACTTTTGAAAAAATTTCCAGCGACTGAGGCTCCAGAAAGTCCATGCTATGCATGTATAGTCGCAATCACACGTGGGCGTGCGGAACGGAGTTTAGAAAGTATGCACCCCCCAGAAGGCCGAATACCCCCAGAAACCAAAATACCCCCCAGAATTCAATTTTTGAAATTTTTTTTGTTTTTTCAGAATGTTTGATGCCACTAGATAGTGCTCGATGAGAACCGCTGAAAAATTATGTTTTTTCGCCATACCAACATTTTTAAGACCATTTTTTTATCTTTGAAAAATTTTGCACCTCCCTCCCCCAGAATTTCGGTGCTGCCCACCTGTGGTCGCAGTGGTTCCAACATACCTGCAAATATGTATGACAGCTTGTAATGCTAACCTCGAGAACCTTTCGGAGATAGGCAAAAATGACGGCAAAAATCAAAAATAACGTACGATAAATCAATAACCCAAGCTTCTACGCATTGCACATCATCCAAATCATGTAATTTAATTACCTGAGCTCAATGTGCTTCGCGAAGAAAAACAACATGGAAAATTCATATTCGACTCGCAGCGCGGAAAATGTTGCATTTAACTTAAGTACCTACCCTAAAAACTATTTTAGCGACTTTTTAGACATCTTCAAGAGTTTTTATTCTTTCCTTTGTGGGGACTTTTGTGGGAAAAAAGATTTTTTTTCATTTTGGGAAATAGGTCGGTCCTCCCACCACCTATCCCCTGGTACGGGGCCATACTTACTTATTATAAGCCAAACATTTGATCAGATAATTCGGTAGGATCTTAGATAAAAAGAGATATCGTCGACCTGGATGGGACGTT
>JAVLUZ010000143.1:5478971-5573500 GCA_036768485.1 Mermis nigrescens
GCGGGAGTTCACGGCGTTTCTTAGCATCTTAGCCTATTGTGTTTAAAAGTGTCTACTTGCCTTAGGATGAGCTGAATGCGTGATTTTGGCCACCTGCAAGTTGAGTTGATCTGCCGGAAGACCATAATTAATTATGCCGCAAAAAATGTAATTGAAAAACCCTTCTTTGCTACGTAGCTACAGTGAGATCTAGCGACCTACAGTAAATAAGAAAAAAGGGTTACTGTAGCCTCCGAAAACATTTACTGAAAAAGCTCTCGGATAAATGAAACAGACCATTCTGTCTTCCAATGACTTGAATTTAATTCGCTGACATTTAAGGAATACTATTTCCAGGTCAGGGAAAACGTTTTCTACAGAAGAAATTTAATTTTCTGTTATAACGATCGATCTGCCTGGATTGTCCGCAGAACAGGGTTAAAATATGGAATTCGAACACTCGACCGGATTTTCGCTCAAAAATACAAATATATGCAATAAATTTCGAACAAATTGAAGAAATTTGGAAAAATTTTGGATATTACGGCTTTATTGGTTTATTCAACTCAAACTAGAGAATAAAAACATTGGCATACATACCTGCACAATAATATTCAAATGTATAGACACGCAACAAAAAGCAGATAGCGCGCATTGGAGACCAGATGGCATACATAACCTGTTTTTTGTGGACAGATTCTTCTGAAATGAGCAATATACTATGCTTTTATGAATAGGTACACTTCGCATTCAGACCACGTATTTTTACTAGGTAATTACATAATTATGATTTTGAACTGGACATCGTAGTCCGTTAGTAGGTACAGCATTTACAATTCATCATATTGTATGCACTTTCTTTTTTGTTCAGCTCTGTGCCTTTTGAAAAAAATTATTTGGGGCACGTCACTAAGCAATGCACCTGCTTTCTCCTAGCTTCTTAATCAACAGTCTTTTTTTGTAAATTCAACTATTTGAAACGATAGCTGCGGCCGCACCTGGGCGTGGGGCTTAGGGGGAGTATGCACCCCCTCGAAACCAAAATACCCCCCCCCCGAAATCAAAATACCCCCCAAAAATTCAATTTTTGAGAATTTTTTCGTCACTTTCGCAATTTTTGATGCCAATGAATCAGTGCATGAGTGAGAAACGTCTCAAGAAAATGGTGTTTTCCTCGCCATACCACCATTTTTGAGGCCATTTTTCGACCTTTCAAAAAAATCTGCTACAACCCCCAGGAATTTTCTTGCTGCCCACGTATGGCTATGACTCTTCCGCGTTCATCAGGGAATATTATTGCATTCTAACGAACACTGATGATCCAATCGTCATCAAATTTTTAATTTTCGTCAACGTTTATAGGCCAGCTAGAGAAAATCATCTGAATACGCTATTAAAGCCTGAAAACACGTTTAATGAAAAAAATGACTCATTTTACATACGTGAACGGTTAATTTGAAATTATTCTGGTAGTGCAGATGGGCTGAACATTGACCGTACTTGAAGTAAACGCAAGGCCGACCGAGGAAAATGCATCGAATAAGCAGAAATCAAAATTTCCGGATTTTTGGACCAGTTGAATGTTTGTGGGCAGGTTGTGTTACTTATGTATGGTCGGTCCGGGATTTTCACAAAAACGGTTTAAAAGACAAGGCTGGAAGGCCATTCTATCCTACATTATTTATAGTCGGTTCCACACAACTTCGGTCATAAATTTTAAAACTATCTACGGCAATAAGCTGACAGATTGCAATTATAGCATTGATCTGATATATAAATATCGTAACCTTAGGTGGCAGCACCAAACTTCTGGGGTGTAAGATTTATTCAAAGGTCAAAATATGGCCTTTAAAATGGTGGTATTGCGAAAAAAACACCATTTTTCAATGTTTCTCATCGAGCACTATTCACTGGCATCAAAAAATTGCGAAAAAATTTCAAAATCAATTTAGGGGGTATTTTGTTTCTAGGAGTGCACAACCCCAAACCCCCTACGCCTAGGTGTCAGGGATGACAGCTGATGCAACTGCTGATACCCTATTTCACATGATATAAGGAACAAAACGTTCTCAAGCAAGAGAACCGGTATTGGCGCAGTTGGTAACACAGCTGTGCTGGGATGGGAGTAGTGTTATTTTGGTAGCCCAAAAATAATTAAAATATGATATTGGTATAGTTGACATGACATTTCTAGACGCTATTTAAAAAATTTTCATTTCTTTATAAAACTTTCAAAATTTACGAGATTAAGTTACAAAATCACATAAATTCCTTTCACTTTTCGTCGAATAACAACATTTCAGTATAACGATCAGACATGCGCGTGGGGACGTGGGGTCTAGACCACCCAGAATAGAAAGATGGAAAATTTTTTAGGGAAAATGAGGCAGAATGAAGACCAAAACCGGATGCAAATTAAAAATTTTCTTCAAAAGTGTTTCAAATTGATCAGAAACAGTGTAATATCGTGGTTTTAACGCTATTCAAGCGCTTATGCAAGTTTTTGAGGTCATTTGGCCCAAAAAGCTGAATTCTTGACCCCTACCCCAAATCGCCCATGCTCTGCACCACATTGAGCATGGGGGTTTAGGGGTATGCACCCCCAGAGAAACCAAAATACCCCTCCCACCAATAATCAAAATACCCCCCTAGAATTCAATTTTTGAAATTTTTCGTTTTTTTCGCAATTTTTTGATGCCAATGGATAGTGCTCGATGAGAAACGTTGAAAAATGGTATTTTTTCCGCCGTACCAACTATTTTTAAGGTCATTTTTTCACCTTTGAAAATTTTGCACTCCCCCCAGAATTTCCTTGCTGCCCACGTAGCGCTGTGCACCTATGATCACTATTAGCGAATCACAATGGTAAACAATACAGGTGGCAAAAAGCATCGAGAAAACAAGTATAATTTGATAATTTGATGGGTCAATATCATGTGTTGTGGTACTCCCGACCTAACTGAGATTTTGAAATCTCCCAGATTATCTAGGCCACCCTTAATGAGCTGAGCTTGCCGAAAGTTATGCATTTATCCATATCGACAGGATGTCACTCAATCATACTACACTGCGCTAATTGTATATATGTACACACGATTAACGCAGGTGTAACCTTAACGAACTCTACGAGACGAGGTGGCTTGGTTCGGTATATGTACATACGTAATTAAGTACCTACCTAAACTGCATGCATACTTAAGTATGTATTATGAAGATATGACCTGAAAAACCTACTGCATCATACTTCGAAATTTGCAGGTAAGGTATGGGAGCCAGGGCCGTGCTTAGAGGTTTAGCGGCCCTGGGCGAAACTTATTTTGGCGGCCCCCATAATTTTTAAAACTGGTATTATATGCATCATAATTATCACTTATGTATTTCCTTTACATATGTACCTATGTATATGATCGCAGTCAGCATCTTACTGTAAATTTACTAACAAAATATTGTGCTACATTATTTTTAGTAGGTTAGGTATCGTATGTTTTTTCTCAAATAATTTACCTATTTCGTGAATGATGACGTGCTTTATTACAAAATAACTTGCCTAGCTTTCTGAGCGGCAAACTGGTCAATCAATTGCAAAAAATCTAACGAAGATGATAAATCATTTTCAATTGAAATAATCGCTAGTGCACTTAGACGAGAATCAGTCATAGTTGACCGCAAATATGTTTTTATTATTTTCAGTTCCGAGAAGGAACGTTCTGCTGAGGCCACAGCAATAGGTATTGTAAGTAAAATTCTGAAATAAATTATAAGGTTTGGTAAAACATCCTGGAAGCCATTTGATAGATATTTAAGAGTAGCTAGTGGCGAAGTTAATTCATTTGGATTTGATCGAGCAAGAACTTTTAGCTCTGTGTACATGTCTGGTCCATCAAGATCATCCAGAAACGCAGCTAACTGTGTGCATGACTTGAGCAATTCATCATCTTCCCATGTTTTTAAAGCTGGTATTCGTGGGTAGTGCTCAATGAGAAACCTTGAAAACGGTATTTCTTAGCCATACTATCATTTTTAAGACCATTTTTTGACCTCTAAAAAACCTTGCACCTACCCCCTCCCGGGATTTTGTTGCTGCCCACATATGCTGCGGGGGTCTTAGGTGGCGCGGTCAAGCGTTCCCTGCGGGGTCCGGGACAGAGTCCCTAAAAATTTTGTAAAAAAGCATTTTAATGTCAAATAATAACGTTAAAATTTTCGCAAAAACGGCCGAATTTCGGTCCTGAATGGAGCCCAAAAACACTTAAAATTGATGAACTCTTACATTGCACAAAACTTCTGAGCTGAAATGCGTTTTTCGACCTCTGCTAATTACATAGCGTAGCAACGGGTCGCTGCCAATAAGATATAGAAAAATGTATAAATTGAAATTTTTGTTCTTACCCTTTTCAGGCCCATTTGTGGCCTTCTTATTAAGAAGATGCAGTTCAGAAAACAGGAAATGCACAAAAACATAAGAAAATTTGGCCATTTCTTTCATTTAAAATAGGATTGTGTCCTTGTAAAGAAAGACAAACAAAGCAAAGAATAGACAAACTGGTACACAATATTTTTCGCACTTTTAGTTTTATGCTCAACAAGCATGCGCACTTTCATTCAATGAACAAATAGTGCATTAAATTCCTAGTGATGTGAAGTGCTAGATTATTTCAGCTGATTCAAGCTTTTAAATTCATTTGATCTATGGCTCGGTGCAAAGCGCCGGAATATTTTGACATTTTAGCCTTTTCGAACTCAATTTTCTGGACACACATTATTGCAACAGAAAAATCAACAATATGTCTGAAAAATGAGAACAAGTATAGCTCAGTCAGCGTTCTCTTAAAAATGCAAGTAAAGATTTTTAACTGACTGTGTTTGCATTAGAACGTCGAAAAATCGATCCTTTTGAACGTATGTATCGAATTATTGTAAGAGGGCCGCCAAAAAATGAATTCTATACGGCATGCACCACAACTTTTTTAGCGGCCCATAATTTTAGCGGCCCTGTGCGGCCGCACAGTTCGCACCCCCTAGGCACGGCTATGTATAGAGCAGAGCGAAAGAAGGAAAAAGTGCTAACACTTTATACCAAAATTATACCAAAATTATATCAAAAATATTTTCACATTTTCCGGAGTTTTAATATGATAAGAATATGATATACCAAAATTCTCAGAATCAAAATATGATATTGGTAGTCCAACAAGTGCCTACCAAAATCGATACCAAAATTTATTTTTGGTATATCAAAATAACACTAGCTGGGAGGCAGCGCTGATAAAGGTTGGCTGTTCAACACCAGGCCTAGCCAACGAAAATTCTTAGAATTTATGCACGATGTTATGTGAATCAGACTATAGACTGGTGTGACCTCTAATGGAGTTTTGTGTGATGCTTAACAACATGTAAATGCGAGACTTTAGGTAGTTAGTTTCACATAAGTTTTTGTATAAATTTTAAAAACTATGTATGACCAACAATTAGCTGACAGGTTGTGATTATGGCATTGACTTGATATATAATTATCGTAATCCGTTGGCTTACTTTCGGAAAAATTCTTAAAATTTATGCTCAAACTTATAGTCTGTTTCATTTATTCGAGAGCTTTTTAGGAAATTTTTTAAGGGCCACAGTAAGCGGAACAGACGATTTACTGTAATTCAGGAGATCAGCTCAGTGAGGGCAAGCATACGTGGGCAGCAAGAAAATTCTGGGGAGGTGCAAGATTTTTTGAAGGTCAAAAAATGGCCTTGAAAATGGTGGTATGGCGATAGAAACACCATTTTTCGACGTTTCTCATCAAGCACTATCCATTGGCATCAAAAATTGCGAAAAAACGATAAAAATTTTCAAAAAATTGATTTCTGGGGAGGTATTTTGGTTTTCTGAGGGGTGCATACCCCCAAACCCCTACACCCAGGTGTGAGGGCAAGTGGCTGGAATCCTTGTATTTTTAATGCACTAATCAGTCCATGTAAATTTAATTTAGGCACATAATCAGTGCTAAGACATACTACAGTAAGAGCGCTAAATAAAAGCTCTCGGCTGGAATCGAACCAGGGTTGCTTCGACGACAAGCGGACGTTTTACCACTGAGCTACATATGGAGGAGTTCGCGAATTTTCTCAACATCTCAGTCAATTGTGTTTAAGGTGTCAACTCAGGATAAGCTGAATTCGCGATTTTTATGTGTTAGTTGATTGATCTGCTGGAAGACGAGAATAACGTATGCCGCAAAAAATGATATTGAAAACCCTTATATGCTATGTAGCTGTAGTGAGATATAGCGACCTACATACAGTAAATGAGAGAGAAGGGGTTACTGTAGCCACCGAAAACATTTACTGAAAAAGCTCTCGGATAAATGAAACAGACTATATGTGAAACAGTATAGGCTTTGACTGTCCTTCACAATGAGAATTTACTATCAAACTTTATGTAAGTTAAAGTAATAAGTTGCTTCCGAGCGCCAGCGTCTATAAACATAGCATCTGCGTTTCATAGTTAATTTCTCCTGTGTTGCAAGATTTTTTGCCGCCATACAATTTTATTCGCTGATGACGGATTTCGCAGCAGCCTATAAAAAACTCAATTTTGGCGCAGGAATGCTGACTAATCTGCTATCAGACCACAGTAAATATGGCATCTCGTCTGGTCTGCCAAGTCAGGCGTCTTTGGGTTGGGTTAGTTACTTATATAAAACTGATGACATATATGTGAGTACTGTAATTTCTATTAAGACGTAATTTTTGTGTATATGTACCTCACACTAGATGCATGACAACCAACTCATCCTCGCAAGGGAGAATTAGAATATTACAGCAATAATACAATTCGTTTTCAGGGCTGATTCGTGCACTTTGTAAGTAGAATATCACCGACTATGCATTGTAAACACATTTTCCACGTGGGATACTACATTTTCCAACTCGGGCGCTATTTCCCACATCACTTCACATAAGTATATTGGTATACATATAGTTTTATTTTAACATCTATCATTACTATTCTAACATTTGAGCAAGTACATATTTTAGTAGAAACATTTCTAATGCATAATTACTGTGAAATCTCAATCTCCCCCGTTCAAAGTGCAACTGCTGGCTGACTGAGGCAGGGTTGCCAGGTGCAGGATAATTCTCCTGAATTCAGGAGAATCTAAAATTTTCAGGAGCAGGAGCAGGAGAATGGGCTTTTCAGGAGAAATTTCAGGAGAAATTGTAAACCTGCAGGAGAATGCAGGAGAATTTTTAAAATGTCAGGAGAATTCAGGAGAATCCTGAAAATCTAGGAGAATTCAGGAGAATTTTCAAAACTTAAACGGCAAGTTATAATGATTATCATACAATAACCTTCTTACTGTACTTACACTTTGTGTAAAAGATTTGGGTGTTTTTCTGAATTCTAATTTATCGTCCAGATCTCATTGTGAATATATTGTGAAAAAAGGCATGCAGTTAAGCAATCTGATCTTGCGTAGTTTTTATTTCTAAAGATAGATTATTACTTGTTAAGGCCTTCATTACTTACGTTCGACCAGTGCTTGAATTTTGCTGTGTTTTGTGGAGTCCTTACCTGCTGTGTGATATCACCTCCGTCGAACGGGTTCAAAAGAAGGTTTACGAAACGAATTTTTAGTGATAAAAATTTGACATATGCTGAAAGATTACACGAACTTGGTCTGGACACTCTTGAGCTAAGACGCCTCCATAACGACCTAACATTAGCCTTTTCTATTATCAAATGTAAAGCTCTTCCTTTCAAGGATTTCTTCACAATTAATTTAAATTCTAATCGAGCAGCAAATTCTTGTAAACTTCTCGTCAATCATGTAAATAAAAATTGCAGAAAATTTGATTTTTGTAATCGAATAATTCCTATCTGGAACTCTCTACCTGAACAGATTATAAGTGCTCCAAATAGACACGTTTTTCTGACTAAACTTAAAAGATTAAACCTTTCTAAATTTCTTAAAGGGGCGTAAGTAAGAGCAGTTTTTTCTATTGCCTTTACGTTTACCCTGCTTCGTCATACTTAATTTGTTTTGTCTTTCATGTATTTTCATTTTCGTTCATTCGTCCTATCCATGTATGTTAATATTTTCTTTTGACTTAGCGAATAAATTGTTGTTGTTGTTGTTGTTGTTGTTGTTTGTTGTAGTACTTAATTAGTTGTTTTACATTAAGAATTTATTTCGTTCATAGTTGAGACCTACCTAAGTGTTAAGTTATAACTATATCCAAATAAGTTTCGTGCTTCCGTAGTAAATCATTCATTCATTTATTTATTCACTTAATATCACGAAGTGCAGAAATACATAGCTTTACACACCGTCTAATTGTTTTTATCAGTTTCATAGACGTTTGCAAACACCGTTTTTCCACTTTTTGGTGTATTTTAGTGATCGACCGGGGCGACTTTTTGGCCGGGGCCGGGGCGGTACCGGGGCTGGAAAAAATCCCGGCCCCGGCCCCGGGCCGGGGCCGGGGCCGGGGCTGGCCGGGGTCAGACAAGGAAAATATTATTGCATGACACATACTTGGGGTGGGCATAGGAAAAGAAATAATGAGCGACTGCTCCATTCAGTAGTAAATGGCTAGCGCAAAGTTAGGTGCGCCTTTTCATATCAAGTTTTATTACTATTTATGTCACAAGAAACAAATTTAGTTCAGTGTTTCATTGTCTGAATCATCAATAAAGTCATGTCGCTACTATTAGCACACTCTATATCATTTGAATCTTCGCTACTGCTACTGCTGCTGTAGCGATTGGATGCAATAGGTATTGGATGTAATAAATGAGACATCACACATTCCCATAAGGGGAGGTATAACCCCCTCAGGGTCCAAGACACAAGTCACCGTCAGACGATTTTTGGTGAAAACCTTTTGAATTTTTTGAACTTAATTTTTTAGTATGGCAAAAGTGTACCTATCTATTAGAATTTCACGAAGTGGTACATTATTTTAGAATGTGAGCTAGAGTAAATTGAGAAACTATCACAATAAAACATGCATGTAATCGCCTAAAATTTTATGAGGGTCCCTCAGTATACATGTAACGGCTGAAAATCTAGGATAGGGGTCCCTCGCCATTTTTAGAAGGAGGGGGTTAGCGACTAAATCAAAAATGGTAAAAACATAAAAATAGCAAAAAAAAGCGCAGGTTTTTGCCAAAAAATGGGGAGGGTGATCAAATATTTTCTGACTTTCAAGGAAGTTCGGGGCTTCAAAGCGTCGATGGAGGGTGGCCCAAACCCCTGTAACTTGTATATTTCTCGGCCATTTTCAGGGGAAGGGGGTACGCGGCTCCATTTTTACAGCCGCTTACCCCCTGAAAATCTTTAAAATAATAGAATTTGCAATAAGGAATTCTACACCTTTTTACAGTTTTTTTCTCCAAAAATCTTTGTACATGTACAAAGATGGTCCTGAAACGTCTTTGTACATCAGCAAAAATCTTCGCCAAATTCAAAAAAATTGTGGTTCTAAATGTGATAATTCGGCCTGAATTTAGTTGATAATATTAGTTTGGCGCGAAGTGCCGAAATTTTTATGAGCTTTTGATGGAATTCACACATAAAACTCGACTGAGAAAGCTAAAACAACTTGTACTACAAAATCAGAAATATTACAAAAATTGTAATATGCTAATTGAATCTTGTAATAAGCAACACTGCGCTTAGAATGGAAAAATGGAAAAATGTCAAATATTCAGAAACCCAAAAATTAGCCAAATACACTACTAAAGGTCGAATATGTTCTACCACATCGAAATTGTTACTGTATCATATTAAAGTATACAAAAATTTGCATGTACAAAACAGTGTTTTTTTGTATCCGCCAAAGATTTTTCCCGATGTACAAAGACTTTTCAGGACAATCTTTGTACATGTACAAAGATTTTTAAGAAGATAAAAACTGTGAAAAGGTGGTAAATTCGAAAAAATTTTCGGCACTCCGCTCCAATTTGAAAACTTGTCTGTCCTATATATCTTTAAAAGGGCAAAATTTGTACAGTCGAACTTCGATAATGCGTACACGGGAAAATGCGTTTTCTCGCATAATGAGTACAGTATTGCTAGGTCCGGACCGAAAGGCCATGTAAAACATAAGGCAATAACATGGGATAATGCGTACTTGGTTAATGCGTAATGCGTACAGCCGATTTCATCCATGGGCCCATGCCTGCATGTTAAACTACCCGGCTTAATGCATACAACATGTATTTTTTCACCTCAGATAATGCGATCAGCTCGAAATGTTTGCGCCTCTCTGCTATCTTTGATGTGCATCATTTTAAATTTTGATACATTTTCTTTTTCTAATAAAGTTCCTTGTTTATACGAGTACTTTGGTCAAATTGACTTATGTGTTGTTCGAGCCTGTTTTCTCAAATGTGTATAATTTTTAGTCTGGATCTTTAGCTTTCTTTGAAAAGCTTAGAATTCTAAAGTTTTAGGGGAATTAAGCCTTAAACGAATTGTTATTTTTGATTGGTCATGGCGTTTTCAAAAAACGAAGTTTCTCTGGGGACAAATTTAAAAATGTTGACAAATCACCGCAAGTTCTGTGGTTATGCGAAAACTTTAGGCACATCGAGATGAGTGTTGCGCCTATTTGTTTTTAAAATGTGCATAATATTTAGTTTCGTGACCTGGACGATCTAGGAGAAACAGAAACGGTTCCGAGCTATCAGGATTTAAAACTGAGTATATCAAACATACGAATTTAATGGCACAGGACAATTGTGACACAAAGTTGTTCAGCGAAATGAATGATATCGAAAATTTTTGTGACTTTAAGCGTGAAAATATGTAAAAACAGACTTGTATTGCTATATTTTTCCTAAAAAAATGATTTTATCGCATAATAGTGTATTCCTTGTTAAAATCCGGGGTATTCGGATAATGCGTGCACTCGTATAATGCATACAGAAGGGCTTGGTTCCTTGGGTGTACGCATTAAGCAAGTTCGACTGTATTTAGAATGGAAAAATGTCAAATTTCTAGGCGCTTTGCGCCGTTTTGAGACAATTTTAGTAATTTTTGGCGTTAGAAACCCAGAAATTAGCTAAAATATACAATCAAAAGTCAAAAGACCCTGTTTTACCACACTAAAATCGCTACTGTACCATATTATAGTAAGCAAAAATGTTTGAAAATATATTTATATAATATAGCTACAAAAAATTTGTTAGCTCATACAAAGACCTTTTCTGAGATCTTTGTACAAACACAAGAGGCTCGTACAACAAAATAGAGTCGGCTAATAATAGTCCACCACTTAATTTTCTGGTCCTCCAATTTGGGATTTCATCCCCCCTCAACATTGGACCTTAGGAAACTATTTGAGACATATTAAGTTTATCGGATCGGACGCAATTCTGTAGCGTAGTTTACATTCGCCTATAATTTACCTCCATCCTAATAACTATTACAAAAGAAACGCGTTTTAAAGCCCGTGGTTCCCATTCAATTGAATGTAAAAGTGTTTTTTGTAAAAATAGTTTGTCGAAAACGCACAATTTCCAACTAGAAATAGAACGTATTTGTCAACTCTAAATCTTTTAGCCATGGCTATGAATGAATGAGTTAAAAGTAGCATTTAGTTTAAATAAGTTAAGTGGAGGAATCAAAAACATGCAGATTTTCCTGAACATTTTTTCAGTAGAGGATTAAGTAAGTATACATATGGTCTAATCAGTACAGTTCTCAAAATTAATACTTGCTCATTGATAAATAAGTGCCAGTATCACAGCCTGTATCAAAATACGAATTACACTAAATTTTTCCCCGGCCCCGGCCATTTTTTGACCTTGCCCCGGCCGGGGCCGGGATGCTCAAAAATGGCCGGGGATTGCCAGGGTCGGGGCCGGGGCCGGGGCCCTGGTCGATCTGGTCGATCACTAGTGTATTTGTCAACCAAAATTTTGGGAGATGGAAAAAATTTTTGGGCTTGGTTGGCATTTTTGGAAAATTTTTGTAATGTTAAAAATGCGTTTTAGAGAGTTAAAACTTAAAAAAATTTTCAGCGCTTCGCGCCGAATTGATTTAATTCTTACTTGTCATTAATCTTTGAGCCGCGCCGCGTCAATCGCAGCATTTTTATCAACAATCTGGTCTGGAACTTCACTACGATTGAAAATCCTTATCTTTTGCACGGATTCAGTTAGTTTTTGTACTAAAAAAAACTGAGGTTGCTAAAAAACTGGGGCGAATTCTAGAATAGCTCCATGTTCCAGATTTCAAAAAAACAGCGTTTTTATGTGATTTCAAGCACGTATCTTTAACATAAAAGTTGAAAAAACAGATGGAAAAGCCTTTGATTGAAAAAAAATTTTCAAAAAATTTTATTTCCTCACTTTCATTTCCGTCTGTTTTATCAACTTTTATATTCAAAACTCCTACTTGAATTCGCATTAAAACGCTATTCTCACCTTAATCAAAATTATCTTAGAGCTCAGTGCGGCTTCAGATTGGTGCCAGCGGATGATCTAAGCCTAAGAAAAAGATGGGGCAAAAATTGCTCCGCTCGCTTCGCTCGCTTTGCAATTTTCGCCCCATTTGTCTCAGGCTTACATCATCCCCTGGCACCAATGTGAAGGCACATACTAAGCCTAAGCCTAAAAAATGAATATTAGAAGAGACTTAGGAAGAAAATGACGCTAGCACCCTTATTTGTCAAAATATACGTAATCCTTCCCTTTCTAACTAACACTAACAAAAAAGATTGATCACCGGATGGTCTACATGACCATTAATTACTGAAGTGTAAATCCTCACTCACTTTTATCTCTTGATTTCCGTGCTGATCCAGACAATCGTACGCCTTTCAGGAGTCGCGGGATAAAATTTCGTATATCAATAGTTTCGAGCGTTCGATTAATGTGCCACGTCGAAACGAAATCTGATGATAAAATTCGTATATCAACAGTTTCGAGCGTTCCACAAATGTGCCACGTCAAAACGAAATCTGATTAGCCGCTGTCGAAACGGTTAATTTCAATGCTCCACCACACCTATCAGATTTTTAATCCGGCTCCTTCGATACTAACTAATTGACAATCTTATACCAATTGTCAGTGTTTCGCCGAATCGTCGGATAGCTATTTAATTTCTGTAAGATTAAGGTACATTCTTAGAACGCAGCAACTGCGCAAAGCATAACAATCTTGATCACAATCCAATATACGAAATGCGTATTACACAGCAGCACGGTAGAGTGTAAACAACTGGAATAAGCAATTCCCGCGTCCGGAACAACGTAAATCACTTATATGATTGATAAAAAATTTGCATAGAAAAGCAACGTCGACTTCCACGTGAGCATAAGGTTACTAATCTAAAACTATCCGTAATAAATAATTCTTGCGACCAAACAAGCGCCTACTACGTAAATCACTCATGATAATAAAAAATTTGCATAGAGAACCTACGTCGACTCCACGCGAGCAAAAGATTACTAATCTAACACCCTACAGTACATAAAGAATTGTCACTTAGATGTGTTCCACAGATCACCTGTCTGATGTTAAGCACAACATTTATCCAATGCATTAGGAACGGAGTGTTCTATCAAGGCAACAGTAAATTGGCCTAACTTACATTCTTGTTCATCGTGTGCACATATGTTCGAATTAACCTGTTCTTCTTTAATTCATAATAGGTTCATCAATCGTCAGCATTATTGCCGTCGCCTTCGCTAATGAACATATTACCTATGTACCTACCTACTTACATACCTATGTACACAAGACAATTCGATCAATCATTGCGACGATTTTTGCAGTTGCCTTCCCTAAACATTGCGTACCTACATACATACAAACGTATGCATCAGTATACATTAGATCAATCAATACGCCGTTTACGGCAGTCGCCTTCCCATGCTTTGTGCTTCTATCGCTTTACAACTTCATTCCTCAATTTCTCCCCTTCTAAATGGTTTCCGTCGATAATTTCTTTTGAATATCTTCCTTACAACTACTAATCTTTCGATAAATCCCCATTAATTTAAATTCTGTGACTTCTATCTATTCTAGAATTAAGCCAAAAACTGAGGCTGTGGCACGTTTATAAACAGAGAAAAACGCCTGAATCTAAAGCTGTTTATAATAACTGTGCAAAGTTATTAAAGGCCAAAATCTATAAATTTCACTCTTCCAAAGAGGATAAACTTATTAAATCTGGAAATTTGAATTCTTTTTATAATTTTAATTCTCGTATTAGTGGTGAAAGAACTATTCCAATCTTAACTGATGGCAATCGTGTGATTGCTTCTACTGACAAAGATAAGGCAAACGTTTTTAGTACACTTTTGCTTCAGTCTTTAGTGTTCCTACGCAAACGAATTTTGGTCTTATTAATGCTTGTGCACAGCCAAAGTTATCAAACATTCGTTTTTCTGATGATGTCGTTTTTTTCTGCTATACGGAAAATTAAACCATCATTATCGATTGGCCCTGACGGACTTTGCGCATTTTTTTGTGAAAAAACTTGCTTTTGTACTTACCCAGCCCTTAACCAATATTTTTGAAATATCTTTCAAAACCCATTGTATTCCTGCACTGTGGCGCACCGCTAATGTTGTTCCTGTGTATAAAAAGGGCGACTGGAGTGATGCTAAAAATTACAGGCCGATATCGTTATGTTGTGTTACGTGTAAGATCATGGAATCGATAATTAACAGTTCGATGCAAGCACATTTACGTGAGAATAATTTGATCTCCTCCGGTCAGTTTGGTTTCCAAAAGGGTAAATCGTGTGAATTGCAATTACTAAAGTGCAAAAATGAATGGACTAAATTAATTGATGAAAAAAACATTGTTGATGTTATCTACATTGATTTTTCTAAAGCTTTTGACACTGTAGTTCACCGTAAATTAATTTATAAACTGGAAACTTTTGGATTTTCTGGAGATTTATTGAGTTGATTAACTTGTTTTTTGAGCGATAGGACTCAAAGGGTTGTTATTAATGGTCAGTTTTCGAGCGAAAAATCTATCACTAGCGGTGTTCCTCAGGGCAGTATACTTGGCCCGATTCTTTTTGTTTTATTCATAAATGACATTAGCAACCGCTTAAATAGCAAAGTTTGCCTTTTTGCCGATGACGTCAAGCTTTATAATTTATCTAGCAATCACACCCAACTTCAAGATGATATCGCTAAACTCGTAGTCTGGTCTAAGGATTGGCAGTTAAAAATTGCTACTGAAAAATGCTACGCGTTATATCTAGGTTTTGGAAATCCCAAGCATTCTTTTAGAATTTCTGACCTGACTGTAGAACAGAGTGTAAATTCTATAAAGGATTTGGGTGTTTACGTATCAAGTAAACTTGATTTTAATTTCCACTATAATGATATAACGCGTAGAGCTTATGCTAGGGCTATGCTAATATCGAAATCATTTGCTTCTAAAAATAAACTAAATATGTCTAGGGCTTTTACTGTTTACGTCAGACCGCTTCTTGAGTATTGTAGCACTGTTTGGAATCCATACCGTAAGACCCATGTTTCAATGATCGAAAATGTTCAAAGGAAATTTACACGTAAAATTATTGGATTTTGGGGACTTTCTTATGCTGAAAGACTCAGTTCCTTAGAATTGGATAGCCTGGAGATTCGCAGATTGCGTAGTGATCTGTGTATGATGTATCAGATATTGAGTGGTAGATGCGTTTTGCAGCAAGCCGACTTTTTTACTTTTCGTGAAAACAGCACGCGTGCTCAAAATTCAATGAAATGTGAATGCACTCCTTTCGGCTTGATGTTCGTGGGTATGATTTATCCAATAGGTGGATTCACGTATGGAATTCTCTCCCTGAAGCTGTTGTAAGATCTCCTAGTGTTGCTTCCCTCCGTGAAAAGTTGAAAAAAGTTGATCTAACGGGGTATTTGCTAGGGGGCGTGTTCTAAGTGCATAATTTATTTAGCCTGCGCGCCTACCTTCGTCTTTTGCACTAATCTCGTATAAATGTACTTTAATTAATAATTTCTTGCTTTTAGAATATGTGGTTTTGTATCATGATTCATGTCGAATGTTTATTTATAATTGTATTTCATTGTATATTAATGTTTCTTTTCTTATTGTGTTCTTCTCTTGTGCGACGAAAATAAAATATTTGTATTTGTATTTGTATTTGTTTTAGAGGAACGAAATTCAAAAATTTTTCGGCACTTTGCGCCGAATTGATTTGATTCTTACTTGTTATTAATATTTAAGCCGCGCACGCGTCAATTGCAGAATTTTTATTGACAATTTGATCTAGAACTTTTTTACGATTGAAATTTATTATCTCCTGCACGGATTCGGTTAGTTTTTGTAATGCAAAAATGCGTTTTAGAGCGGTGAAACTACAAAAATTTTTCGGCGCTTCGCGCCGAGTGATTTAATTCTTACTTGTTATTAATGTTTAAGCCGCAGCGGCGCCAATAGCAGCATTTTTATTGATAATCTGGTCCTAGAACTCCACTACGAATGAAAATCCTTACCTTCTGCACAGTTTTTGTAATGCAAAAATGATTTAGAGAGCTAAAATTTCAAAATTTTCTGGCGCTTCGCGCCATTTGATAAATTATGGTTTTAATAATCAAAAACGACTACAGAATTCGCTAAAATGCTCTACTGAAGGAAGGAAATTCAAGTTTTAACATAAATAACGTATACTGATCGTGAAATTTCTTGTAGAGCGCGAAATTTTTATACAAAAAGTGCATCAAACACCGCTATTGCATATGTACATAAAATTTTCTACTTAAAAAAACACTGATTTTCCAACACAGGCGCTCTATTTTTAACGTTTTTAGACCTCCCAAAAAACGTGGAAAAAAGGTTGGAAAAAGTGGAAAAAAAATTTTGGGTTGGTCTATAATGTCAACCAAGTCTCTGGGGAAACAAACGGTGTTTGCAAAGCGCCTATAAACATTTTTTTAGATATATTCCAAAACGTAAGGATTTGCTTGCTACTGAAGTACATACAATTAGTAATAAAGTATTATTTATTTTTTCAAAAGACATTGCAAACAGGGCTCTTTTCAGAAATTTTTGATGATGCAAGTGCAACTGAAAATTGGCGGTCACTGTTTTAAGCACAGAAACTGTTTTTTCGAATAATGTGTATTGTAAACAATGCGACCTCTTTAGCTTAGGCCCTTGAGCAGTATATGTAAAATTATCTGTTCTCTGTTCAGGATAGCCGATTAGTGCCTTTGTATAATATATTAGTGTAGATACACATGTTATAATTTAAATTTCCTTTGTCGAAAGAAACTGCCATTGTAAATGTTAGCTCAGGCGAATCCAGCGGTGAAATTGAAACCACAGCACAAAAACGGTGCGAATTTGTTCAGGCCTATCGTAAGGACTGGAGAAGATTTCTGAATTGAAAGGTACCCATTTGTGAAATTAGACAAGACACAGAATATATATATGAATGAATGAATGAAATAATTTATTACTGAAACGCGACAATTACGAATTCGCCTGAGCTAACAATAGATCCTATCTGAGTTGAATAAGTGCTACAGATTGTGATATTTTGTTTTCAAACATTTCTGTTTCCTTGGTAGCCGAAATAAGACATCTATTGTTTTTGTGCTATTCTTTATTAGTTTCTAAATCCTTGATTAAAAGTATTTGACACTAGCAGGTTTCAGGTTTACTTTGTATAGTCTTCTACATAATTAAGTTTTGGAGGTCCCTTTAAGTATTAAAGTGCAAAATCTGGTTGATGCTGTGATCACTGTTCGTTATGCCTTTATCTTATGGAATATATCTCTTTCTAGCTTTAAGCCATCAAAACAGATGTTGTTGCGCTTTACGGATTCTATTTACATGACCAAAAATGTAGCTTCTGATGAAGATCAGGAATCTGTTATTGAATGTTTGTCAGCTGTTGATGTTGAATAAAATGTTATACTTTGTGGTGCAGCATTAGTCTTCCATTATTTTTGCATCCGCCTGTATAATGCAGATATGCTCCATGAGCTTTTTGTGAGAGAATAATGTTCATTATTCAGCCTTGAGTGTCCTTAGGATTAACAGGCAAGAGTTCAGAATAAAATAGTTGGGTGAAACAAGGTAAATTGGCCTGAGCATGCTTGATATGCATGTGTACATACAATTGTAGATCTGCTGTACAACCTTTCCTGCAAAATATGAGCCAGGAGAATTTTCAGGAGAATCAAAATATTTTCAGGAGAATTGCAGGAGAATTTTCCCCTAATTTGACCTCTGTGCAGGAGAATCTGAATCTTGGGACCTGGCAACACTGGACTGAGGAGTCAATCATTCGCAGCTTGTGTCCTTCTATATCAACTGCTAATGTCTCGATGAATCTATTCGTCCGTGCCTTTTTTTATTCTTTAAATGCCAAGCTGCACCCATGTTGAAAAATCAATGTTTTATAAAATTGTATGTACTTATGTTGACAGTGATTTGTACAGTTTGAAATGAAATGAAATGAAGAAGAAGAAAGAAATTTTGAAGAAAGAAATTTTATTACTAATACCAACTGATAAAATACAAAATGACAAGATACATAATGCAATTATGAATTAGTAAAGGGACATGCGAGTCAATGGAATGACAAGTTTTACGAATTTATAAATTATAAAATTATTTTTAATTTCACGGGGAGAGTAAGTTAAGAATATGGTACTTTCAGGATACAATGAAATAAACTTCAGAAGAGCGGATTTTTTGCTCAGTACTTAGAACATGTTGGAAGGAGGCGCGGAAAAAATATTCATCCGTCTATGATCAATATTACAAAAGCTATGGGTTTCGTTAATTAGTCTCTTCTTGACCTTCGAAGGGCAGTAATTATATGCAGTCAATTGCAGGTAATATAGCACACAATGTAAAATTATATGCAGTCAAAAACCAGCGGCCTAGACTGCAGGTAATATAGCACACCACGGAAAATTATATGCAGTCAAAACCAGCGGCCTAGACTGCAGGTACAGGGTTGGCCTGGCCGGGCATGGTTTTTTGGTTTTTTGTTTTTTTTTGGTTTTTTATGTTTTTAATGGTTTGAAAATCGGCCTGGTTTTTTTTGTGGTTTTTTTGGTTTTTTAAGTCGATGTTAAAAAATGTCGCAAGATTCACATTTCATCATTTGTAAACATGTGCAAATAGTACTCTTTACTCTAGCATAGAGTAGGAGTAACATAAGAATATGGCACTTTCAGAATACTTACAAATAAACATCAGAAGAGCGGATTTTTTTGCTCAGTACTTAGAACATGTTGAAAGAAAGCGCGGAAAAAAATTTCATTTGTCTATGATCAATATTACAAAAGCTATGGGTTTCTTCAATTAGTCTCTTCTCGAACTAAGCAAGCATCTTCTCGACCTAACTATTTGAGGATTCAAACAGCTGAATGCAGAATCACACGTAGATACCCAATTTATGTCGACCTACAGTGGTCGCCATGAAAGATGACGTGCCATCACCCTCAGAATTATAATGGATGGTGCGTCGCGAGCGCCGGTTGCGTCCATCATGCGCCATCATCTCTTTTTTTCTATTAAGTGCTATTAACCTCCATCATCCCGTTAGTCTGCACGTGCGGACGGCGCAATTTAGCTATTAATAGCACCAACAAGAAGGAAACGCGCCAGCATTCACGTGCGCTGCTTCCTTGTTGGCGCTATTAATAGCTAAATTGCGCCGTCCGCATCGCCAGATTAACGGGATGATGGAGGTTAATGGCGCTTAATAGAAAAAAAGAGATGATGGCGCATGATGGACGTAACGCGGCGCTCGCGACGCACCATCCATTATAATTCTGAGGGTTGATGGCGCGTCATCTTTCATGGCGACCACTGTAAGCATCTATACATCGACCTGAGCATCTATACATCGACCTAAGCATTTATACATCGACCTAAGCATCACTGTTTTTTTTTTGTACGAGCCTCTTTTGTACACGTACAAAGATCTCCGGAAAAGTCTTTGTACGAGCGAAAAATTTTTTGTACATATAACGTATAGATATGCAATTGAATGTACACATTTTTACATACTAATAGATTGTTATCTGTGACCCGCACGCTTCGCAAAAGGTGTAACCTTGTTTTAAATTCAGCTGGTTATATTAGTTCGGCCCGAAACGCCAAAATTTTCATGAGTCTTAGGTTGAAATTACACATAAAATTCGACTCAGCAAGTTAAAATGACTTGTGTTACACAATTATAAATAATAAGCGGTTGCAATGTGCTGACTGAATCTCATGATAGACACCAATTTGCTTATGAATTTAATGCAACGCAAAGATAAAAGAGTCAATTTTATCTTCAAACGGCAGAAAACAGTGCAAAGTTGTTTAATACTTCTTTTTCTACATAAAATCTTTATAAAACAGTGGAAATAGATGTAAAAGATGCTTCAATCAGTACAAAGATGCTTACAGATAGATTTTGGAGAGTTAAATGCCCGCGCTTGGAGCTAAATAGAATGTAATTATGATACTCGGCGCGAAGCGCCGAAAATTTTTAGAAAGTTTGCTAAAAAATACTCCAAAAACGTTAAAATTACTATTACTTTGCCCCAAAAAGTCTTTGTACATTGTACAAAGATGGCTCCGAAAAATCTTTGTACGAGCCTCAAAATCTTTGTCTCGTACAAAAAAAAAAACAGTGCTAAGCATCCATATATCGACCTAAGCATCTATACATCGATCTGAGCATCTATACATCGACCTAAGCATCTATACATCGACCTGAGCGGGAGCGACCTCGACCTAAGCAGCTTGAAACACCTTTTCAGATATACTAAGCCTAAGCCTGAGTATACATAATAGAAGCAAAAACTTAGATTTTCGTATATCTTATCGAGTAAAACCGAAAAAACATGAAAAAAATATGAAAACTTTTTTAAGTTTTTAAAATTTCAAACAGCTTTTCGCGCCTTTTTTCTTTTTTCTCCTTCATTGCTATGCTTCCTTCCGTAATTTCAGCCCATATTATTTAAAGTCCTTGGATCGAGCCGTTTAATCGTCCCACCCAAGACTCAAATCGAGAGTCGCCTGCAACTTTGCAAGTATGGCTCAGATTTTCACCAAATTTTTTTCCGCACTTCAATTTATCATGTTCCATCATTTTGGCAAAAAAATTTTGGCATTCCGTATTCGTTTTGCACCTTTTCAATAAGTACCATATTCTTAAGTTTAGCCCATAGGGTAGACTAATTATTCATGGAATAAACGGCATGAAATAGTTTATTTTCATTTTGGTTGAACTTTTTTTTTGTAAGAGAGACGTAATTATAATCGTATAATGTAATGATAATCCAGGCACGTAGCTGACCCTCCAATTTTGGGGGACCAACTTATTTTGGGGGGACCAAATGCCAAAAAGGCCAAAAACGGCCAAAAATTGCAATAAAAAATTGAAATTTTTCCAGTTTCTAAAAATTTGTGGGGGGGGACATGTCCCCCCAACCCCCCCCCCACAGCAACGTGCCTGATGATGATTATGTATTTGTTTGTGTGTAGAAATTGTTCACTTTTGTTATTTTTCCTGAATAATTGGTTAGGCAACTCGTGCCTGTTCTTTAGTTTAGTGGTTTTTAATCATAATCAAGCATTTAAACACTTATACTCACGACTAAGATATAAAAACCAAAATTTATCCATGAAAAAACCATAAAAAACCATTTAAAAAACCATTAAAAAACCATAAAAAACCATAAAAACCAAAAAACCAAAATATCGGAAATTTTCAAACTTTGGTTTTTTCCAACCCTGTGCAGGTAATATAGCACACAAGGCAAAATTATATGCAGTCAAAAACCAGCGGCCTAGACTGCAGGTAATGCAGCACACAACGTAATATTATATGCAGTCGAAAACCAGTGGCCTGGACTGCAGGTAATATAGCACACAATGTGATATTATATGCAGTCAAGTTGAATGCTTAATGATATGGGAAGTTGGCGCTTCGCTCGCATTTTAAACTGTATTAGATGGTTTTAGAAGGCACTTTTATGTGGGATGGTCTGGCAGATTTGCTCCCTCACTAGGGAATGTTTTTTTACGCTGACATGGGTAGCAGCTTCAATAGCTGCCCTGTCACCCATTAGCGCATTTTGATGGGCCAGCGTAAGCTCTTGTCCTGCATGATAGATATTGAGTAGTTGTTGCTGTTCTTGTCCCTCATTCTGAGGAATTGTTTTATTGTAGTAGAAATAAAATACTTCGCAAATGTGTACGTACCAACAGGAAAGTAAAGTACATGCCTTCGTGGTCTACATACTTTATTTTTAGCCACTTTTGCCCTTTTCTTGCGTTTAAATGTAATTTTATAGCTAGCTAAACAACCATTGCGTCAATTATTGGACATAATTTGACATCATAAGATTCTCGAAGCATTTTATTTCTACTGCAGTAAAACCATTCCCCAGAATGAGGACAAGAGCAGCAACAGCTACTTAATATCTATCAAGCAGGACCAGAGCTTACGCTGGCCGATCAAAACGCGCTATTGGGTGACTGGGCAGCTATTGAAGCTGCTACCCATGCAGTGCAGAAAAACATTCCCTAGCGAGGAAGCAAATTTTCCAGACCATCTCAAATAAAAGTACCTTCTAAAACCATCTACTACAGGTTAAAATGCGAGCAAAGCGCCAGCTTCCCATATGAATATGCACTCAACTTGACTGCATATAATATCTTATTGTGCACTATATTACCTGCAGTCCAGGCCGCTGGTTTTTGACTGCATATAATTTTACATTGTGTGCTATATTACCTGCTGTCCAGGCTGCTGGTTTTTGACTGCATATAATTTCACATTGTGTGCTATATTACCTGCAGTCTAGGCCGCTGGTTTTTGACTGCATATAGTTTTACATTGTATGCTATATTACCTGCAGTTGACTGCATATAATTACTGCCCAAGCATCTACTCGACCTAAGTATTTGAAGATTTAAACAACTGAATGCAGAATCACATGTAGATACCCAATTTCACATCGATATAAGCATCTATACATCGACCTAAGCATCTATACATCTACCTAAGCATCTATACATCGACCTAAGCATCTATACATCGACCTAAGCATCTATATATTGACCTGAGTGGGAGCGATTCGACCTAAGCAGCTTAAAACACGTTTTCAGATATACTAAGCCTAAGCCTAAGTATATTAGAAGCAAAAACTTAGATTTTCCTATATCTTATCAAGTAAAACCGAAAAAACATGCGAAAAAATGAAAATTTTTTAAATTTTTTCTAAAATTTCAAATAGCTTTCCGCGCCTTTTTTCTTGTTTCTCCTTCATTACTATGCTTCCTTCCATAATTTCAGCCCATATTATATATTTCTGACAAATGTGTAAGTCCTTGGATCGAGCCATTTAATCGTCCCACCCAACACTCCAATCGACATTTGCCTGCAACTTTGCAAGTATGGTTCAGATTTTCACCAAATTTTTTTCCGCGCTTCAATTTATCATGCTCTACCAGTTTGACACAAAAATTTTGGCATTCCGTATTCCTTTTGCTCCTTTTCTAAAAGTACCATTTTCTTAACTTTAGCCATTTTATGGATTTACAATTTTTTTAAATAAGATAATTTATCACTGAAAACGCAACAATTACAAAGGATGTAAAAGAGTAAAAAATGTACGGTCAATAGAATAACAGCGTACAGCAAAAGGCGCGAGCGACTCATGAAAATGACGATTTAAGCCTGCCCTCTAATAAATTTGGAGGCAGTAATTATTTGCGGTCAACTGCAGGTAATATAGCACACAATGTAAAATTATATGCAATCAAAAACCAGCGGCGTAGACTGCAGGTAATCATAGCACACAATGTAACATTATATGCAGTCAAAAACCAGCGGCCTAGACTGTAGGTAATATAGCACACAATGTGATATTATATGCAGTCAAGTTGAATGCTTATTGTTATGAGAAGCTGGCGCTAGTGATCGACCGGGGCGACTTTTTTGGCCGGGGCCGGGGCGGTACCGGGGCTGGAAACAAATCCCCGGCCCGGGGCCGGGGCCGGGGCTGGCCGGGGTCAGACAAGGAAAATATTATTGCATGACACATACTTGGGGTGGGGGGCATAGGAAAGAAATAATGAGCGATTGCTCCATTCAGTAGTAAATGGCTTTTCATATCAAGTTTTATTACTATTTATGTCACAAGAAACAAATTTAGTCTAGTGTTTCATTGTCTGAATCATCAATAAGGTCTATGTCGCTGCTATTAGCACACTCTGTCTCATTCGAATCTTAGCTACGGCTACTGCTGCTGTAGCAATTGGATGCAATAGGTATTGGATGTAATAAATGAGACATCACACATTCCCATATGGGGGAGGGGTATTACCCCCTCAGGGTCCAAGACACAAGTCACTGTCAGACGATTTTTGGTGAAAACCTTTTGAATTTTTTGAACTTAATTTTTTAGTATGGCTAAAGTGTACCTAACTATTAGAATTTCACGAAGTGATACATTATTTTATTATGTGAGCTAGAGTAAATAGATAAACTATCACTTTAAAACATGCATGTAATCGCTTAAAATTTTATGAGGTTCCCTCAGTATACCTACATGTAACGGCTGGAAATCTAGGGTAGGGGTCCCGCGCCATTTTTAGAAGGAGGGGTTAGCGACTAGATCAAAAATGGTAAAAACACATAAAAATAGCCAAAAAAGCACAGGCTTTCGCCAAAAAATGGGGGAGGGTGGTTAAATATTTTCTGACTTTCAAGGAAGTTCGGGGCTTCAAAGCGGAGATGGGGGATGGCCCAAATCCTCTGTCACATGTATATTCCTCGGCTATTTTCAGGGGAAGGGGGTAAGCGGCTCCATTTTTGCAGCCGCTTACCCCCTTTGAAAATCTTCAAAATGGTAAAATTTTCAATAAGGAATTCTACACCTTTTTACAGTTTTTGTTCTTCAAAAATCTTTGTACATGTACAAAGACGGTCCTGAAACGTCTATGTACATCAGCAAAAATCTTCCCGAATACAAAAAGACCGTGCTTCTAAATGGGATAATTCGGCCTGAATTTAGTTGATAGTTCGGCGCGAAGTGCCGAAATTTTTATGAGCTTCTGATGGAATTCACACATAAAACTCGACTGAGAAAGCTAAAACAACTTGTACTACAAAAATGAGAAATATTACAAAAATTGTAATATGCGAATTAAATCTTGTAATAAGCAACACTGCGCTTAGAATGGAAAAATGGAAAAATGTCAAATATTCAGGAACCCAAAAATTAGCCAAATACACTACTAAAGGTCGAAAAACTAAGTTCTACTACCACACTGAAATCGTTACTGTACCATATTAAAGTATACAAAAATTTGCATGTACAAAAGAGTGTTTTTTGTATTCGCCAAAGATTTTTCCCGATGTACAAAGACCAGGACTATCTTTGTACATGTACAAAGATTTTTGGGAAGATAAAAACTGTAAAAAGGTATAAAATTCCAAAAATTTTTCGGCATTTCCCTCCGATATGAAAAATTGTCTGCCCTATACATCTTTTAAATGGCAAAATTTAAATTTAGAATGCAGAAATGTCAAATTTTTAGGCGCTTCGCGCCGTTTCGAGACAATTTTAGTAATTCTTGGCGTTAGAAACTCAGAAATTAGCTAAAATATACAATTAAAAGTCAAAAGACCCTGTTTTGCCACTAATTTTCTGGTCCTCCAATTTGGGATTTCACCCCTCCCTCAACTCTGGACCCTAGGAAACTATTTGAGACATATTTAGTTTATCGGATCGGACGCAATTCTGCAGCGTAGTTTATATTCGCCTATAATTAACCTCGGTCCTAATAACTATTACACAGGAAACGCGTTTTAAAGCACACGGTTCCCATTCAAATGAATGTAAAAGTGTTTTTTGTAGAAATAGTTTGTTAAAAACGTACAATTTCTAACTAGAAATAGAACGTATTTGTCAACTCTAAATCTTTTAGCCATAGCTATGAATGAATGAGTTAAAAGTAGCATTTAGTTTAAATAAGTTAAGTGGAGGAATCGAAAATATGCAGATTTTCCTGAACATTCATTCATTAAAAGCTCATTTATACACAGTAGAAAACTTATGACAAGGACTAAGTAAGTATACATATGGTCTAATCAGTACAGTTCTCAAAATTAACACTTGCTCATTGATAAATAAGTGCCAGTATCACAGCCTGTACAAAATACGAATTACACTAAATTTTTCCCCGGCCCCGGCCATTTTTTGACCTTGCCCCGGCCGGGGCCGGGATGCTGAAAAATGGCCGGGGATTGCCGGGGCCGGGGCCGGGGCCCCGGTCGATCACTAGCTGGCGCTTCGCTCGCATTTCAACCTGTAGTAGATGGTTTTAGAAGGCACTTTTATTTGAGATGGTCTGGCAGATTTGCTTCCTCACTAGGGAATATTTTTTGCGCTGCATGGGTAGAACACTCAATAGCTGCTCAGTCACCCATTTGCGCATGCTGATGGGCCAGCGTAAGCTCTGGGGCATACATACATACACACATATCTGATCAATCCGGAATAAATTTATAACTGCACAATTACAGGGTGGTTCAAACAGAGCACATAAAATCATAAACAGACTAGCACTATCACAGCCAATTCATCTTATGATGTCAAATCATGTCCAATAATTGACACAATGGTTGTTTAACCAGCTATAAAATTACATTTAAACGCAAGAAAAGGGCAAAAATGGCTAAAAATAAAGTATGTAGACAGCGTAGGCATGTATCTTACTTTCCTGTTGGTAGGTACCTACATATTTTCGAAGCATTTCATTTCCACTACTGTAAAACAATTCCCCAGAAGGAGGACAAGAACGACAACAGCTACTCAATATCTATTAAGCAGGACCAGAGCTCATGTTGGCCCGTTAACGTGAGCTAATGGGTGACTGGGAAGCTATTGAGTCTGCTACCCATGCAGTGCAAAAAAACATTCCCTAGTGAAGAAGCAAATCTGCCAGATCATCTCAAATAAAAGTGCCTTCTAAAGCCATCTACTACAGGTTGGAATGCGAGCAAAGCGCCAGCTTCCCATATCAATAAGCATTCAACTTTACTGCATATAATATCACATTGTGTACCATATTACCCGCAGTCCAGGCTGCCGGTTTTTGACTGTATATAATTTTACATTGTGTGCTATATTACCTGCAGTCTAGGCCGCTGGTTTTTGACTGCATATAATTTTACATTGTGTGCTATATTAACTGCAGTTGACTGCAAATAATTACTGACAAATTTGGATAAGAATATAGATTTGAATATATTTAAGTTAGGGGAAGAAACTACAAAATCAGGTAGGTGATTCTAAACAGAGACATATTTATAAAAAATCAGATGTTTGTAAATTAGAACGGACAAGAGGAACAACTAGCTTGAAACGATTTGTGCAGCAAGTAGTATTTTTATTAAGCACAAAAAATCTGTCATGGAAAGACAAGATTTTTGACTAATAATTTGGTACATCATACATAAGCAAATATGCAGGGGACGTAATTCTAATTGACACAAGTTAAGTTGGTTAAGGCGTTCGTCGTAAGAAAGAGGGCCATGATATCCAATTGTGTATTTAGTAAATTTATGCTGAAGAGCCTCCAGCCTGTTGATATCACTAATATAAGTGGGATTCCATAAAGCACACGAATATTCAAGGATCGGTCTGACGTAAACAATGAAGGCCTTAACGAGATTATTTTTATCATGCAAAAAGAAGGATTTTCTGATTAAGATGGATCTCAAGAAAGCTTTCTTGATTACACTGCTATAATGCTCCTTAAATTTTAGGTTTTGCGAAATTAGCATGCTTAAGTCGTGAACATAGATAGAATCGTCTGTAATAACTTTTGTATTGAGTGTATATGACAATATAGGATTATTTTTGCCCAAATATAGGGCTGTGCATTTAGAATATGATATTGGTAAACATTTTTTGTTGGCCAAAATATAAATTCTATCTGCATAAGAAATTTTCCGCTTTACTAGGAATGTAACGATCAGTAATATGTTATTTCTGTTAAAACTTGATTTTCTTACCTTCATTAGAACATTTTAGCCGATTTCTGAAGTCGATTTTGGCAATAGAAGACTCAATAATTGATCAATCACCTACCTGAGGGCTGGCAAAAACCAAGATTTGAAAATTTTGCGCTTTGGGTTTTCGGGGTTTTGGTGAGTTTTTGGGGTTTTTTCGTGGGTTTTTACTGATACACACCAGAGTTGTCTATATACACTTACAAACATTGACTTGGCTTACTTTGTGACATTTAAAGGACCCAAAATAAAAAATAGGACAAGATATTCCTATCATCACAATCATCAGTATCCATCATGGTTGGATCACAAAGCTGATTGGAATTGGTTTTAATGAACACTAGCTTTCGGACTGTATCAGTGCTCAGTGAATTTATCAATTTTGAATGGACAAAACCAAAAATGGACAAATCGAAGGTTGAAAAATTTTATTCCAATGAGGCCGTGGAAACTGCCAGTGTAAATAACTATGTACTAAGTATAAAAGTTAGACATGAAACATTGGAAAATTACACTACACATGAAACTTACAATAATAAATATGTACTTATGTAATTTATGTATAAGAGGTTAGACTACTGGATTGGGTGCCTGCATCTCAGAATACCAAAAACCCAACAACCCAAAAACCCAAAAACCCACTAATGCCAGCTCTGCCTACCTGTTGCGCGAAGCGTCAGGAAAAATTGAATTTCTACCACTCTAAAACGCCTTTTTCGCATTATAAATTGGCCAAATCGGCGCAGCCTAAACATCAATAAGACAATTAATAAAATTTGACAAGTTAACTCTCTAACACGCATTTTTTGTGTTGCAAAACCGTGCAGGAGATGAGAATTTTCTGCATTGGTGTAGCTGGTTCACTTATGTATTTAGATAGCCACGTTGTAATATAGCAAGTTAGTATCCACTGAAAGCTGCCACCTAGCTGGTTCAATTCAGGTCAAATCGAAAAGATAAGGCAGTGCTCGGATCGTTCCTATAGATTCATGTGACTGACCAAAATGTTGGTGCTAGTGTTTAAAATAAGCCTTAGTAATGGGATGCGTCTCACGTCACTCGCTTCACTTGCTCCGCTCGTCACATCCGATTACTCAGGCTTATTTTAAACGCTGGCACCAACAGTTTGATCAGTCCATGATACTAAGCCTTAGCCTAATCGGCAGGTAACCAATGCAAAACAATTCAAATACCTTGCATTCTTTATCAAAACAAACCAGCGTTAGTCGATTGGTTATGGTTCTGGACTTTGGAGCAAGAGGTCCACGTTTCGAAGCTGGCTGCCAGCAACTTTCTTTCATTTCTTCAGATGCTACCGACTGCATACATACACCCTTACAATATGTCTATGTTAATACATATGTGAACCAGCTACATGAATGCCGAATTTTCTATCACAGTGAAGCTCTAGAGCAAGTTGTCGATAAAAAAGCTGCAATCGACTCGGTGTGGCTTAAACATTAACAACAAGTAATATAATCAAATCAATCCGGCGCGAAGCGCCGAAAAATTCTGCAAATTCAGCTCTTTAGGACGCATTTTGCATATAAAAACTATGCAAATCCCTGCAGAAGATGAGGATTTTCAATTACAGTGACGTTTTAGAGTAACTTGTCGATTAAAATGCTGCAATCGGCGTGGCATGGCGCAGCTCAAACATTAATAACAAGTATGAATTAAATCGATCTGGTGCCCGGAAAATTTGGCAATTTTACCCCTCCAAAACGCATTTTTGCATTACAAAAATTTCCACAAATGCCAACCAAGCTCAAAAAGTTTTTCCATTCCCAAAATTTTGATTTAAAAATAAACCAAAAAGTGGAGAAAAACGGTGGTTGCCAGCACACGTGGACATGGGGGAGGGGGGGTTGGGGGTATGCACGCCCCACAAGGCCCAATACCCCACAGAAATCAAAATACCCCTAGAATTCAATTTTTGCAATTTTTCTCTTTTTTCGCATCTTTTTGAGGCGGATAGGTAGTGCTCGATGAGAAACATTGAAAAATGGTGTTTTTACGCCATACCACCATTTGTAAGACCATTTTTTGACCTTTGAAAAATCTTGCATCTCTTCCTAAGAATTTCAGTGCTGCCCAACTATGGTTGCCAGGTTGCTTGCTAGTCACCGTTTTTCCCGCATTCAGGGATTTGAACCGAAATTTTGAGATGCGGACAAAATTTTGGGCTCGGTTTACTTTGTGGAAAATTTTTCTAATGTATAAATGCGCTTTTCTAGTTCAGAAAAGAGAAAATGCGCAAAAACACAAGAAAATTGGCCTTTCCTTTCATTTAAAATAGAATTATGTGTCCTTGTAAAGAAAGGTTAAACAAAGCGGAGAATAAATATATTGGTACGCAAACATTTTCGCACTTTTACTATTATGTTCAACAAGCATGTGCAGTTTCATTCAATGAACTAATAGTGCATTAAATCACTAAAGTGCTGTGAAGTGCTGGATTATTTTAACAGATTCAAGCTCTTAAATTCATTGAATCTGTATAACAATAAATAATAATGACTCGGCGCGAAGCGCCGGAAACTTTTGACGTTTGTGCCTTTTTAAACTCAATGTTCTGGACACATTGCGCCAGAAAAATCAACATAATTTCTGAAAAATTCCGGGGGCATGTGCCTCAATTCCCCCGGCTATGCCTGTGATTCCGCAGTAATTTCGGCGCACTTCATAATGGAAAATATGCGAACATGTATGTACGTCTTAACAACATGGCGACCAGGCGTACTTTTTATGAAATATCGCGAGTGTCGAGTTTAACATATTAATTTTGCTAGTGAATGAATCGTCCTTGTTCCGAATTTATTTGCTATTTATACAATTCTTCTATGTACCAACAAATAAAATGCTATATTTCACCCCTGAAAAGGTTCAACCCCGACTCGAAAAATCATGCCCCCAGTTGGGGGTCGGGGTCGGGGTTTAGGCCGGGGTTTTTCGGGGTCGAGGTCGGGGTCGGGGTCCTCGCACGATCACTGTAATTGTATCATAACATAATTATTTTATATTTATTATAATTATATAATTTAATTATTTTATATTTGTTATTGCGCCGATTACAGCACTTTTGTCGACAACTTACTCTACAACTTCACTTTAATTAAAAATCATCATCTACTGAACGTTTTTGACTAATTTTTGTAATGCAAAAATGCGTTTTAGAAGGGACAGAATGTCGAAGTTATCAAGTACTTATTATTGAAGTTTCTGCCGCGCCGCGCCAATCATAGCTCTTTTATCGACAACTTGTTCTGGAAAGTTACTGTGATTGAAAATCCTCATCTTCTGCACGGATTTTTGGACAATTTTTGTAGTGTAAAAATGCGTTTTAGAAAAATAAAATGTCAAAATTTTCCGGCTCCTCGCGGGCCGGATCGGACAATTTTTGTAATGCAAAACTGTGTTTTAGAGAGGTGAAGTTTCAAATTTTTCTGCGCTTCGCGCCATTTAGATAAATTGACTTTTAAGTTTGCATTCTTCGATGAGACTCCTGAAATCGGCTAAAGTGCATCAGTGAAGATCTGAAAACGCACTTTCAGGATACAGAACATATTACCGATTGTTACATTAATTGCAGTACTTACGCTAAATTTACAATAACAAAATGTTCAAAAATTCGTTTCGGGTTTTGCCATTTTATGTAGGATGAACTTTTTGCAAAAAAACATTAGCTTTTCAACATGAGCGCTCGATTTTTGAACGTTTTTTAGACTCCATAAAAATGTGAACCAAAATTTCAAATGTGGAAATAATTTCGGGTATGGTTCACATTGTGAAACGAATCGCTATGGAAAAAGGTGTTGGTAGTTTTGCTACCATTTTGGTATTTCTTATGGCTTTAAACACAGAATAATAATTTTTAGGCACCCAAATCATCTTTTTGGCGTTTTTGAGCAATTTCGGTAGCTTTTGAAATTTTGACCTAGTTAATCTCACCCTGTATGTGTGTGAATGTGATGTGATGTGAGTTGTAAATGTGGTTTGATGTGATGACAGTAATACCTTATCACCAGGCCCGTATCCAGGATTTTGTTTGGGGGGGACACAAGGGGACCAAAGGATAAATTGATGATGAAATTTTTACGACCACAGAGCTGGACACTTGGCAAATTATGCTACATAGGCACCTAAAATATGTTGAGAATCTAAGGGATAACCTCTCTTTTGGGGCTGAGGGTCTGGCGTGGCTCGCTTAAGCGCCTCCAGCGGGGTCCGGGCATAGCCCTGAAAAATTTTGAAAAAGTGCGCCCTAAAGTTGAATCTTTACTTTAAGCCTTTCATAAAACCAGCGTAATTTTGATTCTGAAATCGGTCTAGAAGTAAGCATACTTCATCACTAAAATTATTTATCGTCGCCAAAAAATGTCTATCCTTCTCGCTTCTTGCACGCATCTCCTTTGCTGCGTTAAACCCGCAAAAAGCAGAAGACATAAGTGCAAAATATGCTTTAGGTCGTATAAAGGTAGAATATGGAGTGTTTTGACCGCGCGTTTGAGGCTAAATATAACAACAAATAATTTTTAAATCCGGCTAATTTTAGATATTTTCTGCTTTAAAAGCAAAGGGAGAGTAAATGAAAGAATCGTTCTAAAATTTCATCGCGGGGGGGGGGTTCGTGCTCCTCCTGGGTACGGGCCTGAATATTTTATCAATGTCATCTTTTTACATTGACTAACAGACCTAAGGATGAATTCCTGGAAAAATTTATGATAAAATGTTATGTAAAGCATCGTACAATACAATACAATACTTTATACAGATAAACATAAAGCAAAAGTGTCATAAAGAAAGGCAATGTAGTGAATATACATATATGAATAAGGAAATCATGGACAAACAGGCTATCATTTAATTGCGCTCAATTATTTATTAACTAGCAAAGAAAAATGCTCCGATGGAACAAAAAAGATGAATATACTTGGAATTGTGGATTATTGAGGATGTAAAAGGAGGGGACTAAGCTGAATTCGCAAAATCTGCTAAAAATCACACTTTCTCTATGCAATGTAAAAAATCGAAGTACATTCTGCGGCTAACAATTTAAAATCAATTTTTAACCATAAAAATGATTAAAAAAGCAGCACAATAGCTATGCAGTAGCTATGGGAAATGATATTGAGTAAACTAGCAGTCCTGCTAAGCCAATTGAATGAAATAGCAAACATTGATGCATCCAAGACAATTGAAGAAATTATTGGTTTAAAATAATAGGAAACGCGTAAGTTGACTTGAAACAGGCTGAATGTAGTTTTACTAGCATGCCCGTAACGATTGTGTGCACGAATCAATCGGCCCCTGCTTTGCTTTCTGTAATGCTTATAACAAAATAAAACAAGTTTAAGTACAATTCCACTTAGTTTTCTATCAATGAGGATACGAAGCTAGTCAGCGTTGCTACTTGCTAGCAATTTAAAAAAGTAAACATTACACTTTTTTAGAGGCCGCAGAATATGCTTCGATTTTTTGCGTTGCTTAGAGAAAGTGTGATTTTTAGCAGATTTTGCGACTTTGGGTAGCTTTTTCCTAGTCCCCTCCTTTTACAGCCTTAATAATCCACAATTCCAAGTATATTCATCTTTTTTGTTCTATCAGCGTATTTTTCTATGCTAGTACCCTACATTTAATTAGCCTGATTTGAGTGCATCAGTCAGTAAATACATACAGTAACATGCCACAATAATGACAGCAGTACAAGAAAGCGGAAAACAATATTGTTCTTAACATCAGCATTATCCTTTTTAAACAAGACAACCTTACATTATTTAAACAGACCAAAGTTTTTCGGCATAAACTTTACAAAAATATCAAGTGTAAGGAACACTAACGCTCAGATTTCGAAGTAAAATAAATTTGTAGTGTAAACTAAATATTAACAACAAATGAATAGTGCAAACTTTACACAACTACTAGGTGTAGAGAGCACTAACAGTCAGATTCCCAATTCTGATTTTACGTAAGACATTTTGAAAAAAAATTAAGCTTCCGCAAGGCTGTAGAACTAAAGTTAATATGCAGTGTAAACTTTACACAACCACAGAATGTAAAGAAGATTTTTGTCGGATTCATCATTCTAATATTACTCTGATATTACGATTAAGATTTATGAAAAAATAGAGTCTCCACAATGACTGAAGAACAAATAAAGATAAGTTGTAAACTACTTTACACCACTGTTGAGCGTAAGCAAACGCGCTCAACTGGCGTCTCACATTTGATTCCTGGTACATTTTTAGACTTTAGGAAAAATCAGGCTTCTGCAAGGCTCTAGAACTAGACTTAATATGCAGTGTAAACTTTATACAACCACAGAGTGTAAAGAAAATTTCAGTCGGATTCGATTTCTGTTATACTCTGATATCACGATCAACATTCATGAAAAAATTAAGTCTCCACAATGGCCCGAGGACAAATAAATATCAGATGTAAACCACTTTACACCACTCTTGAGTGCAAACAAACTGGCGTATCACATTTAGTTTCTGGTATATTTATAGACTTGAGATTATGTCCAGACTCATAACCCAGAAGTTGGCAGAAAAAATCAAGACAGAAACACGTTTAACTCCCCCATATTTTGACTTAACACCTCCCGAAAATGCTAAATATGGATGTAAACAAAGCAATTCGCTGTGACGCATACCCCTTAGAAGTAATTTATTTTTATCCTATTCGACCTCGCCCGACTACTGAACAGAGAAAGTGGCGAACAAAAAAATGGGCAAATACGTATTTTCCACTGACCACCACATTGTAAACTTTAAAAATCTGAACTTAATGCTCCATCGAGTGTAAATAAATTCGGTTCGAGTCAGTTTGTAGCCCTTTGATTGTAGTATTTTTTTATGTGTCAAACTTATGTCCCGCAAAATATTTGATATGATTTACCAATCAAAATACGAAAAAAAAACTGATTTTTCGCCAATTTTACACCTCAGATTTCGAACTTACACCCCTATAAACAACTCAATATTACATTTTTGAAGGCGGCTTGCTTCGACGTGTAGCCCTTAGAAGTTACTTTATTTTAATTTTATTCAATTCATCCCGACTCATAATCGAAAAAGTTGACACAGAAATCTTGGACAAAATCTGTTTTTTACTCATTCACTAGAGTGTAAAGTTTTAACCCCTGGTACTAACTGCGCATTGATTGTAGAAAAGTTTGCTGGTAAGCACAAGATAGCCTTTGATCCGTAGTACATTTCTGTCAAAAAAATTTCTTTAAACTCATAATCGAAGTTGTTGGCAGACATAAACAAGTCGAAAGCTCGACCAAAATGTGTTTTTCCACCCCTAGATTTTCGCACTCTTTACACTCCCATTCGAGAACTAGGCGAATTTCAAAAAACAAAAAAAGTTTCATCTGCAGAATTCCTTCCTCTACAAATCTATGCCATTAAATTGTTTGAAGAGTCAATACTGAGTTGTCCACAAGCCCGGTAAAAAACACCCAAAATTCGCTGTATGTTATAACGTTACGTCAAAACTTGACACCTTCTTTACACAGTCAGCTTTGAATGTAAAGAACAACAAAAAAGGCAGCAGCGAATTTTTTTATTATC
The DNA here is from genome assembly GCA_036768485.1 of Mermis nigrescens. NCBI lineage: Eukaryota > Metazoa > Nematoda > Enoplea > Mermithida > Mermithidae > Mermis > Mermis nigrescens. The sequence goes on from JAVLUZ010000143.1 coordinate 5,514,561, forward strand.
TTTCTTTAAAAAAACCGCACCTCCCAGATATGTCCCGTTATAGCTGTATTGGGGTGCACAGGTCTTGGGGGTATCCAAGTATATTATAGGTACGCGCTAACGCGCTACCTATGATTAAATACTGACCCTAAAATAAAATGGTAAACAAAAATTTGGAGTTTTACAAAACGATATATGAAGAAGCCAGCGGATTACTTAACCTTAATAGATGAATAAGTCAAATGAAGTGCATGGTTTTGCCAACAGAAATAAAAAAGTGATAAAGTCAGTATTCACAAGATTTGAACCCATTATTTTTTTAAATCCACATGCGAGAACGAATACGTCAATCACTTGCACGAACTCAACATATCGGCGGATTTTAATACTTAGTCACTCATGATTTTGCTGTATTGTGGACAATAGATATTTCCCTACTTTCAAACAACATCCTATACTTATTACGCTGCAGGTTTTTTGACATGGCGACATGTAGGAACATATGATTAGGTGGCTGTCTATTAACACAATGCACGTTAACTTAGTCTGGCAGCGAAGATTTTAGCTTGATTATACTATTTTGAAAAATATTCATCATTCTACTGAAGTTTAAGAATAGTGCATTTATGATAATAAAAATAATTATTTATTAAAGACGAGTCAAAAACCTCTGAAATAAGAAAAATCTGATCAAACAATATGCAATACGGAGTTATCTATCGGCATTAGACAATAGATGTATAATTCAAAGTTCACCTCTTCATACCTCAACAAACACTGACTGTAAAAAGTTTAAAGGTCAGATTCATTATTCTGACCTTACGGAGAAAATTTTTTTCAAATTCATCACCCACGACCCTCTGGGCAAAAAAATTTTTCAGTGTAAAGTTTACACCTGCACTAATAACGCAATATTGATTATAATGAAACAAAATTAATTTTGACGTGTATCGCTTAGGACGAGGCTTATTTTAAAGATAATTACCACGTTCTGTCTACTAAGTGGAGAATATGGCAGGAAAACATATTTTTTTGTCCCAGACTCTTTACATTAAACCGCCTCTAAATTTGAAAATATTACTTTTTCGAGAAAATAAAAAAGCTCCCCTAGATTTTATAACTGTCTACCTTTTGAAAACAATCAGACTGCATATAATGTAAAACTGATTTACATATCCTTCTGCACATAAAAACAGTAAAAAAACTGTCTACTTTACACTCCTGTGCAACAACTAATGAGTGAAAGAAATTTTAAGACCAGATTCGTAACCTACTAATTAGGGAAATCATTTTCAAAAAAATAGCCCTCCGCCGATCATTTGAATTTTGGTGTAAAGTTTACACTTGTGCTAATAACGCAATATAGGGTGTATAGAAACAAACTAAACTAGGATCTGTAACGCTAAGGTCAGGGCACATTTTAAGCATAATTAGCTAGCTGAATAAATTTTGTTTTTCGTCTCGAAGCCTTTTCGCTAAAACGATCACAGATCAAGAAATATTGCGTTCAAAGAGAAAGAAGGTCCTGGAACCCTCTACATTATAAAAACAGTGCACTGCACAGAAACCAAAATTGAGTTAGATAAGCTGAAAACACGCAAAGAGTAAAAAACCCGTATACTTTACATTTTTGTGTAACAACTATTGAGTGTAAAGAAATTTTAAGTTCAGATTCGTTATCTACAACTCTGAGGCAACATTAAAAAAATTGGTCCTCCGCAAATTATTTGATTTTGCGGTTTACACTTTACACACTCATTGCTAACTCGGTATTGAGTGAAAACAAAAAAAAGACGAGCATCGAATTTTTTAATTATCCACCGATTAAAAAAACCGAATCTCCCCCAGGTGTGTGCCGTTGTTGCTGTGAGGGGGACACAAATTTCGCGCTCGCTGTGATAAACATACGAGTATAAGAAAAAGGATGGCCGAGTATATTATAGGTAGCGCTATCGCGCTACCTATGATTATATTTGTTTTCCGATCGTTCATAGAAAATGTTGACCCACTTTTGTTAGAAGTTATGAATTAGATGTTCATAATCTCAAGGATCAGACCCGTGTTCATGCGGATAGCCCCACCGAAATAAAATCTATTTTGATCCACTTTTATTAGAAGTTATGAATTAGATGTTCATTATCGCAAGAATCAGACCCATGTTAAGGGGAAAACCCCCACTGAAATAAAATCTATATCGATTTTTCCTTTGTAGTTTTCAGCGAAAAATCGCTTAATTCGCCGAATTTTCAGGATTAGTAATTGCCATCTGTCAAGTCCCAAACGCGAGATCACAACACTCCTTATTCAGCCGGTACAACCTAAAACATTTTGCATCTATGTTTTTCTTACAGGTTTTACGGAGAAAATAAGATCTGGTCAACATAGTTTCCTAAGGTCCCGAATTCGGGTGGGTAAAATCCTGAAATTCGAAACCAGTAAATTTTAGGTTCGAGCCTTTTTTGCAAGTCAAATGCGAAAAATGATTAAAATATCCTATATGAAATGTTTCAATCTGGAAGACGCATTTTTAGTACTTTTAACCCAATTCTGACTCGTTTTCTTCATTTTTTTTAGTGAAAAACATAAGAATTCATCAAAAATTTTGACCTTTTAGATTATTTTAACTTCATTCTAGGCATTTTATGGGTAAACAGAGCAGAAATATTACTAATCGGCCGGTGCTAAGCGCCAAATTTTTTAGAATTTTTGCATTGTCCTGAAAAATCATGCAGAAAATGTTTGATAGTTTAAAATCGTCTGACAGTGACTCGAGTCTAGAACCCCGAGGTAGGGGTACTGCCGCATACATAGGCAGTAACAAAATTCTATGGGTTTCCGTTCGGGTCAACATGGCCAAAAGACAGCACAAAAATTCTATTAAACTAAGGGGTCTATCGATTTGGGGTCTTTCAGATTCTTGCGGGTCACAAAAATGATAGATATGCATCAAGAACATCATTTTTCGGCGTTTCGGACGATTCTCTCTCTGCTTAGACGATAAAAACAATCAAATTTCGAGAAAGAATTTGAAGTAAAAGATCACTAAAAACGCTGAAAACCAGGACTTTTTCTACGATTTTTTTTTTGAAAATGTTCAATTCTGTGTGTAAAGAAAAATATCTTTCTGTGGGATTAAACGCCCTCAATCACACCATGGTCATCATCGCTTTTAATCATAAAAATCCGTTAATCTGACTCGTTGGGAAAATTCTGACCATTTACATTATTCAGACTCAGTGTTGAACGCTTTACATGATTAAGCGCGGACCCTAAAATTTTGACGCTATCACTATTTTCGTTTACAAAAGTGATGTAGAAAATGCTTCGCCGAGCTAAAAATCGCCATAACAGTACTTAAAGTGTAGCACACATGCACATAGGGAGTTGAGGGGCACACCTGGGCGTGGGGGGGGGTTTGGGGGGGTATGCACCCCCAGAAGTAAAATACCCCCAGAAATCAAAATACCCCCCCCAGAATTCAATTTTGAAAATTTTTTTCGCTTTTTTCGCAATTTTTTGATGCCAATGGATAGTGCTTGATGAGAAACGTCGAAAAATGGTGTTTTTATCACCATACCATCGTTTTTAAGGCCATTTTTTGACTGCTAAAAAAATCTTGCACCCCCCAGAAATTTCTTGCTGCCCACGTATGGTGAAATTATTATCCCCCTGAGGGTCAGCTAGACCGGTACTGTCTGGCGATTATGAGCAAACAGGTCTTGTTCGCATCATTTTTGACATCAAAATCAGTAAAAATGTCAGAAATTTTTCTGCGCTTCGCGCCAGTTAATTACTACAAGTAATTTTTACTCAAAAAGCGCTTCAAAATTGCTAAATTTTTGCATTTTTTAGTGTTAAAAGTGATATAATGCAGTCAAAATGGACTAAAAATGCTTTTAAAATGTGTTATTAACACGAAAAAACGTTTTATAAGCTATTCTGACCATTTTGATCGATTAAAACAGCAAAAAAATCGTGAACGTTAAATTTACTCTTTTAGATTTTTGGCATTTCACCCCCTGCCGACCCTGACCTTGTGCACCTATGAAGTGTAGTTGTTTTTGTTAAAAAATATCTTGCTGATTTTTTTACATTTAGAGCAGAGCAAGTACTGTCGCTAATGGATGATGATATTCTAACTGAAGACGATTTTAAATCATATGCTCCAGTTGAAACCTACGTTGAAGTTTCAATAAGATTCGGTTTATATCTTGCTGCAATATTACAGCTGTTTTGCCTGCTTACCCTTTTTCTAACTTCATGGGTAATTTTCTCTTCATACGCTACGTTTAATCTTTGCTCTTTATGGGAAAAAGCATGTTCTAGAATCCCTGGGCCAAGTTTTAGGTTGTAATAATTGTTTTCTTTGGAATAAATTCTCGGTAAAAAGTCCCTGAAAATCGATTTTGATCTTTTTTCTGCCACAAAAATTTTCTACCACAAATTGTATTTTCGAGAAATATCGAACAAAACATTCGAATTGTAGGAATATTTTGCTTTGTATATGGTGACCAAACAGAGGTCGAATATTCTAAAAGAGGCCGTACACATATAAGTTTTATAGGCCTTTGTGAGAAATGTCAAATCCTTACTTTCAAAACAGCGAAAAATTAGTGACATGCGATGGAAGGCCAGCTTTACAAGTTTGCTTATGTGAGCAGTAAAATTAGTTTTCCATCAATTAATATGCCTAAATCTTTTGCAGGGATTTCGAGGGTGAAATAACGCTATTATTTATCGTGTAAACCATTCGAGAATTACTATGATCAAAATGAAGGACCTGACATTTTGGTAAGGATAAAGAAAGCTGCCAAAAATCTAACCATTTCGGAAATTCGATTTAATAAATTTTGAAGGTGGGAAGAGTGCTCAGACTTTGCATAAATCTTAATATCGTCTGCGAAAATAAGCATTTTTGAATAGTGATCAGTTAGTAAAGATGTAATGTCATTTATGTAGAACAGAAACAAGATTGGACCCAGGACGCTGCCCAGTGGCACACCACTAAAAATACAGGTCTCATTTGAATTTATTAGCGATTCTAACTCTCCGAGTTCTATTACTAAGAAAGTTTTTAATCCATTTAAGTACGGAACCTCGAATACCATATTTTGACAATTTGAGAACCAGTTTACTGTGAGAGATGGAATCGAATGCTTTTGCAAAATCCAAGTATATAGCATCCATGGGCTCTTTTTTGTCTACATTGTTAATTATCTTATTTAGATAGTACAAGAGTTGCAACTCACACGGTTTTTTAGGGAAGAAAACCGAACTGTTCAAACGGAATCACGTTATTTCTTTTAGCATAATCCATTAACTGAGTTTTCAATACTTTCAAGAATCCGGCAGCTAACACAAGTTAAAGAATTTGGATGATGATAGACGATAAAGATGCATCGCCTTTCAAGACTGCAATTAACAAAAGCAGGTTTCCAAATTTTAGGTAAGGTTCCAGATAGTAAGGATACTAGAAAAATCTTTTGAAAGGAGTTTTCAATGAATAAGCTAATTTTCTTTGAAAAGAATACTTGGAAGCCCATCAGGCCCACTAAGAATGGTGAAGAACTCAATCCTTTCATAGCAGCTATAATATCGTCTTCCATACATCATGAAATATGATCAATAATACTTTCTGTAAAGGGTGTAGGTAGATCAGGTAAAATGCCATTATCGAGGGTGAAAGTAGAAGAGATCCAAAAAATACTGAGTTTGATGAATGCATGACGTTGAGTGAGACGACCAGAAGCTTCCCAGAATATCGCTTCGGCCGAAATGAAGCTTCGGCCAGCTATTGCTATTGGCTTCGGCCGAAGGCAGAGGCCGAATCGGTACAAATCTCTTTAATTTTAGTCTTCGATTCTGATTGAAGCCTATGAAGAATGACTGATGCGAATTGGGTCCTTGAATATGACAGAGTTAAGCTTGATTATCTTTCAGGAGTGGATATGATGGAAATGAAACAGTGATGTCATTGATTGCAAAATGTTATTCAGCATAGCGCGATCACATTCTCGTTCATTAGCACTGATTTCATTATTATTGAACTGTTTCATCTAAATCAGCAGCTAATACGCATTGAGTCATCATCAGATTCTGAGGGATGCTTGCTTGGATACCCGCACCCGCTATTCGCAGATAATGTGCACCTGTGCATCCTAATCGGATTCAGTAAATCCGGACTCCATAAAAAACTCCTCAATGTATTCATCCAGAATAATAGCAACTGCAATTCTTGAGGATTATGAAAGCAATTAATTGAGTTATTAATTCCCTGAGTACTGTGCTGATCCCTTAATATATGTGAAAGTCAGGTGAGACACAAAAGCCAAATAGAGAGTTCTTCCCATTATTGGATGCAGAGAGTTTATAGAAAGTCTTAACCCGTCGAGTCATGGAAGCAGTCATTTAATACAAAACAGAATGGTAAACGGAGAGTGATTTTTTATACTCAACGAGATTACAAATCCCGATGTACAAGGAATTTGGAACTGTCTTTGTACATGTACGGAGGTGCAGGGAAGACAAAAATTTTTCAAAAAGAGGTCTGAAATTCGCAAAAATTTCTCGGCGCTACGCGCGAAATGAGTAATCCGTGTGTGTTCTACATATCAACATGATGAACAGAGATTGCATTTCAAGAGGAAATACGTCAAGTTTTAACTGGCAGCTATCGCGCCGTTTCAAGACTGATCAACTAAGTGATTTTTGCCCTTAGAGACCCATAAATTAGCTAAATATACTACCAAAAGTCGAACAACTCTGTTTTTACTACACTAAAATCGCTACTGCACCTATTCTAGTGCCCAAAAATTTGTGTGTACAAAATATACAAAAATTTTTGGGAAGACAAACTGTAAAAAGGTGTAAAATTACCGAAAATTTTCAGCGCCTCGCGCCGAAATGAGTTATTGTTTGTCCTACATATCTTTAAAATGGCAGAATTTGCATTTAGAATGAAAAAAGGTCAAATTTTTCGGCGCTCCGCGCCATTTGAGACAATTTTTAGTATTTTTTCGAGTCAGAAACCCATAAATTAGCTAAAATACACTATCAAAGATCGAAAACCCTGTTCTATCACACTAAAATCGCTACTGTACTATAATATAGTACACAAAAATTTGCGTGTACAAAATGTACACAAAGGCTTTTTGGGACCATCCTTGTGCATGTACAAACGGACATTGTTAAAAAAACACTGGCACACAGTAAGACACTATATACAACAAGTACAAAGATGGCGTTGAATTTCGAGTAAACAAAGACATGCCTTCAATGTGAGACATGTAGGAATAAAGGTGTGGCTTTTCCATAAGTGTCTCATCATTTTCGCGATCACTATTGATTCATTCATAGTCGAATTCTTTGTAAAATGGAATCAGATGCGGAGCGGATATAATGCTTAGATGAGTCAGCTTTTGCTATTAGTATGATTGCTTGCTGTTTATATAGTCAAAGTTACTTTTGTGAGCATATTTTAACAAAGCTTAAGGTGACTAGAAGATAAATTGAGCTAAATGGCGTCGTCTTGGGTTAGTTATATTGCACATTGTCTGCAATTTTAATGCGAATAAAAACTGCCTCGAAAAAAGCTTCGGCCTTCGGCCTTTTTTCCATCATGCTTCGGCCTTCGGTCGAAGCAAAACACTACCAAGCTTCGGCCGAAGCCGAAGCTTCAGTCGTTCTCTCTGCTAGACCACAGGTGGGCAATGCCGCGCCACCCATGCCACCAGGTGGTGCCAGAAGGCACTTCGGTACCTTCAGAACCCCAGCTGGGTGGCGCCAGAAAATAGTTCTTGATTGGAAGGGGGTAGAACTTTTTGACCCAAAAAATGAAAAAAGTGAGAAAATGATACAACCAACCAACTAGCCAACCAACCAACCAACTAACCAACCAACCAACCAGCCAACTAGCCGACCAAACAACCAACCAACTGGCCATACAACCAATTAACTAGTCAACCAACTAACCGGCCAACTAACCAGCCAACTAGCCAACCAAACAACCAACCAATCGCCTACCCAACCAAACAACTAACCAACTGGCCAAACAAACAACCAGCCAACCAACTAACTAGCCAACCAACCAACCAACTAGCCAACCAACCAACCAACTAGCCAACCAAAAAACCAAAAACCAACCAACCGGCCAAACAACCAACCAACTAGCCAACCAACCAACCAAGTAACCGGCCAACCAAACAATGAACTAGCCAACCAAATAACCAACCAAATAGCCAATCAACCAACCAACTAGCCAACCAAACAACCAACCAACCGGCCAAACAACCAACCAACAAGCCAGCTAAACAACCAACCAACTAGCTAACCAAGTAGCCAACTAGCCAAGTAAACAACCAACCAACCGGCCAAACAACCAACCAACTAGCCAACTAACCAACCAACTAACCGGCCAAACAACCAACCAACTAGCCAACCATAACAACAACTAATCGGTCAATCAACCAACCAACCAGCCAACCAAACAACCAACAAACCAGCTAAACAACCAACCAACTAGCCAACCAACCAGCCAACTAGCCAAGCAAACAACCAACCAACCGGCCAAACAACCAACCAACTAGCCAACTAACCAACCAACTAACCGGCCAAACAACCAACCAACTAGCCAACCAACCAACCAACCAATCAACCAACCTGCTAGCCAATCAAACAACCAACCAAGCAGCTAAACAACCAATCAACTAGCCAACCAAACAACCAAGCAACCGGCCAAACAACCAACCAACTAGCCAACCAACCAACCAACTAACCGGCCAACCAACCAACCAACTAGCCAACCAAACAACCAACCAACCGGCCAAACAACCAACCAACTAGCCAACCAATTAACTAACTAACCGGCCAACCAACCAACCAACTAGCCAACCAAACAACCAACCAACCGGCCAAACAACCAACCAACTAGCCAACCAACCAACCAACCAACTAATCGGCCAATCAACTAACCTACTAGCCAACCAAACAACCAACCAACCAGCTAAACAACCAATCAACTAGCCAACCAACTAGCCAACCAAACAACCAACCAACCGGCCAAACAACCTACCAACTAGCCAACCAACCAACCAACTAACCGGCCAACCAACCAACCAACTAGCCAACCAAACAACCAACCAACCGGCCAAACAGCCAAGCAACTAGCCAACTAATTAAATAACTAACCGGCCAACCAACCAACCAACTAGCCAACCAAACAACCAACCAACCAGCTAAACAACCAACCAACTAGCCAATCAACCAATCAACTAACCAACCAAACAACCAACCAACCGGCCACACAACCAACCAACTAGCCAACCAACCAACTAACCGGCCAACCAACCAACCAGCTAAACAACCAACCAACTAGCCAACCAATCAACCAACCAAGTAGCCAACCAAACAACCAACCAAGTAGCCAACCAAACAACCAACCGGCCAAACAACCAACCAACTAGCCAACTAACCAACCAACCGGCCATCCAGCCAATCAACTAGCCAACCAAACAACCAACCAACCGGCCAAACAACCAACCAACTAGCCAACCAACCAAACCAACTAGCCAACCAACCAACCAACTAACCGGCCAACCAATCAACCAACTAGCCAAGCAAACAACCAACTAGCCAACCAACCAATCAAACAACCAACCTCATCAAAAGGGACCCAGGTACCTTCAGAGACCAAAATCCATTGCCCAGGTATGGTTTACAATCGAATGTTGTTTCGGAAGAAGCATATATATACGGGGTGGCCAACTTTGTATCTATTACATATTTTGTTTTTCTATCACTGATAACTACACTTTTATTCAAACAACGGGAAATTTTACCAGATTATAAAAAGAACATAAAAATTTTATTATGCGAAGTTTGGCAACTTAATCGTGTATGTATTTAGCATGGGTTGGGTGGGTGGTCTAATAATAAGATGTCATCAATGTGCAACGCATACAAACAGGTATATAAGCTTAAGGTCACAGAGGCTTAGGAATAAAAGAATGACATATGGGCGAATGGCGAATTTCGGCTTTTCTTACTAGACTGTATGATGAGCCATCATACAAAGATGTCGAAAAAGCGCAAATAAAATAAAAATAGCAATTCATGGTGCCGTAGTATGTTCTGGGAATGCTTCGTAATCTTGAAGGTCACTGTACTGGAAAGGTGCTTTGGTGCAATTCTAAGAAAGTTGAAATGTAATATCACTTATTCGTCAAGTTTGTGCCCGAGTTTTCATTTTTAAATATTCGTAACATATACTAGAATATTTGCAAAATAGATAACCCTGAAGTCTGATTATGTTTATATAGGATTTATCGCGTTTCAGGCCAGCTAAAATACTTGATTTTTTGAAAAAAGTTTTCTTAAAAAACTACCGTCCCGTGCATATTTCTAAAAATACCACACAATAATGCTAAACAATCTTGCGCATTGTTATTATGTGAAGCAGATCAAAATGAAGCACCTAAAGCATGCTATTCTTTAGACGCAACGTACTTCCGTTAAGCCACCATTAACGGTCGAGAAAGGAAAGTCTCTGAAAAAGTCGTCTCGCGTGACTAAGAAAAAGCGTCTTTGAATGGACCAAGCTCGTTAATTATGAGATTAACGAAAGACTATTCGAGTAATTCAGAATTCGAAAAGCAGCTCAATCTGTACGCTGCTCTTTCATTTTTAATCATTACTCTTGGCATCGGTCTGCCTGTTTGGTGGAAGACTACTGAAGTATACCGGGCTTCTTTGCCGTACAAAGACATCGAACAGCTTATTGATACGAAATTTATTTTGAAGTTTAATTTAAATTTATTGTACGCCGATGAATATTTGAAACATTCCGTCGACGAAATGAGAAATCATCTACAGACGGAAATGACTATCAGGAAATTGCACGATGGTCTGCTTTTAAAATTCGAGTGAGTTTCCTTTAAATTGCGCTAATCACAATGTCTAAATTGACAACCTCTTAATCCGTTTCGGTATACATGTAACGGCTTTAAATTTGGGGGGGGGCGTTCCCGGCTATTTTTAGGGGGGTAAATGACCTCCAATTTTTGGCCGAAAAATGCCTAAAACGGGCGAAAAATTCGATTTTTCAAAATGAGGGGGGTCAAAAATTTTCTGGCTCTGGGGGGATAAGGGGACGTCCGACTTTGGGTTGAGGAATCCCCATCCCCCTCTTACACGTATGTGTTCCGGCGACCTATCAACCTACATATTTCAAAATCGTGTCATCTGTCTTTGCTTGCTTTTCAGTCATGATAGCCGCACATGATCTCGGGAAACCACCCCCCAGAAAAATTTTCAACCCCTTCCAGAAATTTTTTACCCCCATCACTAGAATTCGCGATTTTTCAAAAGTTTCCAAAAATTCGCAGAAAAGGCGTTATTAAAAGCCTTTTTAGCTATTTATTTCCTCAAAACTATCAATTTTCCGGCGTTTCGCGCCATTTATTCATGTTTTGACTATTATGTAATTTGCTCGACTTTTTTGAATTTTTTCCGAAATTATTTTCATGCTTTTATGCTCTAGAAAAATAAAGTATCGTCAAAGACGCCGAAAACGGTGTTTTTGTTGCGCACCCACTTTTTGGCCCAAAAAAGGCACTTTAAAATCCCCCCAGAATTCCCATGCTGTGCATGTCTGGTCATGACATGTCACTGTACATGAATAGGCAATGCCTAAATTATTGGGTATAAGGATCCAAAAAATTTTAAAGTTAACAAAGTGCCAAAAAATTGATGGTTTGGGCAAAAATACCATTTTCAGCTTTTATTTATAAAGCTCTATCCACTGAAAGTATAATTGCGATAAAACGATGTTTTTTGAAGATATTATGGTCTTCTGGATTCTGGTTGATTAGGCTATAGGTGCACAGCATGTTTGGGTTGGGAAAGTCAGGCAGAGAGCTTTTTTGAGCTAAGATAGTTTCAAAAGTGAATTAAACCTAGAACATACCGGTGCAGTGGCTGACGGGTCGCCCCGTCCAACTTCCAGCCAAAAGGGTGGGTGGATCCCTACACCCATTATGCCTTTTTATGGTGCCAAAGTTCACTAAAATACGAACCTAGCCAGTTAATTTTTGTAAAAGTCTGCTCGCTTGCCTGCTATCTTCTTAATTTATAAAAATATTGATATATCAAAAATGATAAATATATAAAAAATTAAAAACATAAAAATAAACTTAATATAGTTAAAATTATGAATGTAAAAATTTTGTAAAATTAGAATATGAAAAGGCGAGGTGGCTGAAACTCTTAAATAAGCACTTCACGATTTGATGGGGAGCATCAGCTTAATGTTAAAGTTTTCCATGCAACTGCTTTTCGTAATTGGTGTATCGTCGTACGGACCTACTGTATGAAGGTGACAATTATTTTATACAAATAAAATGGACAATAACTAGGTCAATACAGGGTGGCCACTGACTTCCCAAAATAAAATTCCCAGGTTTTTCCCGCGTTCTGGGAGATTTATGGACAAGCCCTGTTTTAGATCATGCTATAAAGCACACTATGTATATACGCAGAAGTGTCATGATAAGAACATGAAAAAGGATAAGGCACAAGCAACTTTTAGTCAAACAAATGCTAACACTACACAGAACGTTTTATAACAATCATAATTTCTTTTTCAATGATGCTAACGAGTTGTCGATAGCAGTTCTCGCAGCCTATAATATAGTACAGTAGCGATTTTGATGTGGTAAAGCAGGGTTTCCGATATTTGTTAGTGTATTTAAGCTAATTTATGGGTTTTCTCACGCCAAAAATTACTAAAAATTGCCTCAAAACGGCGCGAAGCGCCTAAAAATTCGACATTTTTCCATTCTAAATTCAAATTCTGCCATTTCAAAGATATATATATATATATATATATATATATATATATATATATATATATATATATATATATATATATATATATATATATATATATATATATATATATATATATATATATATATATATATATATATATATATATATAGGACCAGTGGCGGATCTAGGATTTTTCTAGGTGGGGCGGTATCCAAACTTTTCCAAAATCTGTCAAAAAATAGGTCCAAAAATTTGCCCTTAACGCGCAAAATAGCGTTTTTTTCGGTGTCTTACATTGTATAATTTTACATAAAATCACTTGACGCAATATTTTTTCTAGAAATTTTAAATGCTAGACAATCTTGTGCGAAAAAATCATCAAAATTCTTTGACTTCAACAAAAATCTGGCGCGAAGCGCCGAGAACTTTGTGAAATTAAGGCGTATAGACGTCTAGAAGCATTATTTACTGCTTAATTTCCTGTATATATAGCATTTGAGCGAAACATCGAAATTTTTAATTGGAAATCGAAGAAAACTATGCAAAAAAAGCTGTTAAAATTGTTTTGAAACCTACATGCACAGAAAATGACTTCCAGGCAGTGGTTTTTTGTACAAGGTCCTTTTGTACATATACAAAGATGGTCCCTAAAAGTCTTTGTACATTTTGTACAACATAAATTTTTGGTACTATGATATAGTACGGTAGCGACTTTAATTTGGTAAAGACGGAGTTTTTCAACCTTTGGTAGTATATTTTGGCTAATTCCTGGTTTTATGAAAGCAAAAATCATTAAGCATCGTCTTAAAGCGGCGCGAAGCGCCGAAAAATTTGACATTTTTCCATTCCAAATGCGATTTCTGCTATAATAAAGATATATATGACACACAATTATATACTCATTTCAGAGCGAAGCGCCGAAAACTTCCTCGAATTTCAGACCTTTTTTGCAGTTTTTGTCTTCCTGAAAATCTTTGTACATCGGGTAAAATGTTTGCCGAATACAAAAAAACTTGCTTCTATGTCGCCAAGAAAGTGAATAAATGTCATTAATAGGTATCATAGGTGGGCCCGTGCCTGAAAAGGGTGGGTCCGTCCCTGAAAAAATTGGGTCGTTCAGCTTAATCAGTGGGTCAGTCCCAGAAAAAAGTGGGTCTGTCCCTGAAAAAGGTGGGTCTGTCCCTGAAAAAGGTGGGTCCGTGCCTGAAAAAAGTGGGTCAGTAGTATAAGCTGTCTCCCTAGCCCGCAACACAAAGTATATACGGCTATGTTTTGTGTTATAGGCCCCGCCCACCCAATCGTAGAGAAGCAGCCTCTCCTGTGTAATAGCATAGGCGGTGGAGCGCCCTGCTTGCGCCCTGGCTTTTCTCTCAGGGCGCAATGATGAGGCATGGGGGGCAGGGAAGTGCAAGCCAATAGGAAGAAGAATGATGGCTGTCCACTGATAATAGAGAGACAAGTAATATTGCGCTTTGGCGAAGCAACGAAGACTGAAACATGATGAATATAATAAGCGCATTGGAAGCCTGTTTGGAATTTATAATAAGCGCATTGGCGAACCAACAATAGCATTATATTGATAATTCTGAGGCGCATACTTAATATAGGAAAAAGAATGGTGGCTGCCCACCTCTAATGTACAGACAAGTAATATCACACATTGGCGAAGCATTTTTTATGATCGACGTTTTTTGCTGACTGGCGAAGTAACAGTGTATAATAGATTGAAACATGATGAATATAATAAGGGCATTGGCAGTGAATTTATAATAAGCGCATTGGCAGCCTGTTTGGAATTTATAATAAGCGCATTTTTTATGATTGACGCATTTGCTCAAATATGCAATGACTAAATTGCTATTTTGACTGCCACATGATGCTTTAAAATATCATTTTTAATAAAGCGAATGATGTAGAGGATGAGGGAAAATTCAAAAAGCTATAACTCAAGAACCAGCGGCCGGATCGGACTAAAAATTGTAGAGTATGTTAAGTATACGTTAAATATGGTATGTACAAAATTTTTAGCGCGCAGCCTACAGTATTCCAGCATTAGTTTATACTTTTGCATATAGGAACGTAAATCAAGAACCAATGGCTGGATTTTGTTCAAATTTTCAGGATATGATGTAATCAGACGAGGCATGCTATGCAAAGAATTTCAGCGCGCAGCCTACAGTATGCCAATTTAGATTACACTTGCTCATATAGTACTATAACTTTAGAAATAGAGGACGGATTGGGCTGAAATCTTCATAGTAGGTTGGGTTTATGTTGCATGTGCTACCTTATTGTTAGCAGCATGTAATCTACAGTATGCCGATTTTAGTTTACACTTCCTCATATCGCACCATATTTCAAGAACCAATGCTTGGATTTTGTTCAGATTTTCAGGATATAATGTATATAGGCGAGGCATGCTATGCACATAATTTTAGCACGCAGCTCACAGTATACTAGTTTACTTTAAACTTTTTCGTATAGTATTATATTCCAAGAACTAGAGGGCAGATTTGGCTCAAATTTTCAAAGTACGTTAGGTTTACTTAGGTATGCTATGCACACAATTTTAGCGCACAACCTACAGTATGCTGATTTTTTATTTACACTGTCTCTACAATGCTTGACCATTTACCAGTACTTGTCTAATGATGCTATTAGCGGTTATTTTTGCCCAAAAATAAGCGGCCCAGTATAGGCGAACATTGCTCAAATTTAATTATCATGCAATTTTGAGCTTCTCAAAGTTTATCAGAAAACGCCTGAAAAAGGGCGATCTTTGCCTGCTCTTTAACCTGTGGAAATTTCTAAGCCCTGAAGTTAGAGTCAACTTTTACAAACCTCCACACAAAATTCATTAATGATCACATACTTCATCCATGTCATCAGTAATGATCTAAAAATTTGCAAAGTTTGGAATATTTTTTGTAAAGTTTGGAATATTGTTTGTAGAATTTGGAATACTTTTTGTAAAGGTTGGAATATTTTTTGTAAAGTTTGGAATATTTTTTGTAAAATTTGGAATATTTTTTGTAAAGTTTGAAAATGTTTTCTGTAAAATTTGAACTAAATTTTACATGCTTAAGCATAGTACTTTTCCAAAGTTTGGAATATTTTTTGTAAAGTTTGGAATATTTTTTGTAAAATTTGGAATATTTTCTGTTAGGTTTGGAATATTTTTTTGTAAAGTTTGGAATATTTTTTGTAAAATTTGGAATATTTTTTGTAAAGTTTGGAATATTTTTTGTAAAGTTTGGAATATTTTTGTTGAATTTGGAAAAAAATTTGTAAAGTTTGAAATATTATGTATCTAATCTGCATTTATCAAGCATTGTTGAAACTATTTTATATGCTCTGTGCAACTCATGCGCCTGTTTTGCACCTGTGAGGATATAATTTTCCGCTTTTGAACAATATAAATGTTACATTGCAAAATTTGTACACTAATCCACGAAGCAGTTCTACTTCTTACATGCATTTTCTTTTCACCAGCTCACAAAATTTACAAAGATTTATGCAGAACCCTAAATTTGCCAAAACTGCAAACATATGAGGTTTCACCTTTTAATTTTCACTTTTAGCATTTAATGCATTAACACGCCTGGAAAAGGGCGATCTATGCCAGCTATTTAACTAGGGGGAAGGGAATTTTTAAGCCAGGAGGCTAGGTTTTACTTAGCAAACCTCCACACTGATGAATACATAACTTCATCTATGTCATCAGTATTGATCTAAGAATTTGTAAAGTTTGGGATATTTTTTTGTAAAGTTTGGAATATTTTTTGTAAAGTTTGGAATATTTTTTGTAAAGTTTAGAAATTTTTTGTTGGATTTGGAAAATTTTCTGGTAAAAAGTTGGCCATCCTAATGTTTTATTTTATTTGCTGAGATTTTTTATAGGAATTTACTTGACCATGTAAACATATTTTTATAGTGCAAACTCCCATTTACCTTGCAACAGTAAATGTGTTGACATCCCATGAAGCCATGGGGTCCCAATTTCGCCAATATTTGCATTTAAAGAAAATTATTACGAGCATTTTAGGAGTCATCCCTGATGACACCCATACCAACGAATTAGTAAGCAGAACTAATGTAAAGTGTAAATTGAGCTTAAGAGAGCAGGCCAGTCCTCAGAGAAGGTTTGCAGCAAAATGTATTGATTGATTTAATTATTTTTCTAAATAATCCATCAACCGGAGCTCAAGTCAATCTAAACTTCTTCAGGATATAAGTGGTGTGAATTATAGGCTTAAAAAGCGTAAGATATTGCACAGCCAACATATTTTAGCTTATCCTAGAGCACGTAAATTGATAACTCATGGACCACAGACTGGATTTAAGCTCGAATTCTAAAATTGTCATGAATGTGTGATAGACTTTGTATTCACATGAAATAAATGCGTCAGATTTACAGTAACAGTATTATACTATGTATCCTTATATCCCCAAAACCAATGGGATGAAATTTGAAGATTTTATTAAATGCACGCCAGACATGGTATTTTTAATATAGATTACCATAAGTGTATTATATTGCACAGGCTTACATATTAGTGGTTAGATATAACTGAAATTTAGCGAATTTGGTGGATTAATGCTGAAATGCAGTATTTATGAAATGGAAGTCCCTGATTAATTTATAGCATATAAGTCCACTTCTTGTGAATTACCGCTTCGATCAAAAGCTGAAATTCTGGAAATGTACGGACGTTTAGCTTTCTAATAATCTTAAAAATGAGCTGGCATATTAACTTATATCTTATTAATTTACAATCAGATTGATGTTGAGTTTTACAACTTTTAGTCATAAGCAGACATGCACGTGGGGAGTGGGATGTTTTGGGTTGTCTAGACCCCCAGAATAAAACCAAATGGAAAAATTTTGTGAGGGAAAACGAGGCAAAGTGAAGGCAAGAAGGATGAAAACTGAAAAATTTCTTCAAAAGAGCTCTAAATTGACCAGAAACTGCTGTAATAACGTAGTTTTGACGCTATTCTATCGCTTATATTAGTTTTTGAATTTATTTTGGCCCAAAAAAGCTCAATTTTTGACCCCACTAGACTAGCTGATCCCTCAGATCGGTCATGCCGTTCATCTACGGTAATGAGTACTATGCATACACACAGTTACAGAGGTGCACTATGGTATATGTCAATTAGAATTAATATTACTGGTCCAGCTCATAAATGTTACAACACAAGGACCATATTTAGCCTGAATTAAGTGATAATCATCGAAGTGAGCATGCATCAGTCTATATTGCCGCTTAAAAACAAATTTTTTATAGAACTGCATGAAATATTTGCTTTGTTTGCCCAGGCTTTTGATGGCTTAAAAACACTATTAGGATAAATTAACACAGTCAACGGTCTTCGTTTATACTTTTTTATAAGTGCAAATGCAAGAACCTGTTTCATTGTAAAATATGCAAATTAAGTAAAAATTTCTAAACTTTACAAAAAATATTTTAAACTTTACAAAAGATATTCCAAACTTTACAAAAAAATATCCCAAACTTTACAAATTCTTAGATCAATACTGATGACATAGATGAAGTTATGTATTCATCAGTGTGGAGGTTTGCAAAGTAAAACCTAGCCTCCTGGCTTAAAAATTCCCTTCCCCTAGTTAAATAGCTGGCATAGATCGCCCTTTTCCAGGCGTGTTAATGCATTAAATGCTAAAAGTGAAAATAAATAGGTGAAACCTCATATGTCTGCAGTTTTGGCAAATTTAGGGTTCTGCATAAATCTTTGTAAATTTTGTGAGCTGGTGAAAAGAAAATGCTTGTAAGAAGTAGAACTGTTTCATGGATTAGTGTACTCAAATTTTGCAATGTAACATTTATATTGTTCACAAGCGGAAAATTAATCCTTACATGTGCAAAACAGGCGCATGAGTTGCACAGAGCATATAAAATAGTTTCAACAATGCTTGATAAATGCAGATTAGATACATAATATTTCAAACTTTACAAATTTTTTCCAAATTTAACAAAAATATTCCAAACTTTACAAAAAATATTCCAAACTTTACAAAAAATATTCCAAACTTTACAAAAAAATATTCCAAATTTTACAAAAAATATTCCAAACTTTACAAAAAATATTCCAAACTTTGCAAAAGTACCTATGCTTAAGCATGTAAAATTTAGTTCAAATTTTACAAAAAAATTTTCAAACTTTACAAAAAATATTCCAACCTTTACAAAAAGTATTCCAAATTCTACAAACAATATTCCAAACTTTACAAAAATATTCCAAACTTGACAAAAAATATTCCAAACTTTGTAAATTTTTAGATCATTACTGATGACATGGATGAAGTATGTGATCATTAATGAATTTTGTGTGGAGGTTTGTAAAGTTGACTCTAACTTCAGGGCTTAGAAATTTCCACAGGTTAAAGAGCAGGCAAAGATCGCCCTTTTTCAGGCGTTTTCTGATAAACTTTGAGAAGCTCAAAATTGCATGATAATTAAATTTGAGCAATGTTCGCCTATACTGGGCCGCTTATTTTGGGCAAAAATAACCCCTAATGGCATCATTAGACAAGTACTGGTAAATAGTCAAGCATTGTAGAGACAGTGTAAATAAAAAATCAGCGTACTGTAGGTTGTGCGCTGAAATTGTGTGCATAGCATACCTAAGTAAACCTAACGTACTTTGAAAATTTGAGCCAAATCTGCCCTCTAGTTCTTGGAATATAATACTATACGAAAAAGTTGAAAGTAAACTAGTATACTGTAGGCTGCGTGCTAAAATTATGTGCATAGCATGCCTCGCCTATATACATTATATCCTGACAATCTGAACAAAATCCAAGCATTGGTTCTTGAAATATGGTGTGATATGAGGAAGTGTAAACTAAAATCGGCATACTGTAGATTACATGCTGCTAACAATAAGGTAGCACATGCAACATAAAACCAACCTACTATGAAGATTTCAGCCCAATCCGTCCTCTATTTCTAAAGTTATAGTACTATATGAGCAAGTGTAAACTAAATTGGCATACTGTAGGCTGCGCGCTAAAATTCTTTGCATAGCATGCCTCGCCTGATTACATCATATCCTGAAAATTTGAACAAAATCCAGCCATTGGTTCTTGATTTACGTTCCTATATGCAAAAGTATAAACTAATGCTGGAATACTGTAGGCTGCGCGCTAAAAATTTTGTACATAACATATTTAACATATAACTTAACATACTCTACAATTTTTAGTCCGATCCGGCCGCTGGTTCTTGAGTTATAGCTTTTTGAATTTTCCCTCATCCTCTACATCATTTGCTTAATTAAAAATGATATTTTAAAGCATCATGTGCCAGTCAAAATAGCAATTTAGTCATTTCATATTTGAGCAAATGCGTCGATCATAAAAAATGCGCTTATTATAAATTCCAAACAGGCTGCCAATGCGCTTATTATAAATTCACTGCCAATGCCCTTATTATATTCATCATGTTTCAATCTATTATACACTGTTACTTCGCCAGTCAGCAAAAAACGTCGATCATAAAAAATGCTTCGCCAATGTGTGATATTACTTGTCTGTTCACTAGAGGTGGGCAGCCACCATTCTTTTTCCTATATTAAGTATGCGCCTCAGAATTATCAATTTAATGCTATTGTTGGTTCGCCAATGCGCTTATTATAAATTCCAAACAGGCTTCCAATGCGCTTATTATATTCATCATGTTTCAGTCTTCGTTGCTTCGCCAATGCGCAATATTACTTGTCTCTCTATTATCAGTGAACAGCCATCATTCTTCTTCCTACTGGCTTGCACTTCCTTGCCCCCATGCCTCATCATTGCGCCCTGAGAAAAAGCCAGGGCGCAAGCAGGGCGCTCCTCCGCCTATTCTATAACACAGGAGAGGCTGCTTCTCTACGATAGGGTGGGCGGTTCCTATAACACAAAAACATAGCCGTATATACTGTGTTGCGGGCTAGAGAGACAGCTTATACTACTTGGGTCATTCAGCTTAATCAGTGGGTCGGTCCCAGAAAAGAGTGGGTCTGTTCCTGAAAAAGGTGGGTCTGTCCTGGAAAAGGTTGGTCGGTGCCTGAAAAAAGTGGATCGTTCAGCTTAATCAGTGGGCTAGTCCAGAAAAAAGTGGGTCCTTGCCTGAAAAGGGTGGGTCCGTCCCTGAAAAAAGTGGGTCATTCAGCTAAATCAGTGGGTTAGTCCCAGAAAAAAGTGGGTCTGTCCCTGAAAAAGGTGGGTCTGTCCCTGTGAAAAAGGTGGGTCCATCTCTGAAAAGATGGGCCCGTGCCTGAAAAGGGTGGGTCCGTCCCTGAAAAAAGTGGGTCCGTCCCTGAAAAAAGTGGGTCATTCAGCTTAATCAGTGGGTCAGTCCCAGAAAAAAGTTGGTCTATCCCAGAAAAAGTTGGTCTGTCCCTGAAAAAGGTGGGTCTGTCCCTGAAAAAGGTTTGTCCGTGCCTGAAAAAAGTGGATCGTTCAGCTTAATCAGTGGGTCAGTCTCAGAAAAAGTGGGTCGTTCAGCTTATTCAGTGGGTCAGTCCCAGAAAAAGATGGGTCTGTCTCTGAAAAGGTGGGTCCATGCCTGAAAAGGGTAGGTCGGTGCCTAAAAAAGTGGGTCGTTGCCTAAAAAAGTGGGTCGTTCAGCTAAATCAGTGGGTCAGTCCCAGAAAAAGTGGGTCAGTCCCAGAAAAAGGTGGGTCTGAGTAGTTAAGCATGTCTCCCTGGACCGTGTACAAAGTATAGCCCGTGTTTAAGCATAGGCTGTGTTAAAGCATAGTCCTGTGTTGAAGCATAGGCAGTATACTTTGTACACGGTCTAGGGGGATGTGACGTTGGCCGATGACGTCACACTAAGTTAACCCCAACTATGGGTATACTGGAGACTATTTAAAATTTGCGGATCAATCAACCAGGTATACTTTACACTGGAGCTGTGCCGGAAGCCAGGCCCCGGCCCCGGCCCTGGTGCCGGGGCAGGCCCCTGGGCCGGGGCCAATGTTACAGTTGATTATAATGTAGACAATTGATAATGTTCTGGGTAGATTTACCTTCAAACTCAATTTCAAGCAAACCACAGATCTTGCTAATTCAAATCTTTATTTCACTATCGTCAGATTGGTGCGAATTTCTAGTTAATAATCAAAATTGACTTATTTTAAATTGCAATTCATATAGACGAGCATTTCCAGCTTGCTTGGTGGCAGACAGCTACGTCTATCAGAACAAATGGAATAATAATCCTAAAAAAAGTGCAAAGTAAAGCACATTGAAAAACGCATCCAAGTCAGAGGAGTTAAATCCATACATACGCAGCTCAAAAATTCTAGAAGTCCACAATTTTTCAAAGTTAAAAAGTGCCTGATAATATATGGTAGAGCGAAAAAACACCGTTTTCTCGCGTTTCTCGATGAAAGCTATCCATTGGCATCAAAAACCCGCAGAAAAACAGAAAAAATTCTGAAAATCAATTTCTGGGGGGTCTAGCGGATTTTGGGGGGAGAATGTGAATTCTGGGGGGTCTAGATCCCCGATGCCCATGTTCTGTTATACCTTGTAATCCCAACAAATATTAACGCTTGACGTGCATATCTACAAGCAAGAATATATGCATACGTACATGTAAGGGGTAGGGCAGGGTCGTACTATGAGCATGGTAAAGCATGCTATTATTGGCCCCGGCCAGGCCCCAGCCAGTGATCGGACCGAGGCCTCGGCCTCGGCAAGCCTCGGCGTTTTTTGGAGCCTCGGCCTCGGCGCCGAGGGCGAAGCTGAAAAGTGCCGAGGCGCCGAGGGTTAAAATCAAATTTGAATAAGTTTAATATATCCGTTAAATATTAACTATTTAGAATGCATCTGCAGTACACAGGCTGTTTCTTACCTATTGGCTTTTCTTATGGTTTTAGGCGCATATCCAGTTACACCAAGTTACACACAGCAAAATGCCAATTGATATTCATATGATGACTAAGTTTTATTTCTCAAGCTCGCTACATGGATCGGAAAGTACAGTGCAGAGAAAATAATTGTAATATTAAACACTTTATCTAACTAAAATAAATGTTTATATGTTTACTGTTGTTAGCCAGAATTCTGATTTTAATCTGATGAAGCAGATAATTCATCATCAAAATCTAGATCATCTGAATCAGAGTTAGCCTCATCCATTTCGCCTTGTTGTGCTATTGCGTCATCGTCGTCGTCATCGTTTATCAGATTCTTTAAAGTCACACTATTATAACCAACTGCTTTGAGATTATGCTTTACAAAAAGGAGTTTTTGAACATTTGTCTGTCATTCATTCACCACAGCTTTTCTATTCTTTCACCGCATTGTCGTGAATTATTTTTATTTTAGAGGTTTTGTGTGTCAGTATCACTGATTAAGTATCCTACCGACCTTCCTGCATAACATATAGTTCCTATTTTAACCCTAACGTAGAGCTCAGGCTCGTATACAGGGGGATTGGGGGGAAAGTACCCCTTTCGAAATGAAATGTGAGAATAATCGCGAAAGACTTTTCGCGCTTCGCGTTGAATTTCACAATGATAATTTGTACAACCAAAAGCGTCTTTTCGCTAAATGGATCGGAAAGTACAGTCGCTATATGCACAGGCGGATTTAAGGGGGCGGCCGCTCCCCATTGGCCAAAATATTTGGCGAGATAACGAATGGATATGCAATTTGCAATGATTTTCAGCCGTCAGTGACCATAATTTCTCAAATTTTTCGGGCGCCACGCGCCGGATGATACCTATTAATGACATTTATTTACTTTCTTGGCGACCTGGGCCCGGTTTCACCATAAGTTTACGACTCCTATGAGTCCTACGAGTTCCGTTTTACGGGAAAATCGGGTTTCACCATCTTTTTACGGGTTACGAATTACGACTACGAGTTATGAGTAACGAGCAACGGGTTAAGAGTTCGTATTACGAGGGTTTCACCAGGGTTTCCGTAGGACTCATAAAAACTCATTTTTTACGAGTACTTTTTGGACCTTTTTACGAGTACTCGTAATAAAATGTATATCTTTTCTGTTGCGTATGACATTCTTCGTTAGTCATTGTCTCTGTTTTAAACAGCATAATTATGTGATTAATTGCAGATTTTATGCCGCTCGATAGAAAAACATAGAAAGTGTTAAGAAATGTTTGGGATTTAGTCAACAAGAATTAATAAGTTTCTCAGAAAATTTATAACTTTAAATAAAAATGAAAATAATAATACAGTTATAATAATAATGACGATAATAACAATAATAATTATAATAATACTAATAATAAGAATATTACTAATACTAATAATAATAATTATTATTATTATTATACTAATACTAATAATAAAAATAATAATAATAATAATAATAATAATATATTATTATTATTATTATTATTACTATTATAATTTATAAACCAAATCAATTAAATCAGATTCAGAGACGTTATGAAGCTAAAAATATATCAAAGCGTATTATTTCAATTTTCAAATTTAAGAAATCATTCTTAGTTGTCATTAATACGTACATAAAATATGCAGTCGGCTCTTCTTCGAAGGAAGTGCGATGGAATTCTAATTTTCAGAAATCTAATCAAAAATGTCTGATTTCCGCAATTCATGAAAAAATGTCTAAGTGATTGTAATATTTTTCATAAAAAAGCTGCGAACATTACTAACAAGGGCTAAATAAATAAATTTTGAATTACTACTCAAGAATGCAGCTTAAGAAACGAATTTTATGGGATTTCTCTAAAACATTTTTTGAAAAATATATTATTTTTTAATGCTAATCTTCTTACCCTTTACATGTGCTGCCAGTATATGTATTATGTAGGTGTGTGCACGAAAGTGAAACAAATTGAGAAAAAACAAATCAGAAAACTATTAAACGCACTAGTCTGCCACTTCTTTACGAGTCCTATGGACCTCTTTTTGATCCGTGATAATATTACAAAATTTACGAATCTTTTCACCCGTAACATTTGATCGTAATATCTAGTGAAACCGCCCAGCCGTTATTCGCGAAAAAACACTCGTAAAAAGTACTCGTAGAACTCGTAACTCGTAGCCCGTGGCTAGTGAATCTCAGTTTTTGGTGAAACGGAAATTTGTAGCACTCGTAGCCCGTACTCGTGAAACCGTCACCCGTAACTCGTAACTCGTAGCTTTGTGGTGAAACCGGGCCCTGGAAGCCCTTTTCTGTTCATGTAGGTTTCAAAACAAATTTAACAGCAGAAACAGCTATTTTTGCATAGTTTTCTTCTATTTTCAATAAAAAAATTTCAATGTTTCGCATCAAACGCTATAAATACAGGAAATCAAGCAGTAAATCATGCTTCTAGACGTCTGTCCGCCTTAATTTTGCAAATTTTTCGGCGCTTCGCGCCAGATTTTTGTTGAAGTCTTAGAAATATAAGGATTTTTTCGCACAAAATTGTCGAAAATTCTAAAATTTTAAGAAAAATATGACTTCAAAAGTGATTTTATGTAAAAGTATACAATGTAAAACACTGAAAAATGCTATTTCGCGCGTTAAGGGCAAAATTTTGAACCTGTTTTTGACTTTTTTGGAAAAGTTTGTATACCGCCCCCTCCCGCTACTGGATGGATCAGAAAGTACAGTAATTCTCGCATTCGTCTGCTACCATAAAACGTTCAAAAACTCTTTTTTGTAAAGCACAATCTGAAAGTAGTTGGTTATAATAGTGTGACTTTAAAGAATCTGATGAAGGCTGATGACGATAACGCGATAGCACAACAAGGCGAAATAGATGAGGCTACATAACTTTGATTCAGATGATCTAAATTTCGATGATGAATTATCTGCTTCACCAGATTGAAATAAAAATTCTGGCTAACACCAATAAACATTTGTTTTAGTTCGATAAAGTGTTAAATATTACGATTATTCTCTAGCTCATGTACATACAAAATATTCTAAGAGCACTATTTATGGGTATAGGTATATAAGCTTGACCCTCGGCATTACCCTCGGCCTCGGCCGAGCCGAGGGTCCAAAAGTACCCTCGGTCCGATCACTGGCCCCTGCCCCCACCGGGGCCTAGGCCCCGGCCCCGGCCCCGACAAAAAAGGCGGCCCCGCACAGCTCTACTTTTGCACTACAGCAAGAGTACCTATTTAATGCAGGGGGATATACGAAAAATGGGGAAGCTATCAGAATTTTATTTTTTGGGGGATAACTATGAACACCGCTTACCATACTAAATGCGTACAATATTCTAACTTGGGTATCACTTGACCACTTTACACTTTACACTCGAGTAGTTTACACCAAATCATAAAACCGCTATAAATCATGAACCAATGGCCGGATTGAGCTGAAATGTTCAGAATATAAAGACTACATGCCAAAAATAATGTGTGTGGAAAATCGTGTACTGGACTTACTGTAGCTATGTTATAACACGTATTTTTTTAACCAATGGCCGGATTGAGCAGAAATTTCCAGAATATAAAGACTGCATGCCAAAAATAACGTATATGGAAAATCGTGGACCGGCTTACTGTAGCTATGTTATAACACGTATTTTTCTGAACCAATGGCCGGATTGAGCTGAAATTTTCAGAATATAAAGACTACATGCCAAAAATAATGTATATGGAAAATCATGTACTGGCTTACTGTAGCTATGTTATAACACGTATTTTTTGAAGCAATGGCCGGATTGAGCTCAAATTTGAGAAACAGCATATACACGAGTCACAAATTCTTTACACATTGTCTTACTGTGGGTATACTGTAGCTTTCTGGATTTCCTATATCTCACAAACTAACAGTCAAATAGAGCTGAAATTCAAAAAATTAGATGTATATGAGTCAAAAATAACGTACGCAAAATATAGTGCACGGGGTTACTGTAGGTATGCTACAACACATATCTTTTAATTTGCCGAGCTGGAAATTTGAGAGAATTAACAAACACGATAGAACAGTACACAAGGACTACTATAGGCAACATTTAGTAACCCATAGTGAGGAAAAGGTGGTTGTGAAAAAGGTTACAAAGGGTCCACAGTCTCGCACAGATCTCCCCCAACCTAAAGCTAGAGGATCACTCTGTAGACTGCAGATCTTTTGTATGAACACACTGAAAACGTACATAATACTTAATAAGATTATGAGACAATAAAACATGAAGATACGGGTTTAACGAAAAAATCAGACATATTTTGTAAGATTTGGAAATTATTTTGTAAGATTTGGAAACTTTTTGTAAAATTTGGAAATTATTTTGTAGAATTTGGAAATTATTTTGTAAAATTTGGAAACTTTTTTGTAAAATTTGGAATTTTTTGTAAAATTTGGAAATTATTTTGTAAATTTGGAAATTATTCTGTAGAATTTGGAAATTATTTTGTAAAATTTGGAAACTTTTTGTAAAATTTGGAAACTATTTTGTAAAATTTGGAAACTTTTTTTGTAAAATTTGGAAACTTTTTTGTAAAAGTTGGAAATTATTTTGTAAAATTCGGAAATTTAAAAAAAAACAAAAGTTTGACTACCGCGGAAACCCATGAGTCAAATTTTGATGGGTCCCCTCGCCAGTGGACCAGATATTCGGTCTTATTACGTCGTCTCCGCGTTTTTAGATTGCTGATTATCAATCGCCTGCTCAATATACGGACAAAGTTCGCTCGGTTCTACCAGGAATCATGAGAACGAAATTGGGGCGTTCTATCTAGGAGGCATAAAATGCCTCTATGAATGATCTACGAAATTTCGAATAGTAATTATATAAGTTGGATATCGCATTGTCTTGATCTCTCCTGGTATACCCATTGTTAGCTGGAGGAAAAAATTCATAGTTCGATATGTTTCTATGTATTCTGCAGGCACGTAGCTGGCCCTTCTATTTTGGGGGACCAACACCAATTTTGGGGTGGGGGGTCTAAGCCAAAAAATAGCACAAAATAACGTGTAAAAAGTCCTATTTTTCCGTTTTTTTCTGAATTTTGGGGGGTCCGGACCCCGCCAGTCCCTCCCACAGCTACGTGCATGGTATTCTGTAGTGTATGCAAGAAAAAAGGACAAAAGGTCCACAGTCTTCCAACAGATCTCCCCAAACCCTAAGCCAGAGGATCACTCAGTAGACTGCAGAACTTTTGTATGAAAACTAAGAAAACGTGCATAATACTTAACAAGATTATGAGACAATAAAAAATGAAAATATGGGTTTAACCAAAAATGAATAAAACAGCCTATTGCATCGTTCGGCTAAGTACTAAACTGGACGCATAAGTGTCAGGAGGGGTCTAGACCCTCCCAGCTTAATTAGAACTCAAAATTTTCCCTACGGATTCTTGAAAATTTAAGAGAAAGTTTCAAAGTTGATCAATCATACTAAGTGACCATAATTTATACTGATGGTTGCAAATACGATATATTTCATAGAAAAATACTATACCTACCTAGGCACTGCTCTCTCAGTGTGTAGCAAATGTAAATGATAATTTTACCAGATAAAAAGCACAACTTTACAGGATTTCAAAATCATCAATATTGCGCAATGTTATACAATTTGAAGATGAAAAATGAATTTTAGTCCATAACGGATACAAGAACGCGGGCGATGATTCAAGGGCGTAATAATTAACTTTCGAAAACAAAGTTTCCACGAATTGTTCAAATTGATTGCGATTTATATATCCTAAATCGTAATGACGAAATATAACTGTACAAGTCTGACGACGATCAGTAAATATATCAATTAAATCGATAAGGCTTCCGAAAAAATTGTCATCATGATTCGAACAGACGAACCATATAGATAAAACTTCAAGGCGTTTGGCATCATAGAAAAACTTCGAACCGCGTGTTTATCGCTATCGAAAAACCCCAAACTTCTTATACACAGTTCGCGCGGATTAAAATACTTTAAAACGCGGTAAAAGTCCATATCTAAATCGATTGAATGCAAACACAATTTTTGCAGCAAATGACGATACGAAGGTATCCAAGAATCACTAAATAAAGTTACTAGTTTCAATTCGACCGTCTTTTGGTTGCAATCGTCCATCAGATAGGGCTCGAGGATTTCGCCACCCCAGTATTCCATAATTCGCATGTTTCGTAACACCAATTTCGATGGGTTGCATACCTTAAGTATCTTCTTCAACAGCCGATTCTCTTCGCCACTAAGATAGATCGTTGCAAGCTGCTTGTATATG
Source organism: Mermis nigrescens (assembly GCA_036768485.1). NCBI lineage: Eukaryota > Metazoa > Nematoda > Enoplea > Mermithida > Mermithidae > Mermis > Mermis nigrescens. The sequence goes on from JAVLUZ010000143.1 coordinate 5,543,542, forward strand.
TTTATTTCGATGGTAGGATCGCCTTAAGAGAAAAAGTACCAAAAATAAATTATATGTATGAAAAAGAGTGATACCAACAATAAAAAACTAATAAATTAGTCATAAATAAATGGTTTACATTTACGTTTAATGTATATTCTTATTTGTTTCCATGCATGTATATTATTTTCATACCATCAAAACATGGCAAGGGTGCATACCTTGTAAAGGCTGCAAATGAGGGTCGTGTGTTGGATTTCCAGGGTTGCACTGGATGGCCCATTGCTCAAATGTTGCACCGTAAAAATTGCTGACGAAAACCGTGATTGCCAAATGTGTTGCAACGGGCCATCGTTGCTGACGCTCCAAAATTTTCCGCCAATCCTTGCATACACGCTCAATGCGCATACGGCTGGTAAAGTTGAGGTAACTGAATATTCGTGCGTGCAGTTCGGACGGTAGACTGTCGAATGTTGCTGAAAATTCACATAGAATCAGAAATAAATAGATACAGCGCGTATTGCATCACAAATATTATATTTGAATAAATTTACATATAAATATCTATACAAATTTGCATACCTAAACTAATGCTGTCGTTCGTGTAATCCATGATAAAAATAATAATTTAGAGAGCAAAACTATCTAACCGACCAAACAGCTCAAGACACAAAGTCCTGAGTGATATTTTTCATTTCGTTGTGCCTTATATACCCTGTTTTTCAACTTCACTTACACTCTCTCGCCTTATTGGTGCTGGCAAAAAGCCAATTCTAAGATGTCATACATTGTACATTTTAATTTTTCCTCTATTCCTACCTTATATACCCCTTTTTTATCCCTCTTACACCCTCTTTTCTTATTGATGCCGGCAAAAAGCCATTTTTATGATGCTATGCATTATGCATTTAAATTAGTGTGACAGTTTTATGTCCTAAAGGATGGCAGGTTTAATCGTTTGTAATATTATTGGGTCGGCGAATTTGAGATGTAAATTAAATTTATCTTTAATAGCAGAGAAAAACATTGATCGGATCAAGTATAAGCCGGGTCGGTTTCCAGGTTTAAGTTTAAAATTAACAGAACCAAAAATAACGGTATTGTTATTTAAATCGGGCAAAATGGTATGTTTAGGCGGAAAAACGGAAGAAGAAGTGGAAAAAGCGGTCAGAAAAATCCAAGAAATTTTAAAAAGTTTAGGTTTTAATATAGCGCATCATGTAGCTGTCAAAATCAATAACTTTGTAGGCTCTTTCAGTGTTCCGTTTCAAATTGATCTAACAAAGTTTTATTATCGGAATAGGAAATACAGCCTTTACGAACCAGAGTTATTCCCAGCTCTCACCTATCGGCTTAACAATTTTGGTGTAACAGCTCTAATCTATACATCTGGAAAAATTATTCTTACTGGTGCTAAAACTAGGCGTAATCTCATTCGAGCAAATCTATTAATAAACGATCTGGTGACTCAGAGTAAATATGTAGGCAAAAGTCTATAAATATGAATACCTTTCCTAAATAATATGAAATCCTTTCAAAGATGGAGGAAGTGAATGAAATTAAGAAACGTCCGTTCGGTGATGAGGAAAGGAAGCCGTATGGTAGGTCGATTAGACCGCCAATAGCTCTTTGTGGGCGAAACTTAGAACGGCCGATGTTTCCTCTCATGATTCAATTATGTTTTTATTGTCAAAGAGCCAGTTCGGAAAAAGATTGTTTTGAAACAAATTCAGGGCGTACATATTTTACTGTACAAATGTGTCCAAGATGTATAGAATATAACCGAGCGTCTCAGGATGCGGGAAACAGCGTTATAAGGCGATATATAGCCCAAGATTTGGAGAAAGAAAAGGAAAAATTGAATTATTAAGTATTATTTATGATTAAAAAATATAAAACCCAAAAAAATCCTGCTCATTCATCTATAAGTGTTGTTAGTGCATTAATTTAATATAACCAGAATGGATAGAACATTGAAAAACTTGTTTTATAATAGCAAGACTTTGTATTCTGGGGCAAATCAGTTACACGAAAGAAGCAAAAAACTGTTCCTAATTTAAAACTTTTGCAGGATGAAAGCATCATAAAAATGGCTTTTTGCCGGCATCAATAAGAAAAGAGGGTGTAAGAGGGATAAAAAAGGAGGGTATATAAGGTAGGAATAGAGGAAAAATTAAAATGTACAATGTATGACATCTTAGAATTGGCTTTTTGCCAGCACCAATAAGGCGAGAGAGTGTAAGAGAAGTTGAAAAACAGGGTATATAAGGCACAACAAAATGAAAAATATCACTCAGGACTTTGTGTCTTGAGCTGTTTGGTCGGTTAGATAGTTTTGCTCTCTAAATTATTATTTTTATCATGGATTACACGAACGACAGCGTTAGTTTAGGTATGCGAATTTGTATAGATATTTATATGTAAATTTATTCAAATATAATATTTGTGATGCAATACGCGCTGTATCTATTTATTTCTGATTCTATGTGAATTTTCAGCAACATTCGACAGTCTACCGTCCGAACTGCACGCACGAATATTCAGTTACCTCAACTTTACCAGCCGTATGCGCATTGAGCGTGTATGCAAGGATTGGCGGAAAATTTTGGAGCGTCAGCAACGATGGCCCGTTGCAACACATTTGGCAATCACGGTTTTCGTCAGCAATTTTTACGGCGCAACATTTGAGCAATGGGCCATCCAGTGCAACCCTGGAAATCCAACACACGACCCTCATTTGCAGCCTTTACAAGGTATGCACCCTTGCCATGTTTTGATGGTATGAAAATAATATACATGCATGGAAACAAATAAGAATATACATTAAACGTAAATGTAAACCATTTATTTATGACTAATTTATTAGTTTTTTATCGTTGGTATCACTCTTTTTCATACATATAATTTATTTTTGGTACTTTTTCTCTTAAGGCGATCCTACCATCGAAATAAACATATACAAGCAGCTTGCAACGATCTATCTTAGTGGCGAAGAGAATCGGCTGTTGAAGAAGATACTTAAGGTATGCAACCCATCGAAATTGGTGTTACGAAACATGCGAATTATGGAATACTGGGGTGGCGAAATCCTCGAGCCCTATCTGATGGACGATTGCAACCAAAAGACGGTCGAATTGAAACTAGTAACTTTATTTAGTGATTCTTGGATACCTTCGTATCGTCATTTGCTGCAAAAATTGTGTTTGCATTCAATCGATTTAGATATGGACTTTTACCGCGTTTTAAAGTATTTTAATCCGCGCGAACTGTGTATAAGAAGTTTGGGGTTTTTCGATAGCGATAAACACGCGGTTCGAAGTTTTTTCTATGATGCCAAACGCCTTGAAGTTTTATCTATATGGTTCGTCTGTTCGAATCATGATGACAATTTTTTCGGAAGCCTTATCGATTTAATTGATATATTCACTGATCGTCGTCAGACTTGTACAGTTATATTTCGTCATTACGATTTAGGATATATAAATCGCAATCGATTTGAACAATTCGTGGAAACTTTGTTTTCGAAAGTTAATTATTACGCCCTTGAATCATCGCCCGCGTTCTTGTATCCGTTATGGACTAAAATTCATTTTTCATCTTCAAATTGTATAACATTGCGCAATATTGATGATTTTGAAATCCTGTAAAGTTGTGCTTTTTATCTGGTAAAATTATCATTTACATTTGCTACACACTGAGAGAGCAGTGCCTAGGTAGGTATAGTATTTTTCTATGAAATATATCGTATTTGCAACCATCAGTATAAATTATGGTCACTTAGTATGATTGATCAACTTTGAAACTTTCTCTTCAATTTTCAAAAATCCTTAGGGAAAATTTTGAGTTCTAATTAAGCTGGGAGGGTCTAGACCCCTCCTGACACTTATGCGTCCAGTTTAGTACTTAGCCGAACGATGCAATAGGCTGTTTTATTCATTTTTGGTTAAACCCATATTTTCATTTTTTATTGCCTCATAATCTTGTTAAGTATTATGCACGTTTTCTTAGTTTTCATACAAAAGTTCTGCAGTCTACTGAGTGATCCTCTGGCTTAGGGTTTGGGGAGATCTGTTGGAAGACTGTGGACCTTTTGTCCTTTTTTCTTGCATACACTACAGAATACCATGCACGTAGCTGTGGGGGGACTGGCGGGGTCCGGACCCCCCAAAATTCAGAAAAAAACGGAAAAATAGGACTTTTTACACGTTATTTTGTGCTATTTTTTGGCTTAGACCCCCCCACCCCAAAATTGGTGTTGGTCCCCCAAAATAGAAGGGCCAGCTACGTGCCTGCAGAATACATAGAAACATATCGAACTATGAATTTTTTTCCTCCAGCTAACAATGGGTATACCAGGAGAGATCAAGACAATGCGATATCCAACTTATATAATTACTATTCGAAATTTCGTTGATCATTTATAGAGGCATTTTATGCCTCCTAGATAGAACGCCCCAATTTCATTCTCATGATTCCCGGTAGAACCGAGCGAACTTTGTCCGTATATTGAGCAGGCGATTGATAATCAGCAATCTAAAAACGCGGAGACGACGTAATAAGACCGAATATCTGGTCCACTGGCGAGGGGACCCATCAAAATTTGACTCATGGGTTTCCACGGTAGTCAAACTTTTGTTTTTTTTTAATTTCCGAATTTTACATAAATAATTTCCAACTTTTTACAAAAAAGTTTCCAAATTTTACAAAAAAGTTTCCAAATTTTACAAAAATAATTTCCAAATTTTACAAAAAAGTTTCCAAATTTTACAAAATAATTTCCAAATTCTACAAAGTAAGTTTCCAAATTTTACAAAACACCTATACTTAACCACATAAAAAAGATTCCAAATTTTACAAAATAATTTCCAAATTTTACAAAAAAATTTCCAAATTTTACAAAAAAGTTTCCAAATTTTACAAAATAATTTCCAAATTCTACAAAATAATTTCCAAATTTTACAAAAAAGTTTCCAAATCTTACAAAATAATTTCCAAATCTTACAAAATATGTCTGATTTTTTCGTTAAACCCGTATCTTCATGTTTTATTGTCTCATAATCTTATTAAGTATTATGTACGTTTTCAGTGTGTTCATACAAAAGATCTGCAGTCTACAGAGTGATCCTCTAGCTTTAGGTTGGGGGAGATCTGTGCGAGACTGTGGACCCTTTGTAACCTTTTTTCACAACCACCTTTTCCTCACTATGGGTTACTAAATGTTGCCTATAGTAGTCCTTGTGTACTGTTCTATCGTGTTTGTTAATTCTCTCAAATTTCCAGCTCGGCAAATTAAAAGATATGTGTTGTAGCATACCTACAGTAACCCCGTGCACTATATTTTGCGTACGTCATTTTTGACTCATATACATCTAATTTTTTGAATTTCAGCTCTATTTGACTGTTAGTTTGTGAGATATAGGAAATCCAGAAAGCTACAGTATACCCACAGTAAGACAATGTGTGAAGAATTTGTGACTCGTGTATATGCTGTTTCTCAAATTTGAGCTCAATCCGGCCATTGCTTCGAAAAATACGTGTTATAACATAGCTACAGTAAGCCAGTACACGATTTTCCATATACGTTATTTTTGGCATGTAGTCTTTATATTCTGAAAATTTCAGCTCAATCCGGCCATTGGTTCAAAAAATACGTGTTATAACATAGCTACAGTAAGCCGGTACACGATTTTACATACGCATTATTTTTGGCATGTAGTCTTTACATTCTGAACATTTCAGATCAATCCGGCCATTAGTTCATGATTTATAGCGGTTTTATGATATGGTGTAAACTACTCGAGTGTAAAGTGAAAAGTGGTCAAGTGATACCCAAGTTAGAATATTGTACGCATTTAGTATGGTAAGCGGTGTTCATAGTTATCCCCTAAAAAATAAAATTCTGATAGATTCCCCCATTTTTCGTATATCCCCCTGCATTAAATAGGTACTCTTGCTATAGTTTAAAGTATACCTGGTTCACTTGATCCGCAAATTTAAAATAGTCTCCAGTATACCCATAGTTGAGGTTAACTATAGTGTGACGTTATCCCCTAGAGTGCAACACAAAACATATAGCCTATGCTTCAACACAGGACTATGCTTTAACACAGCCTATGCTCAAGCACTGGCTATACTTTGTACACGGTCCAGGGAGACATGCTTAACTACTCTGCTGGAAGACGAGAATCAATTATGTCGCAAAAAATGCTATTGAAAACCCGATCATTGCTACGTAAGTACAGTGAGATCTAGCGACCTACGGTAAATAAGAAAGAAGGGGTTACGGTAGCATCCGGAAACTTTTACCGAAAAAGCTCTCGAATAAATGAAACAGACTATAGCATTTTCAATATGGCCGCCAGGAAGGCTGTCATGCTGTAACTTTTAGGGTTTTCAGCTATTATTTTGTGAGTTTCTGACATGTTTCGGAATTTTTTTTCAGTAAATAGCTAGAAAATTTAATCTTCGTATTGAGCTATGTCTAATGTTCTGAATCCTTCTAGTTCTTTTGGAAAAGTTTAAAAACCTCAAAATTCTTCATTGTACGGTGAATATTGTGTGAGCATTTGATGTGGATCGTCGAAAATTTTAAAAAGGTAGGCATGAGAATAGAACAAATCTCAGCAAAACTGCGGTCTGTTTCATTCCAATTGACCAATTTTTGCTGAAGTCTTATTATTGTAATAGATTTTACGGCATCTTCAGTTCGTAATAGCTGGTTGCCTTAAACTCTTCTTTGTGCTTTACCTAACATGTGGCGCATCTAACAGACTGCTACAACAACCTAACCCGTAAAATATTCTGCTACAGTAATACGCCATAAGGCAGAAATGGACCGTTTGGAATGGAACAGACTAAAACTGTTTTTGCACTTAAAATCGTTTTAAAATCTAGTCCATGAGGTCACCAAGAAAGTAAATAAGTGTCACTTATAGGTATTATCGGGCGCTAAGCGCCGGAAAAATTTGATAAATTATGATCACTGAAGGGCAAATATTATTGCAAATTACATATCCATTCTTTATCTCGCCAATAAATTTTGGCCAATGGAGGGGGTAAACGGCCGCCCCTCCCCGCCCATGTTTTCTACAGCCGAAAATTGTTAAAGGAAAGGCACAAACTCATGTAAAACCGATACTTGGCCACCTTTTTTCTTATATGTTTATCACAGCGAGTGCGAATTTTGTGTCCCCTCCCCCTCACAGCAACAACGGCACACACCTGAGAGGTGCGGTTTTTTTAACGATAGATAATTAAAAAACTCGATGTCCTATTTTTTTGTTTTTGTTTACGCTCAATACCGAGTTAGCAATGAGTGTGTAAAGTGTAAACCGAATAATCCGATAAATTGCGAGGGCCAATTTTTTTAGAAATGTTGCTCTGAGCTGTATATTACGAATTTGACCTGAAAAATTTCTTTACACTCAATGGTTGTTACACAAAAATGTAAAATATACGAGTTTTTTACTCTTTGCGTGTTTTCAGCTTATCCTACTCAATTTTTGTTACTGTGCAGTCCAATGGGTATTATAATGTAGAGGTTACAATATCTCAAGGACCAATTTTTTCTCTTTAAACGCAATATTTCTTGATTTGTGATCGTTTTAGTGTAAAGGGTTCGAGACGAAAACGAAATTTCTTTAACTACTCCGCTAAGTAGGCGGAACAGGCTAATTATGCCTAAAATGTGCCCCGACCTTAGCGTTACAGATCCTAGTTTATATTGTTTCTAAGTACCGCATATTGCGTTATTAGCACAAGTGTAAAGTTTACACTGCGAAGCACTTTTCCGCCCAGAGCATTGGGTATCAAACAATCTGTGGAGGGCCAATTTTTTTAAAAATGTTGCCCCTGAGTTGTAGATTACGAATTTGAACTTAAAATTTCTTTACACTCAATGATTTTTGCACAAAAAGTGTGAAGTATACGGGTTTTTCACTGTTAGCGTGTCCTAAAGCTTATCTAACTCAATTTTGGTTTCTGTGCAGTCCAATTGCTTTTATAATGTAGACGGTTACAATATCTCAAGAGGTGAAAGTTTTTCTCTTTTAATGCAATAGTTCTTGATCTGTGATCATTTTAGTGTAAAGATTTCGAGACGAAAAAAGAACTTTCTTCAGCTACTTGCACCCAAAGAATTTTGGCGCTGCCCACCTAAGGATATATGGCCTAAAATATTAAATAAAAGAAGGGAACTAGCAAAGACAAATGCTCCGAAGGAACAAAAAGGTAAATATACTTGAATTTCTTCATTGTTGAGGATGTAAAAGTAGGGGACTAGGGAAAATTTCCCTATATGCACAGAAGCCATAGGAATGTGCTAAACAATTAGACTTCCCCTGAACAACGCAAAAATCGAAGTATACTCTGCGGCCTATGCGCGTTTCAGCAGATTTTCCGTAGTACTTTCGATTATAATGGTGAGTATTTTGATTACTTTATTTTGGAAAAAATTAAAGAAATTTTTTTGTGGTTTTTCATGCAAACTATTGAGTTGGCCATGTAGTTGTAAAGTTTACACTATTATCTTTTACGCCAGAGCATTGTGGAATGTCAAGATTTCATTGAATAAATAATACATTGTAAACACGACTGTTTGCCATGAAATAGTTTTGAAAAATGAGCTTGCTAAGCGAGATTGTAAACCTAGAGAAACTTAAAGTTTAAACCTACCATCACATTATGAAGAGAATTATAAAATCTCTTCATAATGTATTGGTAGGTTTAAACTTTAAGTTTCTCTTTGTTTACAACTCTCGCTTAGCAAGCTCATTTTTCAATAATAATACATTGATTATTCAATAGTCATTGAAGTGTCTTCAAGGCTCTTTTGCGAAACATTAGAGAACGTTTTGTAACTACACCCTCATTTTTCACAGGCCGCAGAATATACTTCGATTTTTGCGTTGTTAAGGGGAAGTCTAACTCTTTAGCACATTCCTATGGCTTATGCGCATATAGAGAAATTTTCCCTAGTCTCCTCCTTTTACATCCTCAACAATTAAGAAATTCAAGTATATTTATCTTTAGTATGTATCAAACATATGTATGCGCAGCATATTGTTGCTTCAGTTTAACTCGTTTTTATCGATTTAAATGGGTTCAAAAAATTATAATCCATGCACTTCATGAAATAGATAATTGAAGTTTTTTGTTGTGTTAACTGATATAGGCGATGAGCTTGCTCGCCATTCAGCAGGTTTAAATAAATAAACTGATTACAACGTTGAAGCATTTCGTTTACACAGATTAGAAATCATCTATTCATTGCTTGGTCGGTTTGTTCAGGTGCTCCTAGAATCCGAAGCCCAAGTACACGAGCAGGTGACACAGTTTGAGGGATATGGACCTGACGGAAGTAAGCTTATCACTGACTTTATTCGAGGGTAATATTCTCGCACCTTAGATAGAAGCTAGAGTTTTTCATGCAAAAACTTTTACGAGTACCGTGAGTTGGCCACACATTAGCATGTAGGTTTTAGGAAAACTGGCTGGACCCCGAGAACCTGGTGAATTGAAATCAGTACCCATAATTAAATTTCGGATGCTATTTTTGACAATTTATCTCGATCGGACCCCCTCCCCCCGTTTGATTCGTCAAGTCCCGTGGTTCTATCCCGTCTGTCAAGAGAGCTAATTGGTTTTCAGATGCTGGTCGACCAGTTCAGATATCATTTTCATGATTGACTACGAATGATTGGTTGTCTGCAAAAATCGCACCGGGATTATACCCATGATAATCATAGGTAGCGCGATAGTGCTACCTGTAATATACTTGGCCATCCTTTTTTCTTATATGTTTATCACAGCAAGTGCGAAATTTGTGCCCCCCTCTCACAGCTATAACGGCACACACCTGGGAGGTGCGGTTTTTTTAAGGGTAGATAATAAGAAACCTTAGATACCCTTTTTAAACTGGAAACTTTTGGATTTTCTGGAGATTTATTGAGTTGGTTAACTTGTTTTTTGAGCGATAGGACCCAAAGGGTTGTTACTTGTTATTAACGGTCAGTTTTCGAGCGAAAAATCTGTCACTAGCGGTGTACCTCAGGGCAGTATACTTGGCCCGATTCTTTTTGTTTTATTCATAAATGACATTAGCGACCGCTTAAATAGCAAAGTTTGCCTTTTTTCCGATGACGTCAAGCTTTATAATTTATCTAGCAATCACACCCAACTTCAAGATGATATCGCTAAACTCGTAGTCTGGTCCAAGGATTGGCAGTTAAAAATTGCTACTGAAAAATGCTACGCGTTATATCTAGGTTTTGGAAATCCCAAGCATTCTTATAGAATTTCTGACCTGACTGTAGAACAGAGTGTAAATTCTGTAAAGGATTTGGGTGTTTACGTATCAAGTAAACTTGATTTTAATTTCCACTATAATGATATAACGCGTAGAGCTTATGCTAGGGCTATGCTAATATCGAAATCATTTGCTTCTAAAAATAAACTAAATATGTCTAGGGCTTTTACTGTTTACGTCAGACCGCTTCTTGAGTATTGTAGCACTGTTTGGAATCCATACCGTAAGACCCATGTTTCAATGATCGAAAATGTTCAAAGGAAATTTACACGTAAAATTATTGGATTTCGGGGACTTTCTTATGCTGAAAGACTCAGTTCCTTAGAATTGGATAGCCTGGAGATTCGCAGATTGCGTAGTGATCTGTGTATGATGTATCAGATATTGAGTGGTAGATGCGTTTTGCAGCAAGCCGACTTTTTTACTTTTTGTGAAAACAGCACGCGTGCTCAAAATTCAATGAAATGTGAATGCACTCCTTTTCGGCTTGATGTTCGTGGGTATGATTTATCCAATAGGTGGATTCACGTATGGAATTCTCTCCCTGAAGCTGTTGTAAGATCTCCTAGTGTTGCTTCCCTCCGTGAAAAGTTGAAAAAGTTGATCTAACGGGGTATTTGCTAGGGGGCGTGTTCTAAGTGCATAATTTATTTAGCCTGCGCGCCTACCTTCGTCTTTTGCACTAATCTCGTATAAATGTACTTTAATTAATAATTTCTTGCTTTTAGAATATGTGATTTTGTATGATGATTCATGTCGAATGTTTATTTATAATTGTATTTCATTGTATATTAATGTTTCTTTTCTTATTGTGTTCTTTTTTTGTGCGACGAAAATAAAATATTTGTATTGTATTGTAATAGCATATCTAACTCAGTTTTACATTCTCTGCAGTCTGATTGGTTTCAAAAGGTAGACGGTTGAAATATCTAGGGTAGCCTTTTTTTATTTTTTTAAAAGTAATATTTTCAAATTTAGAGGCGGTTTATTGTAAAGAGTCTGGGACAAAAACAAATTTCTTTTTCTCCGCTTAGTAGACAGAACGTGGTAATTATCTTTAAAACGTGCCTCGTCCTAAGCGCTACACGTCAAAGTTTGTTCTGTTTTTTTACAATCAATATTGCATTATTAGTGCAGGTGTAAACTTGACACAAAAAAAATTTTTCCTGCCCGGAGCGACGTGGATGATTAATTTGAAAAAAATGTTCTCCGTAAGGTCAGAATTACGAATCTGACCTTTAAACTTTGCTACAGCCACTGTTTCTTGAGGAATGAAGAGATGAACTTTGAATTATACATCTATTTTCTAATGCCGATAGATAACTCCATATTGCATATTGTTTGATCAGATTTTTCTTATTTCAGAGGTTTTTGACTCGTCTTTAATAAATAATTATTTTTATTGTCATAAATGCACTATTCTTAAGCTTCAATAGAATGATGAATATTTTCAATATAGTATAATCAAGCTGAAATCTTGGCTGCGAGTTGAGTTGGTGCAGTGGCTGACGTATCCGTTCTCGCATGATAAACGATTTGCATACAGTTTTATCTAAAATTATTTGCCTAATTAACAAGAAGCTAGATTCGTTCATTAGGAAACTATTGATAAATTGTTATTCAAATGGTCTCATTGTAGATACATATTCAAACGTTTTGAATTGTTTAATCTCATCGATGTCCAAATGAGATTTAAACACTGTAAGTTTATTTTCCACGTCTGTTTCAGACTTATAAGGAGGAGATGAAAATTCGACCAGTGTACAAGAAGGAGATTGCAATAATATCAAGAAACGGCGTCCCAGTTGAAGCTGAGGTCAGAATTCCGGCTTCACCGCAAGATACCACTCGAGAACCTGGGTTTGTCCAATTAATGATCCTATATATGTACCTTAGTTCTCTAAAATAACTCAAAAGCTTTGGTTGAACCAAAGATATACATGTACATCATAGACTAAAGTTCTGAACTTCTGCCTCAACAGGGAATTTTCTCATGAAGATTGCAATATTAATTTCAAGAAGGGTGATCAAACTTCTTGATCACCGAAAGCCACATTATAATCTTTGAATCGGGATTCCGAAATAGAGAACTTCTTGTATGCTGTTTTAATGTTTGCTCTGCTATGTTCATATATTTATTGACGTATGTACATGCATACAAAAGGCGGCGCAAAAGTGAATTCTGCCGTACACCCTATACGGGAGAAAACAAGGCTAAACATGGCCAAAAATACATTGATAAAGATCGAACCTTTTCTTGCAATAATACTTTAATTTCTCAGGTACTTCTTACGCTATTTTAGCATTCGAATCGAATGTTCAGGTCTTGCTCCAGAGGCCAAGCTACCCCATAGGACTAAGCACCCAAGGGGTAACTAACCCTACATAGGATGGAGGGCAGGGGGAATCCACATCCCCCAGAATCCGGTAGATCCTCTAAAAATCGATAAGCCCCTAGAATTGAATTTTTGGCATAGTTTTTTTGGGATTTTCGCCGGTTTTGACCCCCCATAATTTGGCTATGGCCCACATATGATTATCTAGCCATAAACCAGGTTATTGGATATGAAATGAATAATGAGATCGTTTTAGGGAGAATATCGTACAAAGAATTCGGCCGCCCCGACGCCCCCGATCCGCGTATTCGCTTTTCGTTAAGGACCAGTATTCGATATATTCTTACTATTTGCGATTGAAGGACCCTCATGCGGTTATGCGCAGATTAGCAGATGATTGGATAGATGAGAAAAACAATAAACATTATAAAGCACAAGCACTCGCAGATTGGGAAAGGTAGAGAAATGGCTATAGCGCAAACTTAACATAAACTTATTCTACCACAGATGGGCGCGGGGAGTCTAGGGTCTGAACCTCCCGAATACGGAAAGATTCCCAGAAAACGGAAGACCCCACAATTGCATTTCGGAGCTATTTGTGGTAATGCGGCCCCACCGGACCCCCTAGAGTTTTGTTGCTGCCTATGTATGATACCTATCTATGATAGTAGCGATTTGCTCGCCGAGCTATATGACTTTAAAACTTTATCTAGCGTCATTTCAGTCCTACTTACTCCGTTTAAAACGTTTAGGTCCTACATGAATAATGTTTTATTATGAGCATATCTTCATAACCCAATAAATACTATGATGAGAAAATAGCGTTTTGGCTAGTGCTTGGTCTCGGCGGTCAGTTACCATTTAATTGATTACTAGGGTCTTCTGATTTTGCTCTGCTCGACTGAAATCTAACTAATTGTATTTTTATATGCATGATAGTCCATGATTACGTACAGCAACAGTTTGTTGATCAAAACTTCTTAGAAAAGTATTCAAGAGAAAAATAACAAAGATATTTATAAAGTGCATAAAAATCGTACTATTTTATACTAATCATAGGTAGCGCGATAGCGCTACCTATAATATACTTGGCTACCTTTTTTCTCGTATGTTTATCACAGCGAGTGCGAACTTTGTGCCCCCCCTCACAGCAACAACGGCATTCACCTGGGAGGTGCGTTCTTTAATCGATAGATAATTAAAAAACTCGATGTTGATTTTTTTAGAATTTTGTTTACACTCAATACTGAGTTAGCAATGAGTGTGTAAAGTGTAAACCGAAAAATCAAATAATTTGCGGAGGGCCAATTTTTTAAAAAATGTTTACCCTGAGTTGTAGATTACGAATCTGACCTTAAAAGTTCTTTACACTCAATAGTTGTTACACAAAAGTGTACAGTATATGTGTTTTTTACTCTTTGCGTGTCCTTCAGCTTATCTAACTCAATTTTGGTTTCTGTACAGTCCAATTAGTTTTATAATGTAGAGGGTTGCAATATCTCAAAACCCAATGTTTTTCTCTTTTAACGCAATATTTCTTGATCTGTGATTGTTTTAGTGTGAAGGGTTCAAGACGAAAAACAAAATTTCTTCAGCTACTCCGCTAAGTAGGCGGAACATGCTAATTATGCTTAAAATGTGCCCTGACCTTAGCGTTACAGTTCCTAGTTTATTTTGTTTCTATACACCCAATATTGCTTTATTAGCACAAGTGTAAAGCTTACACTGGGAAGCACTTTTCCGCCCAGAGCATTGGGTATCAAACAATTTTCGGAGGGCCAATTTTTTAAAAATGTTGCCCATAAGTTGTAGATTACGAATCTGACCTTAAAGTTTCTTTAAACTTAATGGTTGTTGCACAAAAGTGTAAAGTATCCGGGTTTTTTACTGTTAGCGTGTCCTGAAGCTTATCTAACTCAATTTTGGATTCTGTGCAGTTCAATCGGTTTTATAATTTAGAGGACTACAATACCTCAGAACGTAAAATTTTTTTCTCTTTTAACGCAGTATTTCTTGATCTATGATCGTTTTAGTGTAAAGGGTTCGAGACGAAAAAGAAATTTCTTCAGCTACTCCGCTAAGTTGGCGGAACATGCTGATTATGCTTAAAATATGCCAGCGTATTAGCACAAGTGTAAAGTTTACATTGTGAAGCACAATTTGCGGAGAACCAATTTTTTAAAATAAAATGTTGCCTTAAGTTGAGGATTACGAATCTAATAATTAATCTTAATGCTTAATTAATAGTCGTGAATGCAGCTAAGAACATTTATGCGCCATCTTGCAAATTTCACTGCTTGCCATAATTCCCGTGTTAATCACTGTTCTTTTAATTGATCCTATTAGTGTTGGCCTCATATATGGGTAACAAGAAAATTCTGGGGTTTTCGGCTGGGTGAAGTAGCCAAAAATGTTACTAAAAATAGAATTCTTGGGTCTAATGCAATCTGCGCGGGTTGTTAAACTTAGTTATGTGAGAACGTTAGCCCCCACGCCAACGTGTGGTTGGCCTACTGGTACGTTCTTTTGCCAATTTCAGAAAATAGGACCAAGCACATGCTCGTTATCCATCGATTGATCACACACTTATATTCTGTCATTTATCCGAGAGCTTTTTCAGTAAATGTTTTTTTTCAGAGGCTACAGTAACCTCTTCTTCCTTATTTACTGTAGGTCGCTAAATCTCACTGTAGCTACGTAGCAAAGAAGGGCTTTTCAATAGCATTTTTGCGGCATAAGTTATTCTTGTCTTCCAGCAGATCAATCAACTTACGGATAAAAATCGCGCATTCAGCTTATCCTAAGTTGACACTTTAAACACAATAGACTAATATGTTAAGAAACGCCGCGAACCCCCGCATAGCCCAGTGGTAAAACGTCTGCTTGTCGTCGAAGCAACCCGGATTCTATCCCAGCCGATAGCTTTTTATTTAGCGCACTTACTACAGTATACCACGGCACTGATTAAATGCCTAAATTAAATTTATATGGGTGAATTAGTGCATTAAACATGGAAGAATTCCAGCCACTCGCCCTCACTAAGCTGATCTGCCGAATTACAGTAATTTGTATTGTTCCGCTTACTGTAGCCTTTAAAAAAATTTACTAAAAAGCTCTTGAATAAATGAAACATACTTTATTGGTAAATTAATACAGTAAGGGCATAGGTACCTACCTATAATATGTTTCACGAAACCATGTGCATGGATTACAATTCCTGATTGAATGCGAATCGATTACAAAAGCGGTTTAATTGAAGTAGCAATCGTGATATTATGCATAGCAATGAATATTCATATAAAGTTCTATTATGCAAAAGTGTGCTACGGTCAGTTGCGTAGAAACCACTTTTGTAGCGGTTCGCTGAATCGTTTAAAATTGAATTCCATGCACAAGGTACCGTGGAATAGACTATACATAGTTTTTAAACAATGTATATATATATGTAGTGCTTGGATCCGCTCGAAAAGCATCCTTATTAAAGTAGTGCTCGATTTTTCACTTGCTCGACAGAGTGGGTTGCAAATGCTATAAAAAATATATAAAAAAATCGGGTGTTAAGAAAATTTGTTTTTCGGGCGAGTTCATGCACTATAGTCTGTTCCATTCGAAACGGCCCATTTTCGCTAAAGTCTCATTACCAGACGTGCACGTGGGGGTCTAGATCACTAAAATGGAAAAATGGAAAATTTTGTGGGGCACCTGAGGCAAAATGAAGGTCAAAAATGGTTAAGAGGAACATTAACGGAGCTTGAAGACTGCAACCTTACTTCGATCCCCGTCATCTAATTTTGAAAGGAATCCGGTCGAATGGCAAATACCCGGGACTAATGACCCATATTTTGCGGTCTTTGGAGCGGATAAATGAAATGACTGCTGAATTTGCGGGCGAAGCGAATGAGAATCATTAGGCGTACAAATTTTAGAGAAATCATGGAAAACTTTAATACCTCGAAACTAAAATTCAATTTTTGTTTATTATATTTGCGGTTTATACACAAGTCTAATTTTCGCCTTTTTTCAACGATTTTACTGCGAAACGTTCATTATTACGAATGTCGCGTTCATATCTTTTGGCCTGCAATATTGTAAAGTTTCGAAACTGGCGGAAAAAAGTGCTTTAATGCTGTAAAATTGTGCTCCGTCCAATTGAAAAATGACCGTGAAACGTGTAGCTTCTTAGGTCAAAAAAACCTGAAACAAAAAGATTTTTGATGAAATAGAAGTCGATAAAGCGAAAAGTTTAAGCTTTATTTATTTCAAAAACCAGAAGAAGTAAGAAATTTAATGATCTAGAGTGAACAAATAGATAGTGTAAAGTTCATTTCGGCCAAAAAAATTAATATCAAAATTGTAAAAAATGGGTGAACAAATTGAAAAGTCGTTGTTCCGAAGTAGTCATCTCTTCACGACCCAAAAACCTGAAAAACAAACTAGAAAAAATTAGATACAAACTGAGTGTAAAATCAGAATTTAAAGTGTAAAGTAAACGCTGTTATTGGTCGGCGTAAACACCTTAACTCTCGCTTCGGTGACAGCTTGGAGCAGTCTTACCTGACTACAGGCAGTTGGTCGGTCATCTGGCACCAGTCGATCGGTCCTTAATCTGCAGTTGGTTGGTCAATCGCCTGTCACTAGTCGGTCCGGTAGCTTAGAAGCGCGGGAAGTCAAGGAGGAGGACTCCAACCCTGATGGTTCCCTTCCTCTAAGGCCACTCCATTCCCTAGGACGGCTGCGTTCCTCACGGCTGCTCCTTTCCCTATACTATACTCCCTTGTTTTAACGCTATTACCTTTCAAAGGATATGTCCAAACTTGCGTACGATCTTCCTTGTTCTTCATCTTATTTGACTGGCTAGTACGGATATATGCACACCTGGGATTGGGGTATGCACCCCCCGAGAAACCAAATTACCTACTCCCCCCCCCAATAAACCAAAAAACCCCCCCAGAATTCAATTTTTGAAATTATTTTTGTTTTTTTCGCAATTTTTTCATGCAATAGATAGTGCTCGATGAGAAACGTTGAAAAATGTGGTTTTTTCGTCATACCACCATTTTTAAGGCCATTTTTCGACCTTTGAAAAATCTTGAACCCCAGAATTTCGGCGCTGCCCACCTATGGATATAGGGCCTGAAGTATTAAATAAAAGAAAGGAACTAGCAAATAAAAATGCTCCGATGGAACAAAAAAGGTGAATATACTTGAATTTCTTCATTGTTAAGGATGTAAAAGGAGGGGACTAGAGAAAATTTCCCTATATGCACAGAAGCCATAGGAATGTGCTAAACAGTTAGACTTCCCTGAACAACGCAAAAATCGAAGTATATTCTGCGGCCTATGCGCGTTTCTGCAGATTTTCCCTAGTAATTTCGATTACGATGGCGATAATTTAATTACTTTATTTTGGAAAATTTAAAGAAATTTTTGTGGATTTTTATGCAAACTATTGAGTTGGCCATGTAGGTGTAAAGTTTACACTATCATATTTTACACCAGAGCATTGTGGAAGGTCAAGATTTCATTAAATCATAGGTAGCGCGATAGCGCTACCTATGATATACTTGGCCATCCTTTTTTCTTATATGTTTTTCACAGCGAGTGCGAAATTTGTGCCCCCCTCACAGCTATAACGGCACACATCTGAGAGGTGCGGTTTTTTTTTAAAAGGTAGATAATAAAAAAACTTAGTGCCCCCATTTTTTTCTTGTTTACACTCAATACCGAGCGCGTCGTGAGTGTGTAAAGTTTACACCAAAAATGCAAATAATTTGCGGAGGGCCGAATTTTTTAAAAAATGTTTTTTCCTAATTAGTAGGTTACGAATCTGGTCTTAAAATTTCTTTACACTCATTGGTTGTTGCACAAGAGTGTAAATTAGACGGTTTTTTTACAGTTTTCATGTGGCCAAGCATATCTAACTCAATTTTACATTCTATGCAGTCTGATTGGTTTTCAAAATGTAGGCGGTTAAAAAATCTAGGGGAGACTTTTTTAAATTTTTTTTTCAAAAGTAATATTCTCGAATTTAGAGGCGGTTTATTGTAAAGAGTCTGGGACAAAAAAAAATTTTTCCCTGCCATATTCTCCACTTGGTAGACAAAACGTGGTAACTACCCTTAAAATGTGCCTCGTCTTAAGCTTTTTTTAAAATGTTTTCCCCCCCCCCCCCCCCCCCCCTGAGAGAGAAGTAGGTTACGAATCTGGTCTTAAAATTTCTTTACACTCATTGGTTGTTGCACAGGAGTGTAAATTAGACGGTTTTTTACTGTTTTCTCATGTGCAAGAGCATATCTAACCTCAATTTTACATTCTATGCAGTCTGATTGGTTTCAAAAAGGTAGACTTGGTTATAAAATCTAGGAGAAACTTTTTATTTTTTTCTTAAAAAGTAACATTTTCTGAATTTAGAGGCGGTTTATTGTAAAGAGTCTGAGACAAAAAAATATTTTTTCCCTGCCATATTCTCCACTTAGTAGAAAGAACGTGGTAGCTACCTTTAAAATCTGCCTCGTCTTAAGCGCTACACGTCAAAATTTATTTTGTTTCTTTACAATCAATATTGCGTTATTAGTGCAGGTGTAAACTTTACACTGAAAAAATTTTTCCATCCAGAGCGTCGTGGATGATAAATTTTTTTTAAAATGTTCTCTGTGAGGTCAGAATAACGAATCTGACCTTCAAACTTTTCTACAATTATTACACAGTACCAGGGTTTAAACTTTACACTCTAGTGGATGAGTAAAAAAACAGATTTTGTCCAAGATTTCTCTGCCAACTTTTTCGGTTATGAGTTAAGATAATTTAAATGAGATAAATATAAAGTAACTTTTTAAGGGCTACACGTCGAAGCAAACCGCGTTCAAAAAAAACGTAATATTGAGTTGTTTATGGGGGTGTAAAGTTCGAAATCTGAGGTGTAAAATGGGCGAAAAAACAGGTTTTTTCGTATTTGATTGGTAAATCATATCAAATATTTCGCGGAACATAAGTTTGGCACATACAAACGTACTACAATCAAAGGGCTACAAACTGGCCCAAACCGAATTTATTTACACTCAATGGGGCTGTTCGGTTCAGATTTTTAAAGTTTACAATGTGGTGGACAGTGAAAAATACGTGTTTGTCCATATTTTTGTTCGCCACCCCCTTAGAAGGTACTTTGTTTTTATCTATTCGACCTCTCCCGACTTCTGAACAGAGAAAGTGGAGTGTAAATAGAATTCGGTTTGGGCCGGATTTGGCAGCCCTTTGATTGTAGTACGTTTGTATGTGCCATGACTTATGTTTGTAATACTTTACACTGAAAAAATTTTTTTTGGGGAAAAAAATCGGTTTGGGTTTTTGAAACAGATGAAAAAAAACCGATTGATTGCCCCAGATGTCGCAATTCTTGTGCTCAATTTCCGCACGCACGTACACAGCCCGTTATGCCCTGCGCCTAAGTGAGTCTGCCCGAAGCCACCTTCACAAAAATTATCATATTTTTCATTCCATTCCACATATTTTCAATCAAAATCCGGGATAGGAAAATGGGTACTCGGAAACTATGCGACTTGAGTACGAATTGGTATGTGTGTTATCATATCTTACGTGTGTTCAAAGATCATATGTGTGTGTGTCTCATATTTGTGCCTGTCTCGTTTTTACATACCTTTACCCAGGGGCGGATTTAGAGTGGGGCGGCCGCCTCCCCATTGGCCCAAAAAAGTGCGCAAAATTAAGCATTTTTTAAGCGATTTTCGGGTTAAAACGGCTAATTTTTCCGCCCAAGTCAGGGTTCCGCCCACACCTGGGCGTGGAGAGGTTTTGGGGGTATGCACCCCCAGAAACAAAAAATATACCCCCCCGTCAAAAATACCCCCCCCCGAATTCAATTTTTGAAAATTTTTTTCGTTTTTCGTAATTTTTTGATGCCAATGGATAGTGCTTGATGAGAAACGTCGAAAAATGGTGTTTTTATCGCCATACCACCATTTTTAAAGGCCATTTTTGACCTTCAAAAAATCTTGCACCCCCCTCAGAATTTTCTTGCTGCCCGCATTGTAAGTTCCACCCCCCCCCCCCCCCTTAGGAAAATCCTAGATCCGCCACTGCCTTCACCGTAAGCTTTTGCCCATAGGCCTATTTGTCGTATTCATAGATCCTTTTCATCTCTTGGTTCGTGTTGTTTGTTACGCCTCTTTTTCAGCATCAGTTAAAACTGCGTGCGAGCGCAGTTTTGACGCTTTTAAGATTTTACATTTAACAATTAGTTTTTTGAACAGGCTCACGCCAGCTTGCGCTGAGCGTATCTTTTTTTCTTTTCGTCGCCGTACGTGAGCAGACTCCGTACGTACCTTTTTATCTGCTTGAAGCTGCAGAACTCGTCTGTTAGTTTTCCTGCGTAGTGTGCACGCTTCGCCGTACGCTTCGTTTTTAATCATTCGTGTTTGTGCCAATTGGCATCAGTTGTTGTATGCTGGCAGGACTTTGTGCCCTTGTTTAATTACATTGTTTGATTTTACCCGATTAGCGTACCACGACGGTCAGCACCACACCTGGGCGTGGGGGTATGCACCCCAGAAACCAAAATACCCCCCCAGAAATCAAAATACCCCCCCCAGAATTCAATTTTTGAAAATTTTTTCGTCTTTTCTGCAATTTTTTGATGCCAATGGATAGTGCTTGATGAGAAACGTCGAAAAATGGTGTTTTTATCGCCATACCACCATTTTTTAGGCCATTTTTTCGACCTTCAAAAAAATCTTACCCCCCAGAATTTTCTTGCTGCCCACGTATGGTCAGCACTTTGTGCCCTTGTTTAATTACATTGTTTGATTTTACCCGATTAGCGTACCACGACGGTCTCCATGCTGTCGCTTTTTTAATTGCTTCATAATTTTTCTGTCCAAAAAATATTGTAAAAATTAATTATTTAATTAACGATGCTGGGCTCGGTTGAATTTCCGTGCTGTTGAATTCTGTCCTTGTGCTACACTATACTTAGGAACCCTTAATATTTTGAAGCACCGGAATTCGGTCCAAAACAAGTTAAATAATAATCTTTTTGAGCCCTCAATTAGGTTTCCGGGAACTTACTTTAATTAGGTACTTAATCTCAAAGGGGTTAAGTAAGTAAGTTTCACTAGGTGCGTGCGTAGAGGAACGGGCTACCTTGAATAGGCCGGGCCGCTTACCCCGAATCGCCGGCTGGTGATCGACCTCCTAAAAGGGCTAGAACCCCCGTGTGAGCGCATAAGCTTGAGATTCGGGTTAAGTAAGCGAAGTGAACGTCGCTTGAGTCTACGTTAACACATCTGATATTTAATTGTCCTTGGGCCATTGTGGAGACTTAATTTTTTCATAAATGTTGATCGTAATATCAGAATAACGAATCCGACTGAAATTTTCTTTAAACTCTGTGGTTGCGTAAAGTTTACACTGCCTATTAACTCTACTCTTGTTCTAGAGCCTTGCGGAAGCTCAATTTTTGCAAAATGTTCTACGTAAAATCAGAATTGAAAATCTGACTATTAGTTTTCTCTACACCTAGTAGTTGTGTGAAATTTGCACTAATCATTTGTTGTTAAAATGTAGTTTATACTACAAATTTATTTTACTTCCAAATCTGAGCGTTAGTGTTCCTTACATTGATATTTGCGTAAAGTTAATGCTGAAAAACTTTGACCTGTTAAAATAATGTAAGGTTGTCTTGTTTGAGAAGGATAATGCTGATGTTAAGAACAATATTGCTCTCCGTGTTCTTGGACTGCTGTCATTATAATGACATGTTACTGTATGTGTTTACTGACTGATGTACTCAAATCATACTGATTAAAAGCGGGGTACTAGCAAAGAAAAATGCTGCGATGGAACAAAAAAGATGAATATACTTGGTATTGTGGATTATTAAGGATGTAAAAGGATGGAACTAGGAAAAATCTACCTAAAGTCGCAAAATCTGCTAAAAATCACACTTTCTCTAAGCAACGCAAAAAATCGAAGTATATTCTGCGGCCAACAGATTAAAATAAATATTTAATCATAAAATGATTGAAAAAGCAGCACATTAGCTACGCAGTAGCTATGGGAAATGATGTTGAGTAAACTAACTGTCTTTCTAAGCCAATTGAATGAATGGTTTTAAAACAGTAGGAAACACTTAAGTTGACTTGAAACAGACTAGATGTAGGTACACTAGCATGCCCTTAAGGATTGTGTGCACTAATCAATCGGCCCCCGCTTTGCTTGCTTTAATGCTCAGAAAAAAGTAAAACAACTTTAAATACAATACCACTTAATTTTCTATCGATCAGGATACGAAGCTAGTCAGCGTTGCTACTTGCCATTAATTTCAAAAGATAAACATAACAGATTTCGTTTATACTCTCTTATCTGAAACTTTGAACATTATTTAAAAAAAGACACTTTTTAGAGGCTGCAGAAAATACTTCGATTTTTTGCGTTGCTTAGAAGAAAGTGTGATTTTTAGCAGATTTTGCGACTTTAGGTAGATTTTTCCTAGTCCCATCCTTTTACATCCTTAATAATCCACAATTCCAAAGTATATTCATCTTTTTTGTTCCATCGGAGACATTTTTCTTTGCAAATAAATAATACATTGATTATTTAATAGTCATGAAAGTATCTTCAATGCTCTTTTGTGAAACACTTAAAAACGTTTTGTGACTCCACCCTTATTTTTCACAGGCCGCAGAATATACTTTGATTTTTGCGTTGTTTAGGGGAAGTCTTTGTTTAGCAAATTCCTATGGCTTCTGTGCATATGGGGCCAAAAATGAGCTAAAAACGCTTAAAGGCACACTTTTTACAACTTTTACCAACTTTAACGAAAAATCAACAATTCTGGGGGCCGCACCGCAACCATTTTGCGGGTGATCAATTGCCATTCTGAGTGGGGGGGTTAAATTTCCCTCCTCCTCCTAGAACACATATGGTCCAGACCCCCAAACCCCTCACGTGCATGTATGGTCGAAAATTCATGATTTGACAAGCGGCCCTGTGGCAAAGCTGCTTCAAATCAGAAGCACAGTTCATTTTCTGATCAGTAGATTTCGTACTGATCTTTATTCATAATTTTTAATGGTCTTTATTTATTTCTTATAAATTGAGGACAGAAAAGGGTAGGTACAACACGTGGGCGTGGGGGTATGCATCCCCCAGAAGGCCGAATATCCTCCCCCGGAAACCTAAATACCCCCTGAATTAAATTTTTGAATTTTTTGTCTTTTCGCAATTTTTTGATAGTATTGGATGAGAAACGTTGAAAAATAGTGTTTTTTGCCCATTTTTTGACCTTTGAAAAACCTTGCACCTCCAGAATTTCGAGTGCCGCCCATGTATGGTGGGTATGTACCTAAGTGTATAGAGCAACTGATCGTTGCTCTATTTTTATCAGTGTTTTGCTAACAAATTTTGTTACATTGTGAGGATTTGAATTACTCTGAGCTGGTACTAACTTCATCAGTCGTCAGTGATGATTTAATGGACATCCAGTGATTTACATACGTCTCAGTTTTAGCTTTGACAAGAAAGTCAGAATTTTTGTCTATCGGTCGGTCATAGCAGTTTTTTATGTATTTGCCAAAATGGTAATTCTTTCGAACGATTTCTTGTCAGATATAGACGAGAAATGATCCAATGGATGAAATTGACCGACAATAGAATCCCACGCTTTAATCGCATGAAACGACGCGCCAAAAATTTTCCTAAACGACCGTTGAACTCGTTTTTATGCTTTAAAAATGAGATATGGCGCCAAATTATTCGGAATTGCAATAGCGCGCAAGATGCCGTTAAGGAGGTGGCATTCAGGTAGTCCATATGCATAGATGCTAAGCATGACCGATCTGGGGAGGGGTGATCTCGGGGTCAAAAATTGAGCCTTTTCGGGGCCAAAATGACCTCAGCTCAAAAACTGGCATAAATTTTTAAATAGCGTTAAAGCAACGTTATCCCAAAGTTTCTGGTAATCTTGAGAACTTATGGAGAAAATTTTTAATTTTATGCACTTTTGGCCTTTATTTAGCCTCATTTTCCGAGTAAGTTTCCCACTTGTCCATTCTGGAGGTGTCTACACCTCTAAACCATACGTGGGCAGCAAGAAAATTCTGGGGGGGGGTGCAAGATTTTTTGAAAGTCAAAAAATGGCCTCAAAAATGGTGGTATAGCGATAAAAACACCATTTTTCGACGTTTCTCATCGAGCTCTATCCATTGGCATCAAAAAATTGCGAAAAAAACGAAAAAATTTCCAAAAATTAAATTCTGGGGGAGGTATTTTGATTTCTGGGGGGGTATTTTGGTTTCTGGGGGTGCATACCCCTAAACCCCCCACGCCCAGGTGTGCTCTGAACTCACCCTCTCCTCCTACGTGCATATACGATCGTATCGAACTATTTTTTAACAGTAGATAAAATTTGCCGGCTAAATAATCGAGTTGAAAATTTAATAAAGAATTCGGCAGGCCCACCGCAGCATCGATTAAAGCCCCTAAATTCCGAAATCATAATTACCGTTTTCTACACAATTTTGTACATATGCAAGTATGTACAGTATTCTTCGAATTAATATCACCTTAACTTTTTGATCCCCAATATAATCTGGAAGACCCCCAAAAATCGATGGAGCCGAAAAAGTTTTTTTTTACCATTTTAAAAAAAAATTGCCTTATCAGATGCTCAATGTACCTACATACTTTTTTGGTGCCTAAATATGTATGTACATATGTTTGTACCTATCACGTAAAAATAGCGCCGGTAACTGATAGTTCCTCGAAATCATAGAAAAATTCTGAATTAACTTTGAAACTACCATGCAATCGATATCTTTTGATAATGATTTTTCAGATTTTGTTTTTATTTGTTCTCTTTTACTGCGTTGTGTCTAAATATATAGATGGAGAGCAATGAGCAAAATGGACAAAGAACCATACGTCGCCGAAGCTCGTCGCAGAAAAGCCAGATATACAGAAGTTTTGAACGAAAGAAGAGAGATGTTGAAAGCTCGCAAGCATGCGAATCAATTAAAACAGCTGGATTTGAAAAGACAGAAGTTTGAGGCAATGAAAAATTGGCTGAAAAATATTCTAGAATTACGTGATCAATTAAATCTTGTTTCGTATAATACTTAAAACACCAACAGCGGTTTCTTTATTCCAAGATTGCGATTTGAAAAATGCATAGGTGTGTATGTAATACCGCTTTAAACACTTTAGTCATTTACTTACGTAGTACAAGGAACATAATTGTTTTTTATTGACTGACTGCTTTCAGCGCACAGATACTTGTAATTCATTAAACTACAATGACATGACAAGTGGGAATTTGACTTTATGAGACGAAAATGCAGAAAGATGATTCGGAAACAAATTCAGGCCGATCGGCAGGCTTGTCTTCGTACCGACTTCTCCTGTCATTGGGGTTTTGGTCTGTTTCATTTATAGTCTGTTTCACATAAGTTTAGGTATAAATGTCAAGAATTTTCTTCGATAGTAAGCTGGCGGATTACGATAATTGTATAGGTACATCAGATCAATGCTAATCGCAATCTGTCAGCTTTCTGTTGGAAATGATTTTAAATTTATGCCCAAACTTGTGAGACAGACTATAGCATTGCAGTTTTTTAATTTTAAACAACCATATTGTAACTGTTAGAGCGAATCTATAAGTCACCTCTTAACCCTAATCTTAGCCTATGCGCTCTTTCGAGGGTGTACGCCCTAGCTTGGGGTCGCTCACCTCCTGGCGGACTCTGGGATAAGTGGCCCGACCAAAACAGGGTAAGCCGGTCCTCCACGCACGCACCTAAGTAAACTTACTTTTAACCCCTCTTGAGATTAAGTACTTACTTACGTTTCACTCGAGGAAAGTAAGTAATCCCTAAGAAACTTAATGAGGGCTCAAGTTGCAATAATATTTAACTTGTTTTCTATCCGAATTCCGGAGCTTGAAAATGTTTTTGGTTCCTAACATAGTGTAGCACAAAGGACAGAATTCAGCAGCACGGAAATTCAACCGAGCCCAACATCGTTTTATAAAAAAAATAATTTTGTAATATCATTGGACCGAAAATTATGAGGAAAAAATAAACGCGAAAGCATGGAGATACATGCTTTCGTCAGCTTTGGCAAATGTGTCATATAAACAATTATTATTCACAAGGGCGCAAAGCCCAGCCAAAAGCAATACAACTATAGTCTGTTTTATTTATCCAAGAGCTTTTTCCGTAAATGTTTCCGGGGGCTACAGTAACCCCTATTTTCTTCGGTCTAGGACGTTTTGGCGACGCCGTTTTGGCGACGCTGTTTTGGCGACGCCGTTTTGGCGACGGC
Source organism: Mermis nigrescens (assembly GCA_036768485.1). Classification (NCBI taxonomy): domain Eukaryota; kingdom Metazoa; phylum Nematoda; class Enoplea; order Mermithida; family Mermithidae; genus Mermis; species Mermis nigrescens. The sequence goes on from JAVLUZ010000143.1 coordinate 5,570,497, forward strand.
CGTTTTGGCGACGGCCGTTTTGGCGAGGGCCGTTTTAGCGCCGGCCGTTTTGGCGACGGCCGTTTTGGCGAGGGCCGTTTTGGCGCCGGCCGTTTTGGCGACGGCCGTTTTGGCGCCGGACTGAAAGTTTTCCTCAAAATTGCTGGAAATTAACGAGAAACTGTACAATAACTTATTTTGAACGCTCACAGAACTAATGTTATCATTTTAATCAGACGTTGAATCAGTTTTACAGAATCAGAGCAGAAATTTTTCGCAGACCTATGTAATTACTTGTACATATGTAAATTTATTCATATGCATGCATGCACGCACCTATAGTTCTGTTTCATTTATTGAAGAGCTTGTTAAATGAATTTAGTTCGCATAAATTAGGCTACAAAAGTGATATATAAGCATGACGCAGACTTGCCTCTTAGCAATGTCAAAAATTCATCAACAACTCGATATATGTACTGTAATCTTTTCTCTCTCATTAGTTCAAAACACTTTAGAAGCCAGCTTAAACTTTTATAAAAGCTCTCGAACAAAATGAAACCGACTAAACATTGCATAATCTGTTGCATTCTAGCTTTGAGATCTTTGAAAAATTGAAAGTGACTACAAAAGTAACTTCATGCTGATACTCATAAAAAGTAGAATTGATTCAGAAATTAGAATGCCTAGGGCAAGGTTAAGGATCATGTAACGTGTAGTACCTACTATACATAGATAGCGAATCGGATGAAACGCTTTACGTCGATTGGCTAGATTATTGTTGTCTACTTTCGAATCACTATTGTAAAAGAAGTCCAAAGAATTTTGAAACAGACACCAAGCCAACCGCTCGCGTAACTATGGATATGTAAAGTGCTGTGGTGCATACGTACATAGGTACACACGCAGCTACATGCAAAGTAGGTACATACCCAACTACCTAAACATATAATCATGCATGGACAGCACCAAACTTTCTGGTGGTCCGCTGGGTCAAAATCGCTAAAATTGCAATACGAAGCGCCAAAAATTTAATTCTGGGGGTCCAGAGCGTACCTGGGCATGGGGGTATGCACTCCCAGAAGGCTGAATACCCAACGAAAAATGGCAAAAACCCAGCTACACTCCCCAGTTTTTTTTGCTTTTTTCGGGTTTTTTTGATGCCAATCGATAGAGCTCGACGAGAAACGTTCAAAAATTGTGTTTTTTCGCCATAGCACCATTTTTAGGGCCAATATTTGACTTTGAAAAATTTCGCACCCATCTGACCTTTAGAGCCGCCCACCTGCGGTCCAGAGCACATACGCCCATTCGTGATAACTACCAATGTAATATATATATATATATATATATATATATATATATATATATATATATATATATATATATATATATATATATATATATATATATATATATATATATATATATATATATATATATATATATATATATATATATATATATATATATATATATATATATATATATATATATATATATATATATATATATATATATATATATATATATATATATATATATATATATATATATATATATATATATATATATATATATATATATATATATATATATATATATATATATATATATATATATATATATATATATATATATATATATATATATATATATATATATATATATATATATATATATATATATATATATATATATATATATATATATATATATATATATATAAGGGCCACAAGGTATCACCTGTCCCAGGGTTGAAAATACCTCAGTAATTTTTTATCTGCAACGCATATATTTGATGATTTTTTGTTTTCATGCAATCTAAATAGGTACAAAGTTATCAAGGTTTCAAAAAAATCACAGGCAATGCTATGGGGTACCCCCGCAACACCGCGCGGTGTCGCGGATCCGCGACATAGAGACCCTTGTGCTTTGTGCTAGGCGGGCACCCAGGGCAATTGCTTGTGGTAAAAGTGCATAAGCATTTAAGTTTAAGTACCCATGAAGTATCTTAGTTTGCAGGATCACACCCCTTACTGCTATACTTTGGCTGTGGTGAGCCATCAAAGTTGCGTCCGGTTTACCGGACGGCCCATAATAAAGGGATATATGTTTAATAGGTACATACCTACCACCTATTATGAAACCGTAGTGTGCGAAATATGAAACAGGCTCCTGTGCTCACATTATTCCAGCAGTTTACAGTCAATTTGAGCACGTACATACAGCTGAGGCGAAATAACACTAATTTTTGACGCTGAATATCATCAATCGAGCAATATCCATTGGCTTATACCCCCAACCCCCCAAGCCCATCTTGTAAGTAGATCAGTCGTTAGCCTCATAATTCCTTAAATTTTTCCGAATAAATATTAATGACATTTACTTACTTTTTGCATTTTTTGCTCACCAAATATGTATAGTCTGTTTCACATAACTTTGTGCTTTTATGTTCACGATTCTAAGTTGTTGTAAACCAGAATTTCATGCATCAAGTTACATATGTGAAACAGACTATAGATATGCATGTGTATGTTAGCTCTCAAACAATTTCAATAGCAGAAACAGCTATGTATTTCAGCATATGTGAATGCTAAAACAGTCTTTTTGAAGAAATTTCGAAGAAAATTTTTAATTCGGCGCCAAAACGGCCGGCGCCAAAACGGCCGTCGCCAAAACGGCGTCGCCAAAACGTCCCATTTCGTACTTTCTTACTCACTGTAGGTCGCTTCGCTAGATCTCACTGTAGCAACGTAGCAAAGATGGGGTTTTCAATAAAATTTTTGCGGAATAACTTATTCTCGTCTTCCAGCAGATCAATCAACTTACAGATAAAAATCGCGCATTCAGCTTATCCTATGTTGACACACTTTAAACACAATAGACTAAAATGTTAAGAAATGTCGCGAGTTCCCGCATAGCTCAGTGGTAAAACGTCTGCTTGTCGTCGAAGCAACCCGGGTCCGACTCCATCCGATAGCCTTTTATTTAGCGCACTTACTGTAGTATGTCCCAGCACTGATAA